>OZ012735.1:788554628-788964628 GCA_963859935.3 Lathyrus sativus | reverse complement strand
TTCACCCTCATTACATCTTCGATATTGTTGCTTGCTATTAGAATATCATCCACATAGAGCAATAAAATAACAAATGAATTACCAGGTCAAAATCTGAAGTAAACATAGCGGTCGAACTGACTTCTGATGAAACTTATGCGTGCCATGAACTTGTCGAATCTCCTATTCCACTGTCAAGGAGATTGTTTCAGTCCATATAAGGATCTATTTAGCTTGCACACATAATCTTCCTTCCCTTTTTCGACATACCCTTCAGGTTGCCTCATCAAGATTGTTTCATCTAAATCACCATACAAGAACAGAGTCTTCACATTCATCTGTTCCAGTTTAAGGTTAAACTATGCCATTGTGGCAAGCAACATTCAAATGGATATGTGCTTTATAACAGGAGAGAACACATCATTGAAGTCGACACCTTCTTTTTGAGTGAACCCCCTAGCAACCAATCTTGCCTTGTATCTCTTCGATGCCACTCCTTCGATTCCTTCCTTAACTTTGAAAATCCATTTACAGCTGACTAACGTGGCTTCAGCAGGTTTCTTGATCAGTTCCAAGGTATTATTGTCATGAAGATATTTCATCTCATCATCCATGGTCTTCAGCCATTCAGTCTTCTTTCGACTCCTTATAACTTCCTTATAGACTCTAGGTTCTTTGTCTAGAACCTCACTTGCAGAGATTATGGCATAAGCTATAAGATCTGCATACCCACGTCTCTGAGGTGGCTTGATGACTCTCCTCAACTTGTATCTTACTAGAAGGTAGTCATTATCAGTCTCCTCATCTTTGAAAACATCTTCTATGTCTTCTTCGACTTCATCTGGTGTACGCAATTCAACATTAACATGTTCCACCTCAACAAGAACCTCTCCATATTCCAGCTCTTTGTTAGCATCATCGATTTTCTTGAAAGCCATCTCTCTTCATTGAAACTACATCTCGATTGGTGACACACCTCCTGCGACCTGGCTCTAGGCACCATAGCCTATAAGCTTTAACTCTTTCGGGGTATCCCATGAACATTCATTTTGGAGCTCTAGGTTCGACCTTGTCTTGCCTAATATGAGCATAGGCCTCACAACTAAATACTCTCAGTCTGTCGAGACTAGGTGGATGTCCCGACCAAACTTCTTCAGGTGTCTTCATTCCCAAGGCAGTCGAGGGACATCTATTTATCAGGTAAGCTGTTGTCGAAACAACTTCCACCCAAAACACCTTCTTCAAGCCAGCACTAACCAACATGCATTTAACCCTTTCAAGGATTATTCAATTGAATCTCTTAGCCAAGCCATTTTGTTGAGGAGTACCTGCTACACTATTATGCCTTGCAATCCCAGACTCAACACAGTAATTGTCGAACGCTTTGTTGCAGAATTAAAGGCCATTGTCGGTTCTTAACCTCTTAACCTTTCTGCCAGTTTGAGTTTCGACCAGAATCTTCCAACTTTTGAAATTCTCAAAAGTTTCATCCTTCGTCTTCTGGATGCATACCCATAGCTTTCTGGAATAGTCATCAACGATGGATAGAAAATACCTTGCACCTGAGTGTGAAGGATTCCTTGGAGACCCCCAAAGATCATCATGAATGTAATCCAAGGATCCATGTGTTCTTTGCTTGCCTTTGTTAAACTTCGACCTACAGGATTTACAAAATACACAAGATTCACAAAACTCTAACTTTTCGACTTTGTCACCTCCTAGCAGGTTCTGCTTCCCCAATTCGACCAGGCCTCTTTTGCTGACATGGCTCAATTTCATGTGCCATAATCCTGTCTTCGATACAAGTTTTATGGATGCAACATTTGTCAAACCACTTACAACCTCAGCCTCAAAGGTATACAAGCCTTGTTTCTTCACGCCTCCCAAGACTTCCTTCGACCCCTTCATGACTCTTAGGATACTTTTCTCTCCTTGAAAAACATACCCTTTTTGTAGAATTCACCAAGAGAAATCAAATTTCTCTTCAAGTTAGGTACATACCTGACTTCAGTCAATAACCTTATTGACTCATCATGGAGCTTGAATCTCACATATCCAATACCTGCAATTTTGCAAGATTTGTTGTTTCTCAGCAGCACATATCCACCATCTTGATCACATATCTCCTTGAACAGTTCTCTATTTGGGGTCATATGTCAAGTGCAACCTGAATCTATAATCCACTCTTTTCTCGAGTCGCCACTTGAAACCACAAAAACATCAGATGAGTCGAAGTCATCTTAAACAATGATTGTGTTTCCATTACCTCCATGATCTTTCAGGTGTTCAGGGCACACCTTTCTTGTGTGACCCTCCTTCTTACAGTGATAACATCGAATACCAGATGTTTCGCCATTATAATATTTCTATTGACTTTTACATTTCTTCTTGTAGAACTTACCATCCTTTTGCAAGATTTTTCCCTTAACGGCCAAACCTTCGCCCACCGTCGAAGGTTTATGCTTCTTTCATTCGTTCAAGTACTTATAATACAAGTTCGTTTGTTCAAGTCCTTAGAATACAAGTCTGATTGAACTTCTTCAAAGGTCAGGGACTCCCTTCCATACAAGAGAGTTTCTTTGAAGTGAGCATGTGTTCTGGGAAAAACACACAGCAACAATAATGCATAACCTTCATCGTCGATCTTCACATCAATATTTTCAAGATCAAGAATCAGCTTGTTGAACATATCCAACTGCTCATCCAATACTTTGTCTTCACTCATCTTGAATGAATACAAAGCTTTCTCCAGGTAGAGTCGATTCACCAGAGATTTGGTCATGTACAAAATTTAAAGTTTCACCCATAATTCTGATGTTGTAGTCTCCTTTGATACCTGTCGAAGAACCTTATCACTAAGGCTCAACAATATTGCGATGTTGGCTTTATCAATCATGCTCATCTTTTCTTTTGTCGTAAATGCAGCGTCCAAGGCTGCCTCTCCTTTCAACGCTTCCAAACAACCTTGATGAACCAGTAAGACTTTCATGTTCAAGCGCCACAGACCAAAGTCGTTCACTCTGGTGAACTTTTCAATATCATACTTTGTTGAAGGCATCTTCTCCACATTCACCGTACCAATTAGTTGTGAATCGGATACCTTGAAACAAAGTATAAACAATTTCTTTATGATCAAGAAACACACAAGGGTTAGGGTTAACAAATAAAACAAGGTAAAACAATAAGGAACAACAAGGATTGGTTATAAACTGCTATTCTTTCCTTACTCTTAGAACAAGATTACAAGTATACAAGAATAACAAAATAACCTCTCTCTCTTTAAATTATAATTTTATCTTCCTATTTTTCCTTATGCCAAGATTGAGAAACTAACATCCTATTTATAAGAAAAATAACACACTAACCTAATGGGATTTTTAACAATTACCCATTACAAGCTAACTTATGGTACAAGGTAACTTAAACAATTGAGATTACAAGCAAGACCCAATTCAATATGCTAAGAACCCTAGCAATATTGACTAATGCATGTTAGAAAAAACTTCGACTACAACACACGTTACTCCGACAGCAGCATGCGAATAGACTTCGACCTCATGCTTAATACCTGTCGAACCAGAAGCTACCTTTCGATCATACTAGAATTCGATCCAACATCTCACAGACGCTAAGTTCGTTGTGTGAACTTATAGCAAAGTAGCACGCGGGGCGAAGAATAGTTTGTTAGGCGAACTCAGATATTTCCTCAAGGGTGGTTTAAACTATTCAGAGGCACTTCAGATGTCATAAAGTGGAGTTCGTTGGGCGAAGAATGAGTTCGTAGGCGAACTTAACAGATTTTAGTTGTACTATATAAGTACTTTTCACACTTTTTGGGGATCATAACCCATTTTTCACATAAAGACTTATATTTTCAGCATTTTTTCACCAAAAAGGGAGATTTTGTAAATAGAAGCTGCATTCACATCTGAGTTTGATTCTTCGATGTGGATGCTCATTCATCTTCTCTCTTTATCTGTAAAGCAAGCTACCATGGTTACGGGTAGCTAATTTCTTTTGTATCAAAGATAGATGTAGTCTACCTTAACTTTATGTATTTCTTTTGGTTGGCCTTGTATGTGAACAAGTGATGATTAATATATGATGAATATTTTTGTTCTTAATGATCCATTCTTGTTTTGTAAAACTCTAAACATAGATTTTATGGAACTTGATCTAAAATTTTCATCTATCGATTTATAGATAGGAGAGATCGGTCTATAGTTGATATTCGCTTTGTATTAAACTTAAAACTTACTATATTGGTTGTTATATGGAGAGATCGTGTAGCGATGAATATGGTATTTCTCACGACGCCGATCTAGAGATAGACGTTGTTGAGAGAATACACGATGATATTAATCGGATCTGCCTTCACATGCAAGATTGAAAGAATATGTATAAGTTAGGGTAAATGAAAACTACTTTTGATATATCTTGTTAATAAAACACTTTAGACTTTACCAGCTTTGCTACTAAAAATCGTGACAATTTATGAACCAAAAATTTGAAAGCCTTTTTCTTAGAACTGTAAACTGTTGAAAGGCAAGCATCAAGATATCAAACACTCCATGTGGAGACGATAACAAAAACCCCCTTTAACTAACAAACTCGAACAGGGAGTCAGGGACAAATAGTATGTTATTCATGCTCGTCCCCTTGAATAAATATGATATATGTATCCGCTCCATTCCGTATGACTATCCTTTAAATGGGTAATCCCCATATTTTAAAGTATTCACTAATATTTACATGGATAATATTATTTTTTATAAAAAAAAAATTGAAAAAAATAATATTTTCAACTTCTTTTAAAAAATGTTATAATCACATATCATTTATACAATTCGCTCTTATTTTAACAATAAAATTTCATTGCATTAACTCCCTTCTTTTTCACCAAAATGCAATAACACCAAACATAATATTCATACATTTCATTTTTAACAAAAATAATTAAAGATATTGTAATTGTGAATTTTGGTTGAAGAGCAAACGAAAGAGAACTAAAAAGGAAGTCACTTGTTGGATGGAGGAAGAGCGGTATTGGTTGATTGACAGTGATATTGTTGAAGTGAAGTATGAAAAATAAAAGAAACTTAAATATGAAATGATCAATAAAATTTGTATGGAAGGTAAAAAAATTTCTTCAAAAAAAACTTTAAAAATAATAAAAAGACTAATTTTTTGGAAAATAAAAAAACAGAGTATAATAAACTATTATTATTTAAATAATTTTTTTTAATTAATTAACAGATACGGATATTTGTGGACACAAATATTATTAAATTCATATCTATATTTATTTAAAAATTAGTGTTTAAATATTCATTTATTTTATATGCGGATATATATTAAACTATCTGACTTATATCTGTGACGGATTTTATCCGTAAATATTTGTCGGTACAGTTTTTTTTCCAACCCTACTCACTAGTCGATTTCGTCAATTTTATTATTTGAAACTCCAACCATAAACATATAATACAGTATTTTTTCAAAATTTATTAAGTAGTTTAATATAATCATATAAATCACAACAAAATACACATTCACTATAATCAAACGTATTTATGAAAAAAATAATGGCCATACAATATCTTCACATGTTTAAATTCCATTTGAGAATTATTCATACATATATATTTGTCGTGGTCCAAAAAAATTTCCTTTTCCAATCATCGAAAACAAAAACAATTAAAAGTTGGTTAAAAATTTAAAACTCTTATGATTAGATAATAATATCCGACCTCTTTGCTAAGAGTGATTAAGGAACAATACAACACATTATTTTAATACTTATTTTTTAAAGAGTTTTGTACATTTCCTTTAATGCAATTTTTTAAACATATTTTTATTAGCAGAACATGAACCTAATACATTATAAAGTGATTTTTTTTTGGTTATGTATATTGTATGAAAATAAAGTAAAATATGACTACAATTTCTAAATTTATTTACGCAGTGTTTCTATTTCTTTTCATATTTTTTATAGGGAAGAACATTGACGGTAAACGATATTTTTTTCTTTTGCTATTTTTTCTTTTTACATAGATTTTTATATCCAAAGCAACACTAATTTATTTATGTTTTTATTACAGCATTTGAGGGATGTCTTAGTGACTTCGATTGTCGAAAACATATGTGTGGTCCTCAATGTGGTATGAGGTGCATTAATTTCAAATGTATATGTGCCTAGAAATTTCATAAGTTATCATTTATTTATTGCACTTGCATCCATTATACTAGATTTATATTAATTTTTCTTTTCATAATTTCGCTAGTGGTTATAAGTTTTGTATTAAAAAATAATGAAAATAAATAGAAATAAGATAGGAAAAATATTATTAATATTGTCATCTTATTCTTTTTTTTAATAAGCAAATATGTATTTATCAAAGAATATTAGAAATATTCTAACTCAAGAGAAACTAAAATCAAATTAACTCAACGAAGCTTAAGACAAAGAAGAGGATTTTTGTACCAAATATAAAAATTACATATATGACTGGAATTAAAATCTACACTATGCCAAAATCAAGAGATGGCTTTAATGTTGAAAATTAGCTCAGGCACTAGCTATAGCATCACCAAAAATAATGGCATTCCGTTTGTTCCAAATCAACCAACAGAGAGACATCCAAATAATGCTTAGCCGCCTACAATCAATTAACTCCAATCAATAAGACCTCATCATGAAGAAATGCACTAATAGATTCATGTCCTCAACTACATCATAACTAGTCCAAGAACAAATGTTCAACCAAACATTCAGCACTACTATACATCTCAGGAATAAGTGATCTACATCTTCCACCTAGTGGAAACAAAATACACAAACCAAGTCGTGTGGATTGTGAATGATATTTTGAGCTTGAAGTTGCAATCTAGTTCGTAATTTATTTTGAAGAAGGCGTCAATAGAAAGTTTTAACTTTATTCGGGACTTTAGTTTTCCACATGAACTTCAAAGGTTTTCTCAAAGAATCATTTACCTGCTCTTCTTTAACGCCCTACATAATTTTCATATAGCAGTATTTGACAGAGAATGATTCGACCCCTGCACTAACCCAAATCATTCAGTCAGGCACATTGCAAGATGAAATCACTTCATCAAATATCTGATTCAGACCCACTAAATCATCAACAACAAAATTATCTTGTATGCTCGATCAATGATGTTCATATGAACATGCCACTACCACACCTGTTGACACCACTGTCCCATATTTCCAACCTCCGTGTTTTTGTTAATCTCAAATTGGTATAAATAAGCAACTTGCCAAACAAACTTGATTGCACCATTTTGCAGACCAAAATAGGATATTCACCCCAGACCTCAATTTAAAAGATACGTGATTCAAGAAACCTTTATCAATCTCCTTTCCATTACTGTTGATCAAGTCCCTCCACCATCGTGAGCATTTGAACCTCCTACATTTCAACTCATTAGTTCAGAAACAGTGTTTAAGGTTCCCATACATATGCTTCAACAACCCCTTCCAAATTGGTTCCTTTTCATTTAGGAATCTCCAAATGCATTTTGACATTAAAAATTTGTTGAAAACCTTCACATCATTAATACCAAGACCCCCTTCAGCTTTGTTCTTACACACATTTGACCACTTAGTCCAGCATATACCTTTCCCTGAAGTAGACCCATGCCAAAGAAAATTCCTTTGGATTCTTATTATCTCCTTTATCACCTTGACATGAGCTTTATAGAAAGAGAGGTGATGTAGAGGTAGATTTTTGATGATTTAGTTAATGAGAGTAACTCTTCATGCTAATGATAACACTCTACCCTTCCAACTTGCAAGTCTGACTCTCAATGTTTCTATCACTGGCTTCCAACTCTCAATTCTTCTATGATTCAAACCAATCAAGATACCCAAGAATTTAAAGGGATACTATCAAATTTGGAGCTAAAAAAAATAAGAAGCAGCATGAACGAAATTCTCCCTAACTCAAATACCATAGATTTTACTCTTTCACATATTTATTCTCAGCCGTGAAATCATCTCAAATCCTATACATATAGACTTTATAGCCCACAAGTTGAACCACGAGACTTCCCCCACCAAAACTGTATCATCAGCAAACCAGATTAGGTTATATGTAACACTTTCATTCACTTGAAACCCTTTGAAGAATCCTGAGATTACAACTTGTTTCACCGTAACAGCCAAGCCCTCTACAACTATTGCAAACAAGAAAAGTGATAGTGGATAATCTTGCCTAATACCTATACCTACCTTAAAGTATTTAGTAGAACTTCCCTTTATCAAGACAGACATGAAACTAGAAAAATACTGCCTCCATCCAATGCATCCATTTCACTACAAAACCAAGCTTTTTCTAGTATGGGTGTTCGCGGACCAGTTTGGTTTGGTTTTGAGAGAATCTGATGCCCAAACCAATCAAAAATATATGGATTGGTTTGGATTAGATTTTCACATTTTTTTGATAAAACCCAAACCAAAGCAAATCGACAAATAACAGGCTGGTTTGGGTTGCGTTAATCGGAACATGAGAAACAAATGTGCAAAAAAAATTTAATTTTTTTTTAATTTACGTCAACTAATTTTCTATATTAATATATATTTTTTAATTTTTTTTCATTTCTTCATATATATATATATATATATATATATATATATATATATATATATATATATATATATATATATATATATATATATATATATATATATATATATATATATATATATATATATATATATATATATATATATATATATATATATATATATATATATATATATATATATATATATATATATATATATATATATATATATATATATATATATTGAAAGTCACAAATGACGTTTTATTTTTCTTCCTTCTCAAAGCTGGATATCTTATATAAATTTCCATGAGAATGATGATATAAATTATATGAATTAATATGTTTGGTTCGGGTAGACTGGCTCGTGGGTAGAATTTTAGAAATCCGTTGCCCGTACCAATATAAATCGGGTTTTATTGGTTTGGTTCAGTTTCTGCCCAAAGTAAAAAAAAAAATGTCCGACCCAAACACCATGGATACGAGGTAATCCCTGTTGGTGCAAAGATAGAATAAATGATGAAATATTACTAATAAGAGAATGACGGCTACAAAACATGATATTTTGTTACAATGATTGTCACCCTATTTATAAGCTAAAACTAGGGTTACTAGAATAAGATAAATACTAAAATACTCTCTAACAAACTTAGGGGCCAAGAAAATAGTACAACTAAATAAATATGAATTATTAATAATATTCTAATACCATCCCTTAATTCATATTCCATCAAAACTTGTAACACCAATTCCATCCCTTAATCTGAGAAATTGATCAGTCTTGATAGCTTTCGTCAGAACATCTGCCAACTGCTTCTGAGTGCTGCAGTGTACAACTTCTAACACTCCACTCTGAACTTGATGTCTCAGAAAATGATACTTGGTCTCAATATGCTTGCTTCTCCCATGCAGCACTGGGTTTCTGGCAAGGTTGATTGCAGACTTGTTGTCAATCATCAACTTCAGAGGTTTGTCTACCTTAATCTTCAGATCCTGCAACAGATTCAGAATCCACACAGCTTGGCATGCAGTAACAGCACCTGCAATGTATTCAGCTTCACAGGTTGACAACGCCACAACAGGTTGCTTCTTGGAACACCAAGAAATGGAACCTCCCAGAAATTTGAACAAGTACCCAGATGTACTTCTTCTGTCAACTCTGTCTCCACACCAATCAGAGTCTGAATAACTCAGAAGTTCTGACTCATTATTTCCTCCAGAGGGAAATAACACTCCATACTTCAGAGTTCCTTTGATATACCTCAGAATCCTGACAGCAGCTTGGTAATGGGACCACTTAGGTTTACTCATGAACCTACTAACCATCCCAACTGAGTAGCAAATATCAGGTCTGGTATTGCACAGATACCTCAGAGAACCAACCAACTGTTTGAAGGTTGTAGCATCCACATCCTTTCCTTCAGAGTCTGAATCCAGTTTCTGATTTGTATCAGAAGGTGTGACAGCCATCTTACAATTCTTCAGATCAAATCTCTTCAGAAGTTCTAATTCATACTTGAGCTGATGCAAAATGATACCTTTCTCAGAATATCTGAACTCCATCCCTAGAAAGTATGTCATTTTGCCTAGATCAGTCATTTCAAATTCATTCATTAGAACCTTCTTGAACTTGGCTATCTCCTGTTCAGAACTTCCAGTCAATAGTATATCATCAACATATAAACATACCAGAGTCATATTGCCCTCAGAAGTATGCTGAACATAGACGCCGTACTCCATCTCACATTTCTGAAAGCCTTGTTTCTTGAAAAATGAATCAATCTTCTGATTCCAAGCTCTGGGCGCTTGTTTCAGTCCATATAGAGCTTTGTATAATCTGTACACCATCCCTTCCTGATTCTTTTTCTCAAATCCAGGAGGTTGTGACACGTAAACTTCTTCTTCTAATGGACCATTCAGAAATGCAGATTTTACATCTAAATGCATCAGAGGCCAATTCCTGTTAGCAGCTATTGCAATCACCATTCTGATTGTTTCATGTCTTGCTACAGGTGCAAACACTTCAGAGTAATCCAGCCCAGGTTTCTGTAGAAATCCTCTGGCTACCAACCTTGCTTTATGTTTGCCAATTGAACCATCTGGCTTTAACTTCTGCTTGAAAACCCATCTGACGCTGATGGCTTTCTTGTCTTTTGGAAGTTCTGTCAGCTTCCAAGTCTTGTTTCTCTCTATAGCATCAAGTTCTTCTTTCATGGCCTTCAGCCAGAGCTTCTGCTTAAGAGCCTCCTCTGTACTTATAGGTTCAGAGTCTACTAACATGGCACACTGAATAACTTCTCCTTCAGAGTCTACTTCAGTGTCTTGCAGCATGTCAAATTCTGCAAATCTTCTGGGAACGCTTCTGATTCTTTGTGGTCTCTGAACTTGTTCAGAGTCTTGAGCTTCAGAGTTTCTAGCTTCAGATGATTGACCTCCAGAGCTTTGACCATCTTCAGAGTCTGGCATATTTCCAGAGTCTGAATTGCCACCAAGATCTGGATTGCCATCAGAGTCTGAATCATCAGAGTCTGGGTCATCAGAGTCACCTTCATCTTCTGAGTCATCTTCAGAGTTTGAATCAGTATCAGAGTCAGAGTCAACGTCAGGGTTTACTTCAACTTCAGAAATTCTTAACTCTGGCCTTTCTTCAGAGGTTCTAACATCAGAATCAGATTGAGACTTATCCCAATTCCAAACTTCTGATTCCTTCACAATCACATCTCTGCTGAATTCAATTTTATTGGTTTCTGGACAATAGAGCTTGTATGCACCTGTACTGTGGTACCCTATCAGAATCATCACTTTGCTTCTATCATCCAGCTTCTGTCTTCTGGCTTCTGGAACATGTTTATAGCAAACAGAACCAAATACCTTCAGATGACTAACACTTTGCTTGTCTCCAGTCCACTTCTGCATAGGAACTATTTCCTTCAACTTCTTCGTAGGACATCTGTTGAGTACATACGTTGCAGTGGCAACAGCTTCTCCCCAGAGCTTCTGAGGAAGCTTCTTCTCCTTTAGCATGCTTCTCACCATATCAAGCAAAGTACGGTTTCTTCTTTCAGCAAGACCATTGTGTTGAGGGGTATAAGGAGCAGTAACCTCATGCTCAATTCCATTCTCCTCACAGAACTTCTGGAACTCTTTGGAGTTATACTCACCTCCACCATCAGTTCTAAGAATCTTCAACTTCTGACCACTCTGATTCTCAGCCTTCATTCTGAACTTCTTGAATTCATCAAACACCTCGTGTTTGAACTTTATAAGGGATACCCATGTCATTCTTGTGAATTCGTCAACAAACAACACAAAGTATTTATTCCCTCCAATTGATGCTACTGGAAATGGACCACACACATCAGAGTGTACAACTCCCAAGGCATGTTTTGCTCTTGGAGCAACTTCTGATGCAAATGGCAATCTTGGTTGTTTTCCTTCCATGCAAACTTTGCATGACTTTTCAGGCTTCTTAATTGCAGGAATTCCATGTACCAATTTCTTTGAATTCAGATGTTGTAAGCTTCTGAAATTCAAATGACCAAATCTTCTGTGCCACAGCTCACTCTCCTTCTCAGTACTTGTTGCACTAAGACACTCTGAGTCTGCAGTTCTGACATTCACCTTGAATGTTCTATTCCTTCCCTGTTCTGACTCCATAATCAACTTCTGATTACAGTCATACAACTTCAGAAGATTGTCCTTCATGGTAACTGAAAAACCTTTCTCAATTAATTGTCCCACACTCATCAGATTGCTTCTGATGCCAGGTACATACCACACATTCTGAATCAATGCTGTTTTCCCATTGTTCAGAGTCACTCTGACATTTCCCATACCTTCTGCATTAAGATATTTGTCATCAGCACATCTGATCTTTGTCCTCTTTTCAGAGTCAAAGTCAACCAGCCATTTCTTGTTTCCAGTAAGATGATTTGAACAGCCAGTGTCCATATACCACCAGTCTGTCAGATCATCAGATTCAGAGGCCATCAATAGCACAGATTCGTCATCAGAACTTCTGGCTATATTTGCTTCTTCTGATTTCTTCTCCTTGTTTGACCAACAATCTCTAGCAAAGTGACCAAACTTCTTACAACAGTAACATTGGATCTTCTTCTTGTCATACTTCTCTTTTCCCTTCTGAGCATTCTTTTGTCTATCAGAGGTTGAGGTTTCTGACTTCTGACCACCATCAGATCTTCTCCTGGCTTCTGACTGCTTCTGATACCTCCTATCAGAAGTTGCTTTCAGAGCCTGCTGTTCTACTTCCTTTTCAGAGTTTCTCTCAGTCAGACGCAACTCTTGCGCTTCTAGACTGCTCTGCAGCTCTTCAATTCTCATTGTGCTCAGATCTTTGGAATGTTCTATTGCTACCACAATGTAATCAAATTGAGGAGTAAGGGATCTCAATACTTTCTCCATGATTGTTTCTTCAGAAAGAGTTTCTCCACATGCCTTCATCTCATTAGTGATCAGAATCACTCTGGAGATGTATTCAGAAACTTTCTCATTATTCTTCATGTTGAGATTCTCATATTGCTTTCTCAAGGACTGAAGCTTCACCTTCTTCACTGATGCGTCACCACCATAACATCTCACCAGAGTGTCCCATGCAGCCTTTGCTGTTGTAGAGTCTGCAATCTTCTCAAACACGTTTACATCCACACATTGATGAATGAAGAACAATGCTTTCTGATCCTTCTTCCTTACTTCCTTCTGCGCGTTTTTCTGTTCATCAGTTGCATCTGCTGCTACTGGAACATAACCATCAGTGACAAGATCCAGAACATCTTGAGCACCAAACAGTACACGCATTTGGATCATCCAACGATTCCAGTTTTTACCATCAAATACTGGAAGTTTGGTGTTCATGTTGCCGTTTCCGTTCATCTTCTACTTTGCACAATACACTCAGAGTTTTCTCACACAGTGTTTCCCAACCCACAGAATTAAAAAATTCTGATCAGATTTTGTTCAAGATTCAACAAGAATCTGAGAAACAAAATCAAACACACAAGACCTCACGTTCACTCGTGTTTCCCGTGTTTCCCAATGAATCTGAACCGGAGCTCTAGATACCAATTGTTGGTGCAAAGATAGAATAAATGATGAAATATTACTAATAAGAGAATGACGGCTACAAAACATGATATTTTGTTACAATGATTGTCACCCTATTTATAAGCTAAAACTAGGGTTACTAGAATAAGATAAATACTAAAATACCCTCTAACAAACTTAGGGGCCAAGAAAATAGTACAACTAAATAAATATGAATTATTAATAATATTCTAATAATCCCAACCCAATGAACACCCATATTCTCTGCATGGATATAAGGTAATCCCAACTGACATTGTCATATGCTTGAAAAAAGTCTACCTTAAACATCATACAATTCTTATTTTCTCTTTTGACATAATGTTAGATGCCCAATTTTGCTTATTTGAGCTATCAGATGTGGGCATCTTTCACTCATTTTTGTCGAGAAAGTGTTCAAAACTAGGGGTGTTCATGGGTGCGGGTCGACCCGCAAACCCGCCTACCCAAACCGAACCAACTCACTAATTACCCGGACCCATTCATTTACGGGTATACCCGATCCAACCCGTAACAACCCGTATAGATTTGGTTCGGGTATTGGGTTTTAGTTTCTAAACCCATGAATCCGTTGACCCAACCCGTTGACGTGGCATAATTAATTATTATTATTATTATTATATTATTATTATTTATAAATTTTAAAGTTGCTATAACTTTGTAAATTGTAACGTACTACTAGATTTTAAGGTATTTTCTAGTGTTGTTTTTTTTCTTCTTCTTTTGACTATTGTTGCTTAAACTTTTAACTGTTGTTGCTAGATTTTATGTTGTTGCTAAACGTTTCATTGTTGTTGCTGGAATCTTTTACAGCTACTGTTGCTGGATTTTCTGTTGTTGCTAAACCTTTCACTGCTGGTGCTGGAATCTTTTATAGTTGCTGTTAGATTTTGGTGCTATTAGACCAATATTGGACCAATACATCTATGTCATTTTAAGACTAAGTGATGTTTATTTGCTTTTGAATTATTTAGAATTTATGAATTTTATGGAAATGATATTTTATGGAATTTTATATATTATTAAGTGTTAATATATATGATAGTTTTCGGACCTACTTTTAAGCATGTGCTAGAAAAGGTAACATTTGAGTATCAAAACAACTAATATATACTGTATATTATTATATATTTGTTTTACATATGTTGATATATATATATTTGTAATGGATAACATTTGAGTATCAAAATAACTAATAAATTTTTATAAATTAAGGTATATTAATGAAAATATATAAATAATTAATGGTGTATATGTATCTTAGTATTTTTTATGACAAAGAAAATACATTTTAAAATTTTAATTGTTATATTTTTAATTATTCTATTTTATATGTAGGATTTGTCTCCACTACGTAAATAATTTAATTGTTTGAAATATGCAAAATTATATTGAATTGTGTTATAGATTTTTTAAATTGAAAATAATTATTATTATATACACAACCCGTGGACCCAACCCTACCCAACCCGTAAATATCCAGGTTGATTCGGGTCGGTTTTTAAAGTAGAATTACGGGTTTGATGATAAACCCAACCCATTGAAAGTTGAACGGGTTGGGTAACGGGTTAAGGCGAACCCGGTCCAACCCAACCCGCGTACACCCCTATTCAAAACCACCCTTGCTTTTGTTGATTTGCAATATTATGTGAAATGATATTGGTACCTGCAATTTGTGTGTTATTGTGCAGTAATTAGGCACGAAAGAGTAGAAATTGAAGACACAAGAAAGATTGCAAAGAAATCAAGAAAGAAAGCAAACAAAAGCAAGCTCGCTAGGCGAAGCACTGTCGAGTGAGGTAGCGAAGTGTTCGCTAGGCGAGCACTCAGGGAGCTGCCAGCGAACAGTCCCAGACTTCGACAGAACCAAAAATTTCAAATTTTGCACTGGAGAGTGAGGTAGCGAAGTGTTTGCTAGGTGAGCACTCAGCGAGCTGCCAGCCAACACTCCCAGACTTGGACATAACAAAAAAGATCAAATTTCACTGTGGCGAGGGAGGTAGTGAAGTGCTCGCTAGACGAAGCTCCAGCGAGCAAGTAGCGAACACTTCCAATGGCAAAAGGACCAAAATTCGCTGTAGCGAGTGAAGCAGTGAAGGCTTCGCCTAGCGAACATCTGCAAATTCATCTGGTTTGATACCTCAGGACACAGGCTTTTCTCGTGTAGCATTTTGGGACTCGCTAGGTGAACCATTCTGCTCGCCTAGCGAGCATGACAGCTCAGTAACATTTCCTATAGGTAGCATGAGCTACTTTTTGTAAAAATATCTTTTTGTTTTGTTTTTGCTTCAGAAGTGATGTTTGTGCCCTAGAAACCCATTCTCTCATTATTCATCATCTCTTGACAATATTTTCCAAAAAGAAGGTAGATTCCCATCCAATCTCGATTTTTCGACTCGGATATTGATCAACCTTCTCCCGAAACTTATTGTGCAAGCTATCATAGAAATGAGTGGCTAAATCCCTCTTGTGTCAAGGTTAGATGTAGATGGTCATAAGCTTTGTGTGTTTATGGGTTGATCTTCATTTGTAAACTTTTTGATGATGAATGTATGGTTAAAACCTTATTTTATTGATAACTCTTTGTGTTGGTTTATTATTGAAAGGGGTTTTCCAACTCTTTACCTAGGTTTTTATCTGTCTATGTTCTTGAGCTAGAGATAGTTTTGAATGTGTTTGTTCACTAAAATGTCAAACCCAAAAGTTGTCATTTTGATAGATTGTGTGAGAAATCAACAATGGATCAAAATGGGAAAAACCACAATGTGTGTTAGAAATAATCACATTGGGAGGATATTGTGAATGTGTTTATTATCAAATGGAGTTTATGAGTTTTGTTTGATCGAACATATGCATGCAAAGTGATCGTCGAACCCTAACTTTGACAATCTTTCTCAAATCGTAAAACTAAAACTTTTACCGCAATTTCTTACTTTTTATGCAAGCTACCGTAACCAAAAACCAAAACCCCATTGTTACTATAAGTTAAGAACTTAGCAGCTGTCGAACGGCGGTAATATCACATAATTCCTGAGGACGATAACAAATCCCGATACTTTATCCATGTTCCAACACATAATTCAGAGTTTCGTTAGCTACCAAAATTCCACCTAGGATTGGTCTACCATGGACAAAATTTGTTTCAGTATTTGATATCACCTTATTAATAACCTTCCTTAATCTTGAAGCAAGAATCTTGGCCACCACTTTGTACATACAACCAATGAGACATATGGGCTTATACTCATTCAATTCCTGTGGATTATCCACTTTAGGAATCAAATCAAAGAATGATGTTTTCATGGCTTTTGGAAGTTTTGCAGTCTCATGAAATTCTTGTACAATATTAACTACTTCTTTTCCAAAAATGCTTGAGAAAATCTAAGTTAAAGCCATCTGAACCTAGACTTCTATCTCCATCACTATCCTAAATAACCTCTCAAATTTCATCTTCTGAAAATTTCTCTTCAAGCACTTGATTATCAACAACAACCAGTTTATTGAACTCAAAATTATTCAAGCCAGGTCTGCACACGTGAGGTTTGGTAAACCTTGCTTCAAAAAACTATATAGTAGCTTCTTTAACTTTAACAACACTTTCTAACCTTTCTCGAGTAGTTGTCAGAGAGATTATTGAGTTGGATCTTGTTTTAGATTTCATTATTATGAGGAATTTTTGAATTTTTATCTCTATCTTGGAGCCATCTTAGTCTAGCCTTCTATTTCAACAAGCTTTCCTTCTGATTCAAGACTTTCCAAACAACTTCTTGAGCTTTCATCCACTCCAACTTGTCTTCCTCACCGAATACATGACTATCATAAATACGGTACTCGTGCTTAGAGTTGAGGTTTGTTATAGAATTTTCTACTTTTAGGTCCAACCATCCATACACTTCTCTATTCCACCACCTAAGTCTTTCTCTCAAGAGTTTGAGTTTTTCTTTAGTCATATAATCCATCTTGCCAACAACTTTAAAGGAATCCTATTATGATTTCACAAATTCTATGAACCCATCATATGCCAACCACCCTTGAATGACTTTGAAAGGTTTTGGCCATGAGTCCAAATTATTGATTTAATTCATATTGGTCTATGATCAGAGATGTATCTAGTTCCAATTTCTTGTCCCACGATGTTTTATTCTTCAATAGCTTCTTCTGATATTAAAAATTTGTCTAACCTACTTGTCACACCACCCACAACATTAGACCAAGTAAATTTCTATCCCACAGTTGGAAAATCTATAAGATCTATTTGATCTATGAACTTACGAAACTCTTCCATATCCCTACTCTTCCTATAGATATTCTTCCCAAAATTTTCAAATACATTTTTGACAACAGTAAAATCCTCCCCACCACCTATTCCCCTCGATTAAACTTGAGTTTTAAATTCACCAAATTTGCCCAAAGATTTTTTTTGTCTGCTAGGTTGCATGGTGAGTAAACACTGATAAAATAGAATTTGATACCTTTCCATTTAAAATTTATTCCAATGAAGACTCTTCGCGTAAAATTGAAACTGGAATTGATCTAACCATATTTCCACATAATCAAAATGCCCCAAATTGACCTTCTGCATATTTTTCCGAAAAACCCAATAGTTGAGTTCCCCATAGCCCCTTGATAATACCTTCAACATCACTTATGTTTTTGTCTCTTGAATAAAACATAGATTTATTCTTCCTTTTTCAATCATTTGGCTTATCCTCCTTCTTTTTAAGACATTTAAACACCCTCTGACATTGAAAGTCATCGCCACGGCAGGCAAAATGACAGATTCGCCATTATCCTTTATTTGTCCTAAGAGACAGAAAAATAATGATAAAACCTAAAAAACTAAGGGTGAGATGCTATGTTCGGGAATCAGTTAGGCGAGACAAAGATGTTGGGCACCCCTCACCTCTATTGTATCCAATAGGATCCTCTTTAAGTCCTAGGATATATTTGCTTACTATTTGAATGTTTGACTGTTTATATTTATTTATAAAACTTCTATTATCATACAAAGAAAATGACTTAAATATAAGAGGGGAATCCTAAGTTTTTTTTTTATTATTGTACTCGTTATGGTTTACAATCCTATGCCTACGTATCCCCAAGTTTGAAGAATCAGAGTTTCCGTAATTCATATCCCTAATTTTGGTTGGTTGGTTGATTTTATTCCTTAAAATAAACCTCATACAATAAGGGTGGATGAAGTTTCGTTTTCAAAAAATATCTCAATACACAAGTGTAAAGGACTTATAGTTTAAATGAGTCGGGAATGTTTTATCACTTTATCCCTTTTAATTTGCAAAAATCCCTTTTAATAATTATGAAAATAATATTGTATTATATCATAAACCCCTTATCCCTTTATCCCTAGTCCTATGTTTATACTCTTGGATCCTAAGAGTTTTATCCCCAAAATCTTTATCCTTTTCTATCCCATGACTTATCCCATTTAAACTCAATTTTATCCCTAATTTCCTATATATTGCTAATTTTTTTTTATCAAAAGTCAAAGATTAATAAATTATTAAACCAATCAAATATCATTTCACATTAAGTCCTAAACCCTAGCAAAATAATTTCACATCCCTTGTTCCCATATTTTAAATAATCCCTATTTTTCAGTCATCAAAAATGATTCCAATTATTTAATTATAAGATTAATAAAATAAATAGAATCACTAAATAGATTAATCATGTTAAACCCCAAATTTAAATTATAAAATAATTAGAAGAAATCCCACCCCAATTTATTAAATTAAACAAATATAATCCCAATTTATAAAATTAATAATAAGACCTTTTACTTAATTATAAAATTAATTTAAATAAAACCCTTTATATTAATTGAATAATCCCCTCTTTCATTACTTACAGAATTAATTAAAATAAAGTCCTTTTTATTAAAAAAAATTAATTAAATAAACCCATTCTTATGGAATAAACAAACCTTTTTTATTAAATAAAACCCTTTATACTAAAATTAATTTAATAAACCCCTTTTATAAAAATAAAACCCTAAATCCTTAATTATCATGTCAATTAAATAAGTGAGCCCTAATTATTTAGTTGCAAAACTAACTCAATAGATTAAACAAACCCAAATTTGTCAATATATTATGATAAACATAAACTTGGAATTTAGAAAGCTTAAATAAAATAAACTCAAATCTATTATTTATAAAATTAATTAAATAATCTCAATTATCTCATTGTGAGTTCAATAAAATAATAAATAAAATCTCAATTAAATTAACCCTAATTACTCCCACTTAATCCCTAATAATCATTACTAATTTAATTAATAATTAAATAAAATTAATTAAATAAAATTAATTAAATAAAATAACAGGGTGTGGGTGTAAATTGTGTTAAAAAGTAATTGGGTTGGTTTATAGGGGGTGTGGATAGCACTGAGGAGAAGGCCAGAATAATTCAGAGGCCCAACGCACACCTAGGTCAGCCCAAGAGTGTCAACAATTGACTATCAACAGGGGGCATTGGATGGATTGATCTGAGTTGACCAGGTGATCGTCTGAGGGTCGTTGGATGAGACTACTATCGGATGTAACCCAAAACGTAGGGACGCGATTAGAAGTCAAATGCTGGTGTACCCTGAGACCATCCCTACTAGATGAGTCAAATTAAACACATCTAAGGGAGTAAAGAACCCCACGTGTCTCTGATCAGAAACATTATGAGTAGGGTACATAAACAGGACCCCCTTCAGACTCACTTCATTTTCCCTCTTTTCTCTCTCTCTCTCTCTCTCTCTCTCTCTCTCTCTCTCTCTCTCTCTTCACTTTTCCCTCTCTCTTTACTTCTTTGCTCTCTCTTCCTTCTCTCCACCCTTCTCTCTCTAAACCCTTCCCCGACCATCCAAAATGGCCTTCGGCCGCCCCAAACCACCCTGCTCAGATTGATCTTCAACTAGAGTTCAACCCCAAAACCCAGATTTTGGTCGTGTTCTTTTAGGTTCAAGATGAACCCTAAGAACCCTTGGATTCTTGGGAAGAACCCTAGAACTACCCTTAAATCCTTAAACCCAAAAACATTATACCTAAGAAACCTAATAAACCTTAAGGGTTCTACAAAAGAACCCTATCACCCCCAGGATGAATCCTAGCCTCTTTCTAAACGAACCCTACGATTCATCTGATGAATCCTAACCGTAGCTATGAACCCAAAACCTACCCAGAAACCCCAAATTAAATCCCAAACACCCCCAACCAAACAGACAACAAATAATTCACAACCACAACACAATAATTATGAGCTAAGTATTCTTACCTTCCTTGTCGTGTCCAATTAAGTTGTTTCAATCCCATTTTTCCCTATTCCTTCAGACTCTATTTCTCTACTAATCTCTTTCTTTTATCCTTTTTTTGCAGGTGGTATACGCTCAAGGAAATTAGGGTTCTAATGTTGAACCCTAATATTCTTATGTTTAGTGAGTTTTAGTGAGAGGATGGGAATCGCATCAGCAATTGTCTTCTTAGTCTAGGTTTTTTTTTCTTTCTCTTTTGAATCTCTTTAGTTTATAGTGTTAGGATTAGGTCTTAGAATTTAAGTTAGATGATTCAAATTAGGAACTTTTGGATCATATTATATATTAATTCAATATAATTGATTTAACCTTGTTGTAAATTTTTAGATTTTGGTCTTGTAATTTGATTTGATGTAATTTTTATATTTAGGTTCTTTTGGTGAATTGTAACACATTTTTGATTGAATGTATCTTCTGATTTTAATTAATAAAAAGATTTGATTGTATTTTTTAACAAGTTTGATCCATTTCTGTTTTATTCAAGCGTAGATTTAGGGTTTCAGATGGGGAAGTTGGGACTTACTCGCTCAACCATTTTGACCAAACAAAATAAAAAGAAAAAATAATAATCCAAACAATAATAAATAATAGTCCTGATAAACAATAATAAATAATTAATTAATGAATAGAAGTCGGCCCCCTTAATATTAGCAATAATCTTAGTAATGATAAATCCTATTTAATATGATTAGTAATATTCTAATAATAACAATAAATCAATTAATAACTAGTTTTAATAATTATTGAACTACTAAATTTAGTAATTTGTACCAATATTATTCCCATAATATATTGATGTTGATCACTTTAACTAGCTACAACATAATAGTTTTAATAAAATAACTTAATTAATACATTAAAAAAGAGTATGATAACTCTAAAGATAATAATAATTCCTAATCAACACCAATAATCCCAACTTAAGCATGAAGTCAATAATCAAAATACCTTAAAATATCCCAATGACCCTATCATGACCCCAAATTATCCTTATAATATATTTTAATATTAATAACATATTAATATCCTCTTATAAATAAAATTTTGGTTGATGACTCATCCTAGTGATATTTTGTTGTCCGAAAAATATCTAAGGTAAATGCTAAAGTATAGTAACTTTCTAAGTGACCCCAATATTTCCTATAACCCTTATACTGGTAAAAAGTCAAAATGGCCTCCTTTGACTCTTTAGGTCACTCGAGTGACCAGATGACTGATAAAGTACTGGTCAAAATTAGGGCACTACAACTACCTCTATTTAATCAGCTTTGTATCAGAAAGATGACGTCGACATGCCTTCCTCTTTTTGAAGAAGAGACAATTAAATAAGAACCCTAATTTTGACTGCGGAGTGATTAAGTACAAGGTGAATCAAATCCTGGTGCTCTGTTAATATCCCAATATTCCTGTATATAGTAACCCTGGTTATAGAAGTCGAGTAGGATTTCGAAGATCCCTAAATTTTGTGCTAATAAACCCTGGTAGAACCCCTGATAAAATCCTTGATTAGATAGGATCCCCGTGTCATTTCTTGGTGATACCCCTGATGATAAGCTCTCGAAGAAATTGACTGATGGAATCCCTCTATACTAGATATAAACCCGATAGAACCCCTTTGATAAAACCCTAATAGAAACCCTGGTGAATTTGACGGAACATACCCTGTGTGAGGGTAGGTTACTAGGCTGGAGATGTGAGAAGTGAAGATATACTCACTGGTTGATAATGATCGTTTAGGAAGACTCACGATGAATGAGGTTGCTGAGGGATTTCTTTATCGAAAAGGTGATTAATGAGGTACTGGTATAGCTGGGGATTGGACCCTTAAGGATGATTATAAACCATATGTCATGTATGCATGTTTACGTGTATGCGTGCACGTTTGAATGTTTGATGCATTATTTGGGATAATGCCTCTTTTATGCTATGCTATGCAATGCAATGTATCTCCTTGTGAGAAAGACCTATGTTTTCCATAACATTCTGACTTCCTAACCCTTGAGGCTTTGATATAGAACGGGTCATGATACTCTTGATATCTGGGAATGTGTATTGTGCTTTTGAAGCAGCTTCGTGCTGGTTAAATTGTGACTGTTAATGTATAGCTCCCGTTTCTTGCTTAGAATGTGATGTTGGAAGAGTATGACCCCTTTAACATTTTCGAAATCGAAGTAAAATATGTTTTCCCTTGAAAGCTTTTTATTATACCCAATGTTTCAATGCATTATTCCACAATTAATCAACACTTTGTAATCAAGCGGAATAATTAAGAAGGAAAGAAATTTATTTGAAAGAAACAACTTTATTTTTTGAAATTTAGCCCGTAAATAGGAAAAAGTACATAAGGAAAGTAATTCTCGTAAGGAGAGATTACTGCAAATCCAGAATATTGTAAAACGACAATGAAACAAAGGAAAATTTATTTATGTCCCTATTAAATTCAAACATAAACTAATATCCCCAAGTCTTCGAGGCCACAACACTTCGCTTATAAAAATGACGACTGGATTGATTTCTCCCTCTAAGTTCCTGTTATAGGATGATTTGAGTGCTTTTAATCATATTCCTTTTGGATATCCCTAATTTTTGTTGGAACGCTCTTTTTGAGTCTTAGCCCACCAGGATGATATACCCTTTTTTGACTAAGCTGCCCTTTAGGGTTTTCGACTTATAGGGTTTTATATTTTTTCGCTTAAGTCCCCAATTTTTAACTGGAATGCTCTCTCGAGTTTTCAATCCACCAAGACGCCCTAATTTTTTCCTAAGTCGCCCCTTAGGGTTTTCGACTTAGTGGGATTTTATCCTCTTTTCTAGGCATAGTATTTTTTGACTGAATCGTAGTTTACCGATCGTGGTAAATCCACTTCATCCATGGTAGTCAGCATTAGAGCTCCGCCAAAGAAAGCGCTCTTCACAACATATGGCCCTTCATAGTTTAGGATCCATTTGCCACAGAGTTCTTTATGAATGGGTAATATTTTCCTTAGTACCAAATCTCCTTCTTCGAATACGCGAGGACGAACTTTCTTGTCGAATTCCCCTTTGAGTCTCCACTGTTATAATTGCCCATGTCATATAGCAGTTCCGCACTTTTCTTCTATGAGGTTTAGCTGATCGAATCTGGTTTGTACCCACTCTGCTTCATCCAGCTTGATTTCAATTATGACTATTAGTGGAAGAATTTCTAATTCAATAGGGAACACCACTTCTGTACCATATAACATAGAGAAAGTAGTAGCCATGTCGAAGTGTATACAAAAGTTTTATAGCCATGTAGTTCGAATGGGATCATCTTGTGCATATCCTTGTAAGTCTTCACCATTTTCTCAATGATCTTCTTGATGTTCTTGTTAGATGCTTCTACAAGGCCATTCATCTTTGGTCGATAGGGTGATGAGTTATGGTGTTCAATTTTGAAACTCTCGCATAACTCATTTATCACTTTTTTGTTTAGATTAAGCCTGGTGTCCATGATAATTTTGTTAGGAACCCCATAATGATAAATTATCACTTTTTTTTTATAAATCATATGATCACTTGTCTTATCACATTAGTATAGAAAGCAGTTTCTACCCATTTAGTGAAGTAGTCGATGGCAACTAGAATGAAGTGGTTTCCATTTGACGCTTTCGGATCGACCACCTCAATTATATCTATCCCCCACATAGAGAACGGCCATGGAGAAGTTAGGATGTTTAAGGGGGTTGGTGGCACATGAACTTTATCTGCATAGGTTTGACACTTATGGCAATTCTTAACGTATTTGAAGCAATCTGATTCCATAGTCAACTAGTAATACCCCGCTCTAAGGATCTTCTTAGCCATTGCATGCCCATTAGAGTGAGATCCAAAATATCCTTCATGGATTTCTTTGATAAGCATTTTCGCTTCGTATCCATCTAACACCTCAGTAAAATCATGTCATGATTCCTTTTGTAAAGTACATTCCTATTGAGAAAGAATTGGGCGACCAACCTTATAAGAGTTTTCTTATCCCCACTTGAGGAATTCGCAGGAAACTCTTGTTTCTGGAGGAATTGTTTGATATCATGAAATCAAGGTTTATTATCTACTTCTGCCTCCACTGCTGTATAATAAGCCGACTCATCTAGAGGTTGGATTTTTATAGTCGGTGCTTCATTGTACCACTTGACTTTGAACATGGATGCCAAAGTTTCCAAGGCGTCTGCTAGTGGATTCTCTTCTCGAGGAATATAGTGAAACGTGATCTCATCAAAGTAGGTGATCATCTTCTGCACATAATCTTGATATCGAGTTAGCTTAGGATTGTGTATTCCCCATTCTCCCTTAATTTGATTGATGACAAGAGCCAAATCTACGTATACTTCTAATATCTTTATTCTAAGGTTAATAGCTTCATTGATCCCGAAAATACACGCCTCATACTCCGCCATATTATTAGTACATGTGAAGCATAAACTAGAGGCGAAGGGAATATGAAACCCTGTTGGGGAAGTTATAACAGCCCATATCCCATGTCCTTCTGCGTTTGAGGCATCATCAAATATAACCTTCCATCGAGATCCGAGTTCAGGTCCTTCGTCAGAGTCTGGAGTCTCACAATCCCTTATAACCATAACATCTTCATCGGGGAAGTAGAATTGCATAGTTTGGTAGTCATCCAATGGCTGGTGAGCTATAAGGGTCAAGGAAAGTTCAAAGGAGCTAGAAGTACTGCCAATCATTCTGACTCAACATCAGGGCAAAGAAAGTTGAGTACTGGAAAAAAAGTTATTTGCTATGAATTAAAAGAGCCAGGTCATTACAAGAATGAATGTCCCATGCTCAAGAAATACAAAAAGCACAAAAAGAATTATGTCAAAGGCAAGAAAAGACTCATGGCTATGTAGGACGACTCTAATTCAGAAGAAGAAGATTCAGAATAAGAACAAGCTAATGTTACATTGATGGCAACAACCTCTGATGCTGGAGTCTCGAGAACCCGAAGACAAAGTATCATCAGACTCAGAAGCAGAATCTGGTCATAATTCTGAAGAGTTATTTTTTAATCTCTCTCGTTCTGATTTAGAATCATGTTTTTCTGAAATACTGGAGAAGTATCAAAGTCTTCAAAGAAAATACAAAGACCTTAAACAAACCCAAGTAATTGCTTCTGAAACTTGTAAGAAGCATGAAGATAATATTTCTTCTTTAAATGAAAAAGTATTTTCTTTAGAAAGTACAAAATCTACTTTGAGAAGTCAAATCTCAAAATTAGAAGAAGAAATAGGTTCATATGCTTCTGGTACCAACTGTGTATTTAGATATGACAAAGCTTTTCAGCACTTTCTGACTAAAAGCATAGATAGAAGAAAAATTGCTTCCTTAATCTATAGAGTTAGTAGAAATGGAAATAAAGGTTTAGGTTGTACAGATACCTCTAAGATTGATAGAAGTATTGTGGTAAAACCAAAACCTCTCTATAAGCACTTTGTACCTGCTGACACATAACCTGTTTACTTTGAGCTTGCACAAAAACCTCCACCGACATAGAAATCGGTTTCTAAGCCTAAATATCATGCAAAAATACCACTTGATTATCATGTTGCACATAAACCCCAAAGCTTCTAAACACTCTAGGAAAACTAACAAAGAAGGACCCAGAAAGTGGGTACCTAAGTTATGTTGCAGACATCCTTAGTAGCTTAATTGAAACACCAATAATGGTACCTAGACAGTGGTTACTCGCGATACATAACGGGAAAAAGGGATATGTTCCAAAGTTTGAAACTTAAGCCTAGAGGTTTCGTTGATTTCAGAGGAAACTAGAAAGGAAAAATCATTGGCTCTGGAACTATCAGTAACGGTAAACTTCCCTCTATTACTAATGTTCTTCTGGTCGATGGTTTGATGCATATCTTATTGTCTATCAGTAAGCTTAGTGACAATGGTTATGATATCATACTTAATCAAAAGTATTGTAAGGCTGTCAGTTAGAAAGATGACCCAATCCTTTTTACCGGAAAGAGGAAAAACAACATTTACAAGATTAGACTTTCTGATCTCTGTGAACAGAATGTCAAATGCTTAGCGTTTGTTAATGAAGAGAAATGGGTATGGCATAGACGTTTGAACCATTTTAGCATGAGGAGGATTTCTCACCTAAACAAGATTGGACTAGTCAGAGGCTTACAAAACCTGAAGTTTGCTTCAGATGCTCTTTTTGAAGCATGTTAGAAAGTCAAGTTCTCTAAAACTTCTTTCAAAGCAAACAATATTATTTCCACCTCTAGATCGTTAGAACTTTTACACATTGATTTTTTTGGACCAGTTAAAACTGATTCAATCAATGGAAAGAATTATGGATTAGTTATAGTTGATGACTATAGTCGTTAGACATGGGTAAAGTTCTTGAAACACAAGGATGAGTCGCATTCTGTTTTCTCTACCTTTTGCTCTCAAGTGAAAACAGAGAAAATTTAAAAATAGTCAAAGTCAGAAGTGATCATGGAGGAGAATTTGAGAACAGATACTGTTGCACCCCAAAATTTGGCCAACAATTATTTATTCATTGAGTATTTGAAAATGGATACCTTCATTAGAAAGTTCAAGAGATCCTCAGAGAAGTGGTTTGAAACCAGGGTTGTGTGCTTCACAGTTTGAAAGTTGTGGGTGCCCCTCAGATGATTCTGAGGCTTTGAGAATGAACTTGATGTTTTGAGAAAGCCTATGGGATGTCTTGATAGCCTTCATGAACACCAGAGAAGTCATTATGTAAGAGTTCAGAAGATTCAACCAGGAAAGGTAGAATTAGGGTTTTGACTGGGTCAACCCTAGACCAGCTGAAGATTGGGAGAAGGTTGAGACTTAATCCAAGGGCCATGAGATCATGGAATGATGCATAGAGATTATATAAAGATGATTCCTAGACCAACTCATCATGATTGAGGAGTTTGAGAAGTTTTGAGTTAGGGTTTCTGAGGATTGTCAGTGAAGAAACCCTAATTTGATCCCTATCTTCCAGGCAGTTTTAGCACTAGATGTGTTTGATATCTCATTTTCCCCACAACATGAATGTTGTAGAGCTTGTTCTAAGCTTTAATTTGAGTGGTGGAAGTCCTTGATAGGAGTTACAGAGCTCAAGTTATGGTTTTGACAAATTACAGGTCAGTTGATGTGTGTGAATCTGGGTCCTTGAAAGTCACCCAACTTCCAGACAACTTTTGCCCTAGTAGGTTGATTCCTATGGTTTCTTGGTCAACATGAATGTTGAAGAGGATCTTTTTAGCTTTAATTTGAGTGGTAGAAGTCCTTGATTGGATTTGTGGAACTCAAGTTATGGTTTGAACAAGGCAAGGGTATTTTGGTCATTTGTCAGTTATAGGTCATTTTAGCCAATGCCTAAAACTCCTATTTCCAAGCCTCAAATGGAAAAACTCAAAACATGAAAGTTGCTCAAAATGTGATTTTAAGTCTAGAAAGAAGGTCACAAATTGATGAAAAAGCTCATAGCACAAGGTTCCATGATTGGTCAAAAATGAACTAAAAATGACTTATAACTTTGAAAAGTTGAAATTGAAAAGTGATTTGGGAGATCTACAAATCCAAAATAGGTCATCCAATATATCATTTTGATTGGAAAAACTATTTTAAGAACTTTGGTTTAAGTAGAATTTTCATTTGAGGTTCCAAAAATGGACTTCCTTTGGAAATTTGTTACTTAAGAAAGAAGGCAATGTTAGAAAATCCTACACAAGCCAAGAATGCACTTGTTTTTCACACATTCCTTCTTAATAACTCATGTAAGGGTATTTTAAGTCAAAATAACAAGGCATGGCATATGAGATGAGATGACCATTATGGAATATCATGGAACTTTCAAGAAACTTCCACACCCTTCTAGATGAATCTAGAAGCATCCAATCAATCAATATTTAAAGAGGGCATCAAAGAGTGATGAGAGGTTGGTGAAAGTGAAGCCAAGTCAGAGGAGAGAGAGAAGTGCATAGCCATTGGAGAAGTTTCTTCAAGTTGAAGCAACTTGAGTTTTCTTTCACTTCAAGCCACCACCTTCAAGAATTGTGCAAACAGAAGGCTATTCATCCTCAAAGGATCATCCTGAAGGATTTGCAAGACCTGGTTCGAGCCATAGCATCACTCACCATAGCTTCTTGACAGGTTGGTGAACTCACTTCTTTCTCTTTATTTATGCTTAGATAGAACATATTATAGGTGTAGAAAGATTGTGTTAGGGTAGAGGATTAATCCCTGAGAATTAGAGCAAGATTGGTGAAGTTTCACACCAGGGCCATGAATCTTGAATCTTCCATAAGTAGTTGTTTAATGAGTTTTAATCAGCATGGATTAGTGTATGATAGCTGGCATGGCTTGTAGAACAAGTTTGTAGCTTTATAATGAAGTTTAATGAAGGTTGATGTCAGTTAACCATGGTGGTACCAAGGTGTTTAGGCATTCTGTTAGAACAATCTAGGGCGAATTAGAAGAAACTGGTCGTACCATTGTAATCTAGGCATTTAGTAGATCGTTTTTCATGTTTGAATCGAGTCCAGCCGTGGAGTGTGGAGAGAGATAGGAGAGCTCGAAGGTTTGCGCATGGAGGTGGGGGTTCTGAAAACCCTAATTCGTTTGGAGAAGACGAAAGGGAGGCCGTTGGATCAAGTCCCAGAGTTGACAATGTATTCCAATCGTGTGGCTGAGATCGCGTCTGAGAGTGAGAGGGAAAATTCAAATAAGTTGAAACGCAGCGTTTCATTAAAGGGCATTCTGGGCCCAGAACGCTACTTGCACCCCCTTTTTTGTGTAGCCCAATTAATATAACTGGCACGCTTGCTTTCTGCCCCCCCCCCCTTCTTTAATTCATTTTATTTCTTTTATTTTCTTTTTAATATTTTTCTGTTTTGTAAAATTCATTAAAAATAGTTAAAAAATGATTTTTAATTTCTTCTTTTTTCTATGAGTAGATTAAAATGAGTAGAAAATTATAAAAATAAAATTGAGATTTTATTTTTAGGTTTAATATTTTTAGTAGATTTTCCAATTAAATAGCTTTTTAATTGTTTCATTTTGGTATTTGATTTTGTAGGAATTGTTTTAGTACTTTCCATTAATCTTTTTTACCCATTCTTTTTGGTGCAATTAGATGATTGGTCATACTTCCCCATAGGATTTTTTCTAGATTTTTTAGAATTGATCTTGGTTAGTTTAATTAGGGTTGACTTAGGATAGTCTAATTAGGGTTTAAAATGGTGTTTAGGTGATGATTCCTTTCTTTGATTGAGTTTTATCTTGATTTTTAGGTAGAAACCTTTGTAGATGTTATGAGTAGGTGTTGAGGACCCTTGTGAATATTTGTTAAATTTTTCCCCATTAGTTTAGTATTTTTAGGTATTTTCTGAGTTGCCTGATGATTTGGCCTGTTCAGTGGGTTATCTGTTCATCTGTGGGGTTCTTTCTGAGGAATTTGATGAAGGGCTTGTGTTGCCTTGAGGACTTTGATGGAGAGCATCATGAGGAGAAGCCTGTAGACCAAGATGCAGAGACCCAGAGCTTGTCTCATCTCCTGTCTGTGAGGTTTGAGAGCCTGAAGTTTGAAGGAAGTTCATGGTACTTTCCTGAGGAAGGCACTATGAATGACTTTCATTCTTCCTTCTCACCTCTTTCTTAAGTATCCAATGATGTTGGAGCCAACTTGTGAGTTTAATTTCTCCTGAGGAGGAATGTAAACTGATCACATGTTGTTGAGCCACATGGGATACAACTCCTAAGTGGAAGCCTCCTAGTACTTTCCTGAGGAAAGTCCTATGGGTCTATTCACTTAGTTCCACTAGTTGATCTAGGATTTCTTAAGTATCCAATGATGTTGGAGCCAACTTGTGAGTTTAATTTCTCCTGAGGAGGAATGTAAACTGATCACATGTTGTTGAGCCACATGGGATACAACTCCTAAGTGGAAGCCTCCTAGTACTTTCCTGAGGAAGGTCCTATGGGTCTATTCACTTAGCTCCACTAGCTTAAATAGGATTTCTTAAATATCCAGTGATGTTGGAGCCTGCTTGTGAGTTTAATCTCTCCTGAGGAGGGATGTAAACTGATCACAGTGGTTGAGCCACATAGGGTATGACTCCTGAGTATACACCTCCTAGTGTTCTCCTGAGGAAGACACTATGAGCTTGCTTGCTTAGCTCCCTTTCTTTGGTAAGCTTATTCTGAAGCTTGAAGGCTGGGAATGATTGCTCCTGTTTAGGGTTGTGCTTGAGAGCTTTGCCTTGATTTGATTAGGACTCTGTGATTAGGGTTAGGATTAGAGAGTAGGTGATTCTTTTTCAAATGTGTTTTGTTTGCCTGATGGTACTTCATTTCCTTTATCTGTATGATTGCAGTTTACTGTTTTGCTTGATAGCATGTTGATTATTTTCAGTATGATTGCTGTTATTTCATGACTGGCTTGAGGTTGAGATGAGCTTGTGGAGGCTGAAACCCCACACACATTTCCTCCCTCACTTGCATTGCATGCATTTTACTGTTAAAGCTGATGTTTTTATCTGTATTCTGTGTATCATTGATATGATCCCTTAGGACTCTCATTCCCTCTGATGAGGATTTGATGATAGACTTTTAGGTTGAAACCTATGCATGACAACATCTAGGAGTTCCCTGTTCAAACCTCAACCATAGGATGAATCCATGGCATGATAACAGTAGGACTTGATAGTCTCCCTCCTAGTTGAGTTGTTTCCTGTAGTTTCCCGAACTACGTTTGCTCTGATCTTTCATACCAGATGAAAGTACGTAGGCATAGGATGCGATATCCTAGCGAGCAACCTTTCCCCTCATAATCCCGTAGTTAGCCGAACTACGTTGACTCTGATTTCTCATTCTCTGATGGGAATACGTAGGCATAAAGCGCGATGCTTTGCCGAGTCATTTTTCTTTTCTTTTTTAGCCAGCCTTGATAGGTAGATAGATTATAACCAACCCGTCCAAGTAAACAAACAAGCGAGGATCCCGTCGAGTACGACGGACGTGAGGGGTGCTAATACCTTCCCCTTGCGTAACCGACTCCCGAACCCAGACAATGGTTGCGATGACCTTGTCTTACCCTTATTCGTCAGGTTTTTCCGATCGTTTCCTTTCCCGCTCTGAGGGATAAATAACGAAAGGTGGCGACTCTTCTGTTTTGCCGGCACCTTATTTTCGCGCAAGCGACAGCTGGCGACTCTGCTGGGGACGCAAGCATCTAGGGACTTTTCCCATCCCTTATGCTGGGACCGTTTCCCATCCCCTACGCGAGTCAATCCTATCGTTTGTGTGTTTGCTTGTTGGGTTGCGTTTGTTTATCGCATCTTTACTTCCCGCACTTTACTTCCTGCATTTTATTTCCCGCATTTTATTTCCAGTTCGATATGATTATCTGTGCTGCTGTGGGAGAGGGATGTTACTGTGAGTGAAAAGCCGGACCTGGGCTTGAGTACACACCTAGATATAGTTGCGGAGAAGTAGTAGACGAACCTGTCTGTTGAACAGGCACAGTTCCCTACGAAAATCCGCGCTCAGACGAGATTCTTGCAGAGGTGCTCCTTTCCGGTCCTGAGGATCTGAGGGGAGTCCAGACGTGAGGATTGTCGACTCTGGGGACCGATCACTTGGAAGTCAGCTAAGAGAGGCCTCTTCATGACTTGACGATGCCACTCCTTCTGGGAATCGTATTGTCACTCATGAATGTCTGTGACGCTGACAACCGCATAGGATGCCGTACCTTTGTCCGTGGATTAGGTCCATCATACCTGTGAGTGGGGTTGGGATATTGCAGGAAACTTTGACCTCCAGACTACCTGGTTTTCTTGACAGTGGATCAGTATGTTGAGTTCTCAGTTGCAGATATGTTCTTGATAGAGCAAGGGTTTGATCAGAGGATCTTATCATCGGGTATTTGTCTGTTCTTGATAGAGCAGGCTTTGATCAGTGTATTATTATCAGAAGTTTGTCCTGGATGGAGCAGATTTTTGAGTGGGGTCTGAGGATCTCGTCAGCAGTTGTCATTTTGTTCTTGATAGGGCAGGCTTTGAGTGAGGTTTGAAGATCTCATCAGCAGCCGTGCAGTTGTTCTTGAGAGGGCAGATTTGTGATTTGGGGTCTGAAGACTTCTCCAACAGATATTCCTTGATCTTGCATCCAGGGTTTTTTATTATCAGGCCTTCGTTCTTGTCAGAGCAGAATCTTGATCTCGATCCTACCAGATGGTTATTCACAACAGATCAGATCAGTGGTTTACACCGGGGTTTCCTTCTCAGCAGTGACTGTTGACATCGAATCTCCACAGCAGCCTTGGATATATTGTTGCATGCCTGCATTTTGCATTAGCTCGCATAATCATTCCATTAGCGTGCGTCTGTGAGGTTGCTGTCTCCATGATTGGGCCTAGATTCCTCTCTTCATTATTGTCAGCAGATGCCAGGATCGGGGGAAATCTCTCAAGCACACAGACTCACGCATGCATTTGCATGAAGCATTCTTGCATGACATACATTCTGTTGCTTTTCCTAACCTTTGATCTTGACAGGTTTTTCAGGTACTCAGGTCCCTTGCTGCTTTCAATTTTCAGGATTGATCAAAGATTCATCCACCGCTACTCGACTCGCGCCAATCAAACGAGAATCATGGACCAGGTACAATCAGATGTTCAGGAGCTTCGTGAAAGGATGGATCGTTTTATGGAGTTGATGCAAGTAGTTGCGAACGGGCAAGAGCAACTTCGTACTTTGGTTCAACCTCTCATCTCCAGGGTTGACAGCAATGGAATTCTTCACGGCGGGGCCGTACCCACTCCTCCTCCTCAAGTGGATACTCCTCAGAACGTTGTTCCTGCTGCCGGGGGCAACGGTAGTGCTAACGGCAATCTTATGAATAATCTCGGACTTAACGCGGCGGGCGCCGTCAATGGTGGTTTGGGAGCCAATGTTAATGTTGGTGCAGGAAATATGGTGGTGCCTCAACCGTGGCTGGAGGACCATCAGGACGACATTTTCTCTCAGAGGGGTGTAGAGGCTGAGTTAACTGCTGAAGCTAGACTCAGGTTCAAGGCACTGGAAGATAAAATGAGAGATATAGAAAATCAGAATACATTGGGCGTTGACATGTCCAAACTTGGGCTGATTGCTGACTTTAAAGTACCTCACAAGTTTAAGGTGCCTATCTTTGAGAAGTATAGAGGCACTACTTGTCCCCGTGTTCATCTCCGATCGTATTACAGAAAGATGTCCGCTTACTCTGATGATGAGAAGTTGCTGATGCACTTCTTTCAGGATAGTCTTTCTGGCCCATCGCTTGAATGGTATATGGGTTTGGAACCCGCTGCTGTGCGAACGTGGAAAGATCTCGCTGAAGCGTTTGTTCTCCACTATCAGTATAATAGCGACTTGGCTCCCAACCGAGTTCAGCTCCAGAATCTCTCGCAGCGGAGCAATGAAAGCTTCAAGGAGTACGCCCAGCGGTGGCGTGAATTGGCTGCTCGGGTTCAACCGCCGATGGTTGAGCGTGAGTTGGTACAGATGTTCGTGGCCACTCTTCCCGGAGTCTATTATGAGAAGTTGGTTAGTGGCATGTCCGGGACATTCTCGGCCCTCATCACTTTGGGCGAGCATGTTGAAAATGGTATAAAGATCGGCAAGATTCAAGGCGAATCATCCTCATCTGGAGGAGCCAGCAAGAAACCTTATACTGGCAAACGCCGAGAGGGCGATGCCAGTGCTGTCTCTAATACTAGGAGAAAGGGCAAGGGCCCTCAGTCTCAGATCGCTAGCATAAACATCCCAGTTGCTCCCCCACAGCCGCAGCAGCAGCCTCAGCAACAGAATAATCCGGGATATAAGAAATATCAGCATCGGGGTCCCCTGGCAAACCGTCATTTGGAAACTCCTCCTATGTCGTATGCCCAGCTTCTGCAGACGTTGCTTCAGCTCCAATTGGTTCACAAGAGGACAATGGCTCCCTTAACAGGGGCACCACCACCCGGGTACGATGCTAATGCTACATGTGAATTTCATTCTGGGGCACCTGGCCATACAGTTGAGAACTGCAAAGCTTTTAAGCATAAGGTCCAGGACATGATTGACGCCAAGATAATAAATTTTTCTGACAACGTGCCCAACGTCACCAAGAATCCGATGCCTCATCATAGGGGGGGCGGAGTAAATGCTGTCATCACTGAAGAGAATTCAGACTTGCTGACTGATGTCAGAGATTTGAAAACGCCACTGAGTTTTGTTAAAGCTAAACTGCTGAAGAAAGGCTTCTTTCCCGGGTGTGGGGAATTTTGTATGGAATGTGCTGCACTTCCTGACGGGTGTGAGCAGTTGAGTGAAGGTATCCAGAGTCTGATGACCGAGGGTATTTTGCAGTTTAGTCGAAGCGTTGAGAATGCGTCAGGGGAAGTCGTGCTGAAGCAGGCGGACGAGGTTGCTACCATCACCATTCCTCGCCACCCTATCACCATTTCTGCACCTCGTCCACCTACTATTACCATCACCAGGGCTGGACCAATCCCATTTGAGAGTACCAATGCCGTTCCATGGCATTACGGCGCTGAAGTGTATTGTAATGGCCAGAAGGTAGAGATTGAGCCGCCCAGATCGACTGCGCAGAATCTTGCTGAGGCCAGTGGTATCACCAGAAGTGGCAGAGTGTTCGCGCCGGCAGAGGGTGCGGCAGAGAAGGTAGTCAGGGCTGATGCTGCTGATAAGGGCAAAGGTAAAGCTGTTGAGGAGGTTCCTGTAGGGGCAGAAAAAGACTTGTTGGTTAAAGACGCAGAAGAGTTCATGCGACTGATCAGGAAAAGTGACTACAAGATTGTAGATCATCTTCACCAGACTCCGTCAAAGATCTCAATTCTCAACCTGTTGCTGTGTTCTGAAGCACACCGCAACGCATTGCTGAAAGTATTGAATGCTGCATACGTGCCGCAGGAGATATCCGTTAATCAACTTGAGGAAGTAGTAGCCCATGTCAACGCTGGTAATGGGCTGGGTTTTACAGATTTGGAGCTGACGCCCAAGGGAAGAGACCACAACCATGCCTTGCACATCTCGATAGAGTGCAGGGGCACGATTATGTCACATGTCCTAGTAGATACGGGCTCCTCGCTGAATGTGCTTCCGAAGAAAGCACTAATGAAGTTGGATACCCGGGGACTGCTGTGCACGCCCAGTGATCTGGTCGTAAAGGCTTTTGACGGAACCAAACGCCACGTCTTTGGAGAATTGACCCTGCCGATTCAAGTCGGTCCAGAGACGTTTAATGCAGTGTTCTATATTATGGATATCATGCCCGCCTACAGTTGCCTCTTAGGTCGGCCGTGGATTCATTCCGCTGGTGCCGTAACGTCTACGTTGCATCAGAAACTTAAATATGCTGTTGGGGGCAGCATAGTGACAGTTTGCGGAGAGGAGGACATCATGGTAAGCCACCTGTCATCCTTCAAGTATGTCGAAATGGATGGAGAGATCCATGAGACTCTTTGCCAGGCGTTTGAGACCGTCAAGGTGAAGGAGGTAGCTCCCATTGTTGCAGAGAAGCAGGAGGTGAACCTCTCTTCGTTTAAGGAAGCTAGAGCAGTTGTCGAAGCTGGTTCTACCCCAGGCTGGGGGCACGTCTTGGATATACCATTCAAACAGGATAAGTTTGGATTGGGATATTCTCCTGAAGCAGAAGCTTCAACTTCTTCTGGTAGCTCATCTCGTGGAAAGGGGCCGATCCTATTCACCAAAGGAGGAGTAATATTCGAAAGTGTCAACGCAGCGTCGGAGGACAGCGGGGACAGTGACTGTGATCTCGATGCCTGGATTCAACCGAGCAAGCCAGGCGAGCGCCTTCACAACTGGACCACCAAGGAGATTATCGAGCTGACAAGTGAAGAGTAATGATTTGCTTTTTACAATCTTTTGTACAACCCTATGTCCTGCCCGGGGCATAGTGGTTTTACTGTCAGGGCCTTGTTGGATTATGTGTATACATTTTATCAATAAATAAAAAGGCGTTTTCTTCGTAATCAAATATTGTGTTCTCTGTTATTCATATTTTATGTTTGTTTTGAAAAAACAGCAAAATGGCAACGAGGTTCGTGCTAACCTGCATATTCCTGCTTTAAACTTAACCCTTGTTATTGCAGGATCCACGTAACAGACGACATCGACTCTGGACCCTCTACGGCTCACTACGACTTTGATTGCCCGATCTATCAAGCCGAGGATGAGATTGATGAAGACGAAGACCTTCCGGAGGAATTGGCCCGCTTGTTGAAACAAGAGGAGAAGGTTATTCTGCCTCATGAGGAGGAGATTGAGATCATAAATCTGGGTTCTGAGGAGCTTATCAGGAATGTCAGAGTCGGGGCTGCGCTGCAGAACGATGTCAAGCATAGACTGGTCGAGATGCTTCGAGAGTATAGTGACGTCTTTGCTTGGTCATATGAGGATATGCCTGGACTTGACACAGATATCGTGGTTCATCGCTTGCCGTTGCGAGAGGATTGCCCTCCAGTCAAGCAGAAGCTTAGGAGGACGAGACCAGACATGGCTGTAAAAATCAAAGAAGAGGTCCAGAAGCAGTTGGATGCAGGATTTTTAGCCGTTACCACCTACCCTCCGTGGGTCGCCAACATAGTGCCTGTACCGAAGAAGGACGGTAAGGTACGTATGTGCGTCGATTATCGGGACTTGAATAGGGCGAGCCCTAAGGATGATTTCCCGTTGCCTCATATCGATGTGTTGGTCGACAATACAGCCCAGTTTTCCGTGTTTTCATTCATGGATGGCTTCTCCGGTTACAATCAGATTAAGATGGCGCCGGAGGACATGGAGAAAACAACGTTTATCACCCCCTGGGGCACGTTTTGCTACAAGGTAATGCCCTTCGGTCTGAAGAACGCAGGGGCCACTTACCAGCGAGCAATGGTAACTTTGTTTCATGATATGATTCATCACGAGATTGAAGTCTATGTTGATGACATGATTGCAAAGTCCCAAACGGAGGAGGAGCATCTGGTCAATTTGCTGAAGCTGTTTGAAAGGCTTAGGAAGTTCAAGCTGAGGCTGAATCCTAACAAGTGCACTTTCGGAGTGCGGTCCGGAAAGTTATTGGGGTTTATCGTTAGTGAACGAGGTATTGAAGTTGATCCTGCAAAGATAAAAGCTATCCAAGAGATGCCAGCGCCGAGAACAGAAAAAGAAGTTCGTGGTTTCTTGGGCCGAATAAACTACATTGCAAGGTTTATCTCTCAGCTCACGGCCACTTGTGAACCGATGTTCAAATTGTTAAAGAAAAATCAGGCGATTACTTGGAATGAGGATTGCCAGAAGGCATTCGATAAGATAAAGCAGTATCTTCAAGAACCTCCGATCTTGATACCCCCAGTGGCTGGACGGCCATTAATCATGTACTTGACAGTTCTGGAGAATAGCATGGGGTGTGTTCTCGGTCAGCACGACGAGACGGGCAGGAAGGAGCATGCCATTTATTATTTGAGTAAAAAGTTCACTGAGTGTGAATCTCGATACTCGATGCTGGAGAAGACGTGTTGTGCACTAGCTTGGGCCGCCAAACGTCTACGACAGTATATGCTCAATCACACCACTATGCTGATTTCGAAGATGGATCCGATCAAGTACGTCTTCGAGAAGCAGGCTCTTTCGGGCAGGATTGCCAGATGGCAAATGGTGTTAACAGAATATGATATTCAGTACGTCTCTCAGAAAGCCATCAAAGGGAGCGTATTGTCTGATTACCTTGCCGAACAGCCAATCAAAGACTATCAGCCGATGAAGTTCGAGTTCCCTGATGAGGACATTATGTTTCTCAAAGCAAAGGATTGCGAAGAGCCATTGCCCGACGAGGGGCCAGATAGGAAGTCTCAGTGGAAGTTGATATTCGACGGAGCGGTTAATTCCTATGGAAGTGGTATCGGGGCTATCATCACGACTCCTCACGGATCCCACATCCCGTTTACTGCGAGACTGACGTTTCCAGTTACCAACAACGAAGCCGAGTACGAAGCATGTATTATGGGTCTAGAAGAGGCAATTGATTTGAGAATCAAGAATCTAGACATATATGGTGACTCAGCGCTTGTAATCAATCAGATCAAAGGGGAGTGGGAAACTCGTCAACCGAATCTAGTGCCGTACATGAATTACGCCAGAAGGCTGCTTCCGTTCTTCGACCGAGTAGAACTTCATCATGTACCACGGGCTGAAAATCAAATGGCTGATGCTTTAGCCACGTTGGCTTCTATGTATAAGGTCAATCTTTGGAATGAGGCTCCAAGCATTGTACTTTCGCGTCTTGACAGACCAGCATATGTGTTCGCAATCGAGGATGCCACTGACGGCAAGCCATGGTTCCACGACATCCAGACCTTCCTTATGACTAAGGAGTATCCGGCGGGTGCGTCAACCCAGGATAAGAAGACTCTGAGGAGGCTATCTGGAAACTTTTATCTCAACCCTGATGGAGTGCTGTATAGAAGAAACCACGATCTCGTGCTACTCAGATGTGTAGATGAGAAAGAGGCCAGTATGCTCATGGAGGAAGTCCATGAGGGCACATTTGGTACGCACGCCGGCGGGCATGCCATGACAAGAAAGATCCTGAGAGCAGGATATTACTGGTTGACTATGGAGTCGGATTGCTTCAGATTCGCGAGGAAATGTCATAAATGCCAGATTTATGCTGAGAGAGTTCATGTGCCGCCGTGCCCCTTGAATGTCATGTCCTCCCCTTGGCCGTTCTCCATGTGGGGCATTGACATGATAGGCAAGATCGAGCCCACCGCATCCAATGGTCATCGTTTTATTCTGGTAGCTATCGACTACTTCACCAAGTGGGTGGAGGCAGCCTCGTACGCTAATGTGACCAAGCAGGTGGTTGCTAAATTCATTAAGAGGGACATCATCTGTCGCTATGGAATTCCCGAGCGGATCATTACTGATAATGGTTCGAATTTGAATAACAAGATGATGAAGGAGCTGTGCCAGAGCTTCAAGATTGAACACCACAACTCATCCCCTTATCGGCCAAAGATGAATGGCGCCGTTGAAGCGGCCAACAAGAACATCAAGAGGATTGTTCAGAAGATGGTTGTGACGTATAAAGATTGGCACGAGATGCTGCCGTTTGCCTTGCATGGTTATCGTACGACGGTGCGTACGTCGACCGGGGCAACTCCTTTCTCCTTGGTGTACGGTATGGAAGCTGTCCTACCGCTAGAAGTGGAGATTCCCTCTTTGCGGGTTTTGGTTGATGTGAAACTTGATGAGGCAGAATGGGTGACGAATCGCCTGAACCAGCTCAGCCTGATGGACGAGAAGAGGTTAGCATCGATTGCATTTGGTCGCCTGTACCAAAGCCGAATGAAGAAAGCTTATGATAAGAAGGTGCGTCCTCGAAGCTTTCAGACGGGTGATCTCGTCCTGAAGAAGATTCTTCCACCACACTCCGATCACCGGGGCAAGTGGACTCCGAATTACGAAGGGCCGTATGTCGTCAGCAAGGTCTTCTCGGGAGGAGCTTTGCTGTTATCCACGATGGATGGTGAAGATTTTGCATCCCCGGTGAACGCGGACGCAGTTAAAAAATACTTTGCTTGAAAGCGACCCGCTGGACAAAAAAGAAAGAGTCCAGGCAAAAAAGGGGCATCCCGGCGAACCAAAAACAGAATAAAAGGTTCGGGCAAAAATTAGGGATATATTGAAAAAATGTACACCCGCGAAGTCGAAAACCTACACTGGGCGGCTTCGGCAAAAAAGGGTATCCCGGTGAACTGAAAACCCGAAAGGGCGGTTCACGCAAAAGTTAGGGATTTAAATAAGCAAATGACTGCGTTCCGCGTATGGACTTTCATTGTTTAGTGGTTCGGAAGACCTGAGGGCCGTTTATCTGAATCAATCTCTTCCAAAGCTGAAGCATCGGAGAAGTATCGAAGTCGAGTGGGTCTTAGAGGGATCAACTCATGGTGTTCGTCTACGCCTCGATTGCCGACATTTGTATATACTGATGTATATTTATGTTTTCCTTTTTGCGCGGCTTCCTCATTTCAGGAGCTTGCCTCTGTTGTAAAACATTTTTGCCCATTCAGGGGTTCACCATCAATAAAATGCACATTATTCAGCAATTCTACTTGTCTGTTTTGCATTTATCTGTTTTGTTTGCGAATGATAACGCCGATGTGTTTTTTTGATAAAATGCGCATACATAAACCTGCGGGCCTAAGCCCATTGATTGTCGAAAAAATTAATTAATTGAACGTTGTCGCGAGATAATAACCCTGATAGGCCCCTTTGAGGAGGGTATCTTGTCTGTTTGTTTGTGTCGTTGCAGGTATAGCACCCGTCAGAAGATGTGTCGTGCATATCCCCGAAGCAGGATGAGTCCTCCTTCTTCAGCAGAGTTCAGTGATCTCTCCTCCGCGGAATCAGAATCAGATAGTGAGCATTGATATGTCTTCCCCAGGTAGAGGTGATTCTCTTCCCCAAGCAGACGCATCCTGAAGGAACGTCGCCTCATCAGCTGAGTCAAGCACCGAAGACTGATGTCGCCTTTCCCCAGCACCGGGTCACAAGTGCAGAGTTCATAGAAGTGTTCGGGTGCCGAAACTCGTGTTTTCCCCAGTAAAGTCACTGAAGCAGGATTTTCCCCCCGCACCGGGTCACAAGTGTAGGTTTCGCAGGAAGCTAGTCGTATACCGAAGTGTGCAGTAACTGATGATGCCAGACTGAAGTCTCCAGTGGAATTGAGATTCCTCACCAGAATCAGGCTCTCTCCTGAAGACGGACGATTCCTTCTTCCCCAGTAGAGTGTTGGAACAGCTGATGTTGTATTCCCCGGCAGAGTTGTACTCTCCCCCGAAGTCAGATGATCCTTTCTTCCCCGGCGGAATTGAAATTCCCCATCAGGGTCGTACTCTTCAGTGAAGTAGAATGATTTCTCTCCCCGGCTGAGTCCGCAGAAAAGCAGAATCCTGGGAGGTTGATCAGATCATGATCAATTCTCCCCAGCAGAGCATGGAGCAGCCGATGCTGTATTTCCCCAGAGTCGTACTCTATCCAGTAAAGCAGAATGATTTCTCCCTCCTCAGCCGAGTCTGCAGATGTCCAAGGGATCCGAATCCTTGGAAGTGGATCAGATCATGATTGGTTTTTCCCCAGTGGGGTGTTGAACAGCTGAAGTTGGTTCCCCACGGAAGGGTTATCCCCAGAAGAGTAGCCGAGACGGCCACGCAGTTCATTCTAGCGATTGATATCAGCAGATCCAGGTTCTCGTAGAGCTTCATCCCCTGCAGCAGTCAGCTGAAGTTGTTCCCCTGCAGCGGTTCGCGGAAGATTGATTCCCCAGACAGAGCCTAGTTGATATTGGCGTGTTCACATTCTCCTCAGCAGGACGATTCCTCCATCTGAGCGACTCTTTCTCCTTGACAGGAGGATTCCCCCTTCGGCATTTATTTTGCTGACGGGATCGCATTATTGTGCATGATTGCACGTCATTGTGCACGATTGCATAACATTGAGCACGATTGCATAGCATTAAGCATGAGTGCATGGCATTGAGCGTGATTGCATAGCAGAAGCATATGCATCATAAGCATGATCTAGGTCATTATTATTCTTGTTGTACAGGTGTACTACCGAAAGACCGGTTGCTCAGGACGATTCTTGAAGTTCTCCCCAGCAAGGTTATTTTCTTAGATGATTCTGAAGACCCCGGTGATCCCCGCAGTCGCTCGCTCAAGATGATTTTTGAGATCCCCAGCAAAGACTTCGGTTCGAGATGATTCTCAAACCCCTCAGCAGGGTCATTTGCTTAAGACGATTCTTAAGACCTCAGTACAGCTTCCCGAGTTGTTCGCCTAGTATGATGCTTGAGTTCCCCAATAGCATCTCCAGCAAGAGTTGCCCAGGAAGATTCCTGGAATTCCCAACAGAATGTTTGCTCCAGAAAGGTTATTAGTTCAGGACGATTCTTGAAGATGCCCGATGGATCTGTTTGTTCAAGATGATTCTTGAAGTCCAGAGTAGCATGATATGTATGCTCCAACAACGATGTCTAATCTGAAGATGGATTTCGTAAGCACCCGAAGGCGATACCAGAAGGTTCCTGTGAAGCCAGATTTCCGTGTGGATGAAGCAACGGGTGGCTGAAGATAAGGTTCCAAAGGTTGTAGATACAACAAAGTGATTCGTGTGAGTCTGAAGACCAAGTCAGTTGTCCTGAGGTGATGATTGAGCGCGATCAAGTGAATGATACGTCTTCTGATTGAAGTCGAAGATGTTTCTCCAGCGGTGATGCAGGGTACTTCGATTGTCCGACGGTGATGTCAGATTTAGTTCTCCAGCGGTGATGCGGGGTATTTTGATTTTCCGACGGTGATGTCAGAAGATAGTTCTCCAGCGGTGATGCGGGGTATTTTGATTTTCCGACGGTGATGTCAGAAGATGTTTCTCCAGCGGTGATGCGGGGTATTTTGATTTTCCGACGGTGATGTCAGATTTAGTTCTCCAGCGGTGATGCGGGGTATTTTGATTGTCCGACGACGATGTCAGATTTAGTTCCCCAGCGGTGAGGTTGGGTATTTTGGTTGATCGACGGCGATGTCAGAGTTAGTTCTCCGGCGGTGATGTTGGATGTTTGTTTCCCCGAGTTATGGTTGTTTCTGACGGTGATGTCAGGTGGTTTAGTCTTCCAGCGACGATGTTGGGTGTTTTGGTTGTTTGATGACAATGTCAGAAGAATTTGATGTGTATGACTGACGGTGATGTCAGATCAGTATCTCTCCAGCTAGTTGCCGTGCAGCTAGCATTGCAATATTCGAAGATTTGTCCCCCGCAGAGTGCCGTGTGCTCGTGCAGTTGGCAAATTTTCGGATTTACCGGTATTCAATCGTCTCGCACCTTGATTGGGTGAGAGCCGTTCGCTTCTCACCCAGTCAGGTTCAAGCCGTTTGAATAGGGGCAGCTGTTGCACCCCAAAATTTGGCCAACAATTATTTATTCATTGAGTATTTGAAAATGGATACCTTCATTAGAAAGTTCAAGAGATCCTCAGAGAAGTGGTTTGAAACCAGGGTTGTGTGCTTCACAGTTTGAAAGTTGTGGGTGCCCCTCAGATGATTCTGAGGCTTTGAGAATGAACTTGATGTTTTGAGAAAGCCTATGGGATGTCTTGATAGCCTTCATGAACACCAGAGAAGTCATTATGTAAGAGTTCAGAAGATTCAACCAGGAAAGGTAGAATTAGGGTTTTGACTGGGTCAACCCTAGACCAGCTGAAGATTGGGAGAAGGTTGAGACTTAATCCAAGGGCCATGAGATCATGGAATGATGCATAGAGATTATATAAAGATGATTCCTAGACCAACTCATCATGATTGAGGAGTTTGAGAAGTTTTGAGTTAGGGTTTCTGAGGATTGTCAGTGAAGAAACCCTAATTTGATCCCTATCTTCCAGGCAGTTTTAGCACTAGATGTGTTTGATATCTCATTTTCCCCACAACATGAATGTTGTAGAGCTTGTTCTAAGCTTTAATTTGAGTGGTGGAAGTCCTTGATAGGAGTTACAGAGCTCAAGTTATGGTTTTGACAAATTACAGGTCAGTTGATGTGTGTGAATCTGGGTCCTTGAAAGTCACCCAACTTCCAGACAACTTTTGCCCTAGTAGGTTGATTCCTATGGTTTCTTGGTCAACATGAATGTTGAAGAGGATCTTTTTAGCTTTAATTTGAGTGGTAGAAGTCCTTGATTGGATTTGTGGAACTCAAGTTATGGTTTGAACAAGGCAAGGGTATTTTGGTCATTTGTCAGTTATAGGTCATTTTAGCCAATGCCTAAAACTCCTATTTCCAAGCCTCAAATGGAAAAACTCAAAACATGAAAGTTGCTCAAAATGTGATTTTAAGTCTAGAAAGAAGGTCACAAATTGATGAAAAAGCTCATAGCACAAGGTTCCATGATTGGTCAAAAATGAACTAAAAATGACTTATAACTTTGAAAAGTTGAAATTGAAAAGTGATTTGGGAGATCTACAAATCCAAAATAGGTCATCCAATATATCATTTTGATTGGAAAAACTATTTTAAGAACTTTGGTTTAAGTAGAATTTTCATTTGAGGTTCCAAAAATGGACTTCCTTTGGAAATTTGTTACTTAAGAAAGAAGGCAATGTTAGAAAATCCTACACAAGCCAAGAATGCACTTGTTTTTCACACATTCCTTCTTAATAACTCATGTAAGGGTATTTTAAGTCAAAATAACAAGGCATGGCATATGAGATGAGATGACCATTATGGAATATCATGGAACTTTCAAGAAACTTCCACACCCTTCTAGATGAATCTAGAAGCATCCAATCAATCAATATTTAAAGAGGGCATCAAAGAGTGATGAGAGGTTGGTGAAAGTGAAGCCAAGTCAGAGGAGAGAGAGAAGTGCATAGCCATTGGAGAAGTTTCTTCAAGTTGAAGCAACTTGAGTTTTCTTTCACTTCAAGCCACCACCTTCAAGAATTGTGCAAACAGAAGGCTATTCATCCTCAAAGGATCATCCTGAAGGATTTGCAAGACCTGGTTCGAGCCATAGCATCACTCACCATAGCTTCTTGACAGGTTGGTGAACTCACTTCTTTCTCTTTATTTATGCTTAGATAGAACATATTATAGGTGTAGAAAGATTGTGTTAGGGTAGAGGATTAATCCCTGAGAATTAGAGCAAGATTGGTGAAGTTTCACACCAGGGCCATGAATCTTGAATCTTCCATAAGTAGTTGTTTAATGAGTTTTAATCAGCATGGATTAGTGTATGATAGCTGGCATGGCTTGTAGAACAAGTTTGTAGCTTTATAATGAAGTTTAATGAAGGTTGATGTCAGTTAACCATGGTGGTACCAAGGTGTTTAGGCATTCTGTTAGAACAATCTAGGGCGAATTAGAAGAAACTGGTCGTACCATTGTAATCTAGGCATTTAGTAGATCGTTTTTCATGTTTGAATCGAGTCCAGCCGTGGAGTGTGGAGAGAGATAGGAGAGCTCGAAGGTTTGCGCATGGAGGTGGGGGTTCTGAAAACCCTAATTCGTTTGGAGAAGACGAAAGGGAGGCCGTTGGATCAAGTCCCAGAGTTGACAATGTATTCCAATCGTGTGGCTGAGATCGCGTCTGAGAGTGAGAGGGAAAATTCAAATAAGTTGAAACGCAGCGTTTCATTAAAGGGCATTCTGGGCCCAGAACGCTACTTGCACCCCCTTTTTTGTGTAGCCCAATTAATATAACTGGCACGCTTGCTTTCTGCCCCCCCCCCCCTTCTTTAATTCATTTTATTTCTTTTATTTTCTTTTTAATATTTTTCTGTTTTGTAAAATTCATTAAAAATAGTTAAAAAATGATTTTTAATTTCTTCTTTTTTCTATGAGTAGATTAAAATGAGTAGAAAATTATAAAAATAAAATTGAGATTTTATTTTTAGGTTTAATATTTTTAGTAGATTTTCCAATTAAATAGCTTTTTAATTGTTTCATTTTGGTATTTGATTTTGTAGGAATTGTTTTAGTACTTTCCATTAATCTTTTTTACCCATTCTTTTTGGTGCAATTAGATGATTGGTCATACTTCCCCATAGGATTTTTTCTAGATTTTTTAGAATTGATCTTGGTTAGTTTAATTAGGGTTGACTTAGGATAGTCTAATTAGGGTTTAAAATGGTGTTTAGGTGATGATTCCTTTCTTTGATTGAGTTTTATCTTGATTTTTAGGTAGAAACCTTTGTAGATGTTATGAGTAGGTGTTGAGGACCCTTGTGAATATTTGTTAAATTTTTCCCCATTAGTTTAGTATTTTTAGGTATTTTCTGAGTTGCCTGATGATTTGGCCTGTTCAGTGGGTTATCTGTTCATCTGTGGGGTTCTTTCTGAGGAATTTGATGAAGGGCTTGTGTTGCCTTGAGGACTTTGATGGAGAGCATCATGAGGAGAAGCCTGTAGACCAAGATGCAGAGACCCAGAGCTTGTCTCATCTCCTGTCTGTGAGGTTTGAGAGCCTGAAGTTTGAAGGAAGTTCATGGTACTTTCCTGAGGAAGGCACTATGAATGACTTTCATTCTTCCTTCTCACCTCTTTCTTAAGTATCCAATGATGTTGGAGCCAACTTGTGAGTTTAATTTCTCCTGAGGAGGAATGTAAACTGATCACATGTTGTTGAGCCACATGGGATACAACTCCTAAGTGGAAGCCTCCTAGTACTTTCCTGAGGAAAGTCCTATGGGTCTATTCACTTAGTTCCACTAGTTGATCTAGGATTTCTTAAGTATCCAATGATGTTGGAGCCAACTTGTGAGTTTAATTTCTCCTGAGGAGGAATGTAAACTGATCACATGTTGTTGAGCCACATGGGATACAACTCCTAAGTGGAAGCCTCCTAGTACTTTCCTGAGGAAGGTCCTATGGGTCTATTCACTTAGCTCCACTAGCTTAAATAGGATTTCTTAAATATCCAGTGATGTTGGAGCCTGCTTGTGAGTTTAATCTCTCCTGAGGAGGGATGTAAACTGATCACAGTGGTTGAGCCACATAGGGTATGACTCCTGAGTATACACCTCCTAGTGTTCTCCTGAGGAAGACACTATGAGCTTGCTTGCTTAGCTCCCTTTCTTTGGTAAGCTTATTCTGAAGCTTGAAGGCTGGGAATGATTGCTCCTGTTTAGGGTTGTGCTTGAGAGCTTTGCCTTGATTTGATTAGGACTCTGTGATTAGGGTTAGGATTAGAGAGTAGGTGATTCTTTTTCAAATGTGTTTTGTTTGCCTGATGGTACTTCATTTCCTTTATCTGTATGATTGCAGTTTACTGTTTTGCTTGATAGCATGTTGATTATTTTCAGTATGATTGCTGTTATTTCATGACTGGCTTGAGGTTGAGATGAGCTTGTGGAGGCTGAAACCCCACACACATTTCCTCCCTCACTTGCATTGCATGCATTTTACTGTTAAAGCTGATGTTTTTATCTGTATTCTGTGTATCATTGATATGATCCCTTAGGACTCTCATTCCCTCTGATGAGGATTTGATGATAGACTTTTAGGTTGAAACCTATGCATGACAACATCTAGGAGTTCCCTGTTCAAACCTCAACCATAGGATGAATCCATGGCATGATAACAGTAGGACTTGATAGTCTCCCTCCTAGTTGAGTTGTTTCCTGTAGTTTCCCGAACTACGTTTGCTCTGATCTTTCATACCAGATGAAAGTACGTAGGCATAGGATGCGATATCCTAGCGAGCAACCTTTCCCCTCATAATCCCGTAGTTAGCCGAACTACGTTGACTCTGATTTCTCATTCTCTGATGGGAATACGTAGGCATAAAGCGCGATGCTTTGCCGAGTCATTTTTCTTTTCTTTTTTAGCCAGCCTTGATAGGTAGATAGATTATAACCAACCCGTCCAAGTAAACAAACAAGCGAGGATCCCGTCGAGTACGACGGACGTGAGGGGTGCTAATACCTTCCCCTTGCGTAACCGACTCCCGAACCCAGACAATGGTTGCGATGACCTTGTCTTACCCTTATTCGTCAGGTTTTTCCGATCGTTTCCTTTCCCGCTCTGAGGGATAAATAACGAAAGGTGGCGACTCTTCTGTTTTGCCGGCACCTTATTTTCGCGCAAGCGACAGATACTTTCAGGATCTATTTGATTCTCATGGCATATCCCATGATTTCTCCTGTCCTAGAACTCCACAACAAAATGGAGTTGTAGAAAGGAAGAATAAGATTTTGCAAGAAATGGCTCGTACCATGATCCAAGAAACTGATATGGCTAAGCATTTCTGAGAAGAGGCAGTAGACACAACATGTTACATTCAGAACAAGGTTTCTATTAGACCTATTCTAGGTAAGACTCCTTATAAATTGTGGAAGAACAGAAAGCCCGACATATCTTATTTTCATCCTTTTGGTTGTACATGTTTTATCTTAAACACTAAGGAGAATCTTGGAAAGTTTGACTCTAACGCTAAAAAATGTTTGTTGTTAGGATATTCTGAACGCTAAAAAGGCTACGGAATCTATAACACATAAACACAAATTTTTGAAGAATCAATTCATGTTAGATTCAATGATAATTTTGACCCTAAAAAGTTAAATCTAGTTGAGAAACTTGAAGATTTAGAAATCACCTTCTCAGAACCTAAGGATAAAGACTCTGGAGATAAAGATACAATTGATGAAACTAAAGACTCAGAAATAACTCAATCAGAAATTGTTGTTGATCCATCTCATCAGAAGAAAAGTAGACCAAGAACTTCTCATTCTGAAGAGTTGATTCTAGGATATAAAGACACACCAGTCAGAACCAAATCATCATTCAAACCCTATGAAGAAACTCTTCTTGGCTTGGTCTCTCTCATCGAACCAACCTCTATAGATGAAGCTCTTCAATACAATGACTAGATTCTGGATATGGAAGAAGAACTAAATCAATTCACCAGAAATGATGTTTGGGATCTTGTTCAAAAACCAGAAGGTGTCCACATTGTTGGAACCAGATGAGTATTTAGAAACAAGCTCAATGAAAAAGGCGAGGTCGTAAGAAATAAAGCACGATTGGTAGCACAAGGTTATAGTCAGCAAGAAGGAATAAACTATACAGAGACCTTTGCACTAGTTTCCAGGTTAGAGCCTATAAAAAGGGTAGAAAAAAAAGGGTGGAAAAAATGGTGAAAAGGGTGAAAAGGGTTCTAACCTTTGCACGAGAAACCTTTGCACTAGGAAGGGTGACTATCTACAAAGGTCTGACGCCTATAAAAACCATGCATGGATGATTGTCCTAAGATGACATGCACAGAGATCAAGGAATCTAAGACCTTCTTGCTATTCCTTTGCACTAGATTCTAACCTGGCAACTAGTGCAAAGGTTTCTGTATAGTCTATAAAAAAGGTGGAAAAAAAGCAGAACATATAGACAGAAAAATAAAGACAGGCACAATAGCTAGCAGCCAGAAGATTTCAACACGGTCACACAGTTGAGAGAAGGATAGAAAGTATAGAATTTGGTACATCACAACATCAATTACGACAACAATAAGGAAATGCAAGTGGAAACCCACCTTGGAGATGATCGACGCCGATCTCTATGCATACGACACCGTGATGAGCTCCATCTGACTACCACGAACTCGCCAAAGGCAAACCCTATGCATCGGTGACTCCGTCGTCTTCCTCCATGAGAAACATTCATCGTGAGAACGAATCACGTAAGTTGTCGCCGACACCATACACCTCTCACGGTCCATTTATTTCCGCCGATAATATTTCTTTGACAATTTGTATGTTTGTTTGGAAAGTATTTTAGTTAGCTTTGTGGTTTTATGGTGATTCAAGGAAAGAGGAGAGTGTGAGCCGTAATGAGAGAGAGCTCGAGTTCGTACAAGAGGAAGAAAGAGTCGAGGGTTTCGTGTCCCTCATTTTTTCCCTTTGCACCCTTTATGTTGCTGTAGCTGGGACCGGGTGGGCCTAATGCCACCGGCCCAACATTGTTTTGTTTTTTGTTTTTTATTTGTTATTTTTTGGTAGGATTAGGAATTATGGGCCTTAAGCCCATCCGTTTCATTTTATTATTTTTATTTTAAAAAAAATATTTATACTTCATTTATTTAATCTTAAAATGATTAATTGGTCTTTTTAATTAATTAATTAAAAAAAATTTCTAATTAGTTTCTAATTGGTTTTTTATTTATTTAATTTTTATGGTAACTTTTGATTTCATTGATCGTATAAAGCTATGATTTAATCCTCGATACTCCCAATCGCTATGATCTTCTTGAATATCCTTATTTCAGTTTAATCAGGAGTTGCTCAAATAGACTTTAGGGAATTTTTGTTCTTAGTAATGGTAAGATAGTCTCTCCTCAATCCATATCTCAAGCCCTAGAATTAGGATAACGTTTTTTTCATTTAAAACTAAAGTTTTTTCTCTAAGTATACAAAATTACTTAACATATTTCTAACTCTTTTGTTGATTTATAAGGTTGGTTCATAGTAATTCCAAAGGAAAAGGATCCCCTCCCATTGGATGCCATGTCAATATTAGAAAATTTCTAAGTCTTCCCCCTATTCCTAGCCTTAGAACTGGAGTCATCGCGCTCCCTATAAATATTCTACCATGGAAATTCATTCTTAGCCTTAGGATTAGGAGTCGCCGTACTCCACGTAAGTTCCCGCCGTGGATACTTACTTACCTATCTTTTGAATTAAACTTAGACTTGGAGTTGTTTCACCCCACGTAAGTGTCTCACTATGAACACTTACTTCCCCCTGGAACCTTGACCACAATCAAGAGTTCCTCACCCTCGTTGAGGGGAACTAAGAATGCTCTAATTTCTTCCCCTAGTCAAGATACATAGGCACGAGATACAATGTCTTGGCGAACATACTTTGGACTAACCCCTTAGGTCTCCTTTCAACCCTTTATCAGATAACAGATAACAAATAACACATTTAAAATAAGAGGTTCCTGTGGAGTACCACATATGCTTAGGATGCTAACATCTTCCCTAGGTATAACTAACCCCCGAACCCTAGATCTCCCCGCATTGTGTTTACAATGTAATTTAGGTTTTTCTTTCTTTAACCTTTCCTTCGGATAAATCAAAGACCGGTTGTAAATTCAAGGATGTGTGATTCAAGTTAATCAATAGCTTGATATCCGATTCTAACCGTAATAGAAATGACGACTTCACTGGGGAGATTCTATGCTTTCGTGGGTTACCCCTAACTTGTTTATTTGTGTTTATTTGCTAAATATCTATTTGTATATATTTATATGATTGTATCTGCTTGGGTTATATACTGTTGTAAGATAAGTCTTATACCTCGACTTAAGCGTACTTATGATAGGAAGGTGATATATTTGAGAAGGTTTATAGGGAGTGATTCCCGACCAAGCTAACTTGAGAATCACTGCTCAGTTGAGGCCCTCTTGGGAATGGTATTATTGAATGAGTATTCGTGAAAACACTTACTATTTTCGACCTAGGATCATGTGATACTGGGAACCTTTAGTTACCCTTAACACAACTTTGGCCTTTATTAGGACGTAATGCAATGACTATGAGAGAGTAATCCTAAAGTAGTTGATACACGATACTACACTCAAAAGAGATTCTCTTGAGAATATTGTTAACCACCGAGTATTCAGGAAATTGATAATATCCGAAAGATGGACTGATGACTTTGGGCACCTTTTAGAATCCTTGTTCTGCAGGTACAATAATCTTTAGTACACGCCCTTCAGGATGGGTACACCATGACTCCATGCTTATGACCCTCTAACCTAGGCCTTTGTTTGCTTATTTGTATGTGTGAATATCTGTATACGTGTGTTGGTGCATCCATACATTCAAGCATTCATAACACTTCGGTTTCAAGGAATTCAATTGCTCTTCCTTTGCAAATCCAACAAAAATATTGAGTTTAAAATAAACCTTTTTTCAGTTTTTCAAAAACATTTGCAACTGGCTTTTGGATTCCTTGAAATCATTGCATCACATTGCATTCATTTCTTTGCATGTGCATTTTCCTCTTGCATTTTTGCTCATTCTGTTGTCTCATCTTCAATTCTTTCACCCCGAATCCTATGCGCCCGTACAACACTAGAGCTCAAGCTCGTAGAAGAATGACAGAACATAATCAAGAACTTGATCGTGTCAGCAATGAATTAAAAGACCTACAGGGAAGTGTCAGGAAGATCATGGAGATGTTACAGGTTATACGTGCAAGGATGGATACTCATCCCACTGTTGTTTCTGAGATTGCCAATACAGTTGTGGATCCTCAACCATCTATTATTACTACTGCAACTGTACCTCCATATGGTCTTCCACCAGGTTTTTTACCGACACCTATTTTAGTTCCCATTGCTTAAACAAATCCAACAAGTTGTTCCTTTGGTCACTAAAACTCCTCAGGTGATTCCTACTTTAGCACTAGCTGCCGTTCATACCCATGTGCAACCTTAATTCAATGAGCATCAACTAGTATATGATGTCCCTGATATGAAAGAAGATGAAGACAAACGTCATGAGAAACTCAGATAAAATGTGAAAACTATTATAAGAGGTTGAGAATGATGGAAGGAGATCAAATCTTTGGTGTTGCTGCCAGAGAAGTGTGTCTCATATCTGGTCTGGTTATCCCTCCAAAATTCAAAACTCCTAGCTTTGATCACCATGAAGGAGCTACATGCCCAAAGAATCATCTGATCATGTACTATCAAAAAATGGCCGCTCATGTTGATAATGATAAGCTGATAATCCACTACTTCTAAGACAATTTAAAAGGTGCTTCATCGAAGTGGTATTTAAGTCTGGATTAGTTTCACATTAAGAGTTTCCAAGATTTATCTGATGCTTTCATCAAACATTACAAATACAATATGGATTTGGCTCCTAACCTAAGGCAATTACTGAGTTTGTCCCAGAAGAATTCTGAACCATTCAAGGAATACGCTCAGAGATGGAGAGAGATTGCTTCGCAAGTAAAACCTCCTTTGACTGAAAAAGAGTTAGTTGAATGGTTTGTTGACACTGTTCGTCCTGAGTTTTAAGAAAGAATGGTTGGTAGTGTGACTGCTGATTTTTGTGATATTGTTGCTATTGGCGTGAAGGTAGAATTGGGTCTGAAAAGTGGAAAGATGTCAAGTGCTGCTGGTAGTTCAAGATCCAACAAAGATCATGCTAAGAAGCCTTCATTTATCTCTCACAAGAAAAAAGAGGGTGAAACTAATGCTGTAACGGCAAGCAGAAGAAGAAATCAACCTTGGTAACATCAGCAAAATTATGTTCAACAACAAGGCTACCCTGTTCAATTTGCTTAACAATCGTATGTAGTTGTTGTTACACCTGCTTTCAATCAAAAAGTTCCCGCATATCAGCCTGTGCAACCGACTCCTGCTAATCGGCCACCTGTCTATCAACCTCCTCCTGATTATCAGCCTACACAAGCTCCATCCAATTATCAATGAGCTCCTAACGCTCCTGCCTATAAATAACCGAAGAATCAGGCACCTCGCCAGAATGTTCCTAACAGAAGACAATATAAGCCATGTCCTCCTATTCCAATAACTAATACAACCCGTTTTGTAGTTTTCACTTTTATGGATGGGTTCTCCGGTTATAATCCAATCAAGATGGACCCTACTGATAGAGAAAAGACTACATTCATTACTCCTTAGGGAACCTAATGTTATAAGGTTATGCCCTTCGATTTGAAGAATGCAGGGGGAACATATCAAAGAGCTATGGTCGCTCTCTTTCATGACATGATGCATAAAGAGATCGAAGTGTACATTGGCGATATATTGCTAAATCCCAAAATGAGGAGGACCACTTAGATCATTTGCTGAAGCTATTTGAACGACTCAGGAAGTACCAGTTAAAACTGAATCCTACTAAGTGTACTTTTGGTGTTAGATCTGGAAAATTATTGGGATTCATAGTTAGCCAACGAGGAATTGAAGTAGACCCTGATAAAGTCCAATCCATTCGAGAAATGTCCGCTCCACAAACTGAAACACAAGTCATATGCTTTCTTGGACGCCTGAACTATATCTCCAGATTCATTTCCAATATGACTGCTACCTGTGAGCCGATATTCAAGTTACTCTGCAAGGGCCAGATTATTGACTGGAATTATGATTGTGAACAAGCATTTGAGAAGATAAAGGGTTACTTGCAAGAGCCTCATATCTTGATTCCTCAAGTTCCTGGAAGACCACTCTTCATGTATCTGATTGTTCTTGAAAAGTCTATGGGTTGCGTATTGGGCCAACACGATGAAACTGGACGAAAAGAACATGCCATTTACTACTTGAATAAGAAGTTTATTGATTGGGAAATCCGATATTCACTTCTAGAAAAGACTTGTTGTGCGCTAGCATGGGCAGCCATGCGTCTCAGGCAATACATGGTATGTCACACTACTTTGTTGATCTCGAAAATGGATCCAATAAAGTATATTTTTAAAAAACTGACTCATATTAGAAGACTTGCCCGTTGGCATATGTTGTTATCCGAATACGACATCCAGTATGCGACTCAAAAGGCTATTAAAGGAAGCACCTTGTCAGATTACCTTGCAGACCAACCGGTTGAAGATTATGAGCCTTTAGAGTTTGACTTTCCTGATGAAGATATTATGTTGATAAAAAAGGATTATGAAGAGCCAGGGCCAGATGAGGTCCCCGAGCCTAGTTCCCGTTGGAAGATGATGTTCGATGGTTCCTCTAATTACAATGGGCATGGCATAGGCGCCATTATGATGTATCTAGATGGTGACTACACTTCATTTATGGCCAGATTATATTTTGAGTGTACCAACAATATTGCCGAGTATGAAGCTTGTATCTTAGGTCTTGAACCGACAATTGACCTTCAAATCAAAATTCTTGAAGTGAGTGGTGACTCGGCCTTTGTAATTTATCAGGTCAGGTGAATGGGAGACCAGAGACGAAAAACTGATCCCATATAGAGCCTACATTATTGAAATGATTGAGTACTTTGACGAGATCACTTTTAAACATGTTCTGAGGACTGAAAATCATATTGCCGATGCTTTAGCCATGTTAACCTCAATGTGGAAAGTCAAATTTGTTAATGAAGCTACACTTATCATGATTGAAAGGAAGACCAAGCCAGCATATTGTCAACTAGTTGAAGAAGAAACCTATGATAAGCCATGGCTCCATGACATTAAGAAATATCTGCAAAACCAAGAATATTCGGCCAACGCTATAGCTCTTGACAAGAAAACTCTGAGACGAATGGTATCCAAATTCTTCCTCAGCAATGATGTGTTGTATAAGAGAAACCACAACATGGTCCTACTCAGATGTGTTGACAGACGTGAAGCAGACATGTTACTTCAAGAGATCCATGAGGGAACATTTGGGACGCACGCCAATGGTTATGCTATGTTAAAGAAGATTTTAAGAGCTGGGTATTACTGGTTAACCATGGAATCCGATTGCATCCAATATGCTAGAAAATTCCATAAGTTCCAGATTTACACTAACAAGGTGCACGTGCCTCCAGCATTGTTGAATGTTTTATCGTTACCGTAGCCTTTCTCAATGTGGGGCATTGACATGATTGGGGCAACTGAACCTAAAGCTTCCAACGGTCACCAATTCATCTTAGTTGCCATCGACTACTTCACAAAAAGGGTAGAAGTTGCTTCTTATGCCAATGTAACCAAGCAAGTGATTGCCCGCTTCATCAAGAAAGAAATTATCTGCCGTTATAGAATCCCAAGCCAGGTCATAACAGATAATGAGACCAATTTGAACAATAAAACCATGAAGGAGCTGTGTGAAAGTTTCAAGATTGCACACCATAATTCTTCTCCTCATCGTCCCAAAATGAATGGAGCTGTTGAAGGTGCGAATAAAAACTTTAAGAAAATCCTGCAAAAGATGGTAACAACTTACAAAGATCGGCATGAAATGCTACCATTTTCTTTGCACAGATACAAAACTTCAATGCGAACTTCAAAAGGGGAAACCCCTTTTTTATTGGTGTATGGAATGGATGCAGTCCTTCGTATTGAAATAGAAATACCGTCCTTGAGGGTATTGATGGAAATCAAGCTTGATGAAGCAGAATGGGTCCAAGAAAGATTTGACCAACTGAACCTTATAGATGAGAAACGCATAACTGCAATGTGTCATGGTCAGTTGTACCAGAAACGAATGAAGAGAGCATTTGACAAGAAATTCCGAATTCAAGAATTCCGAGAAGGAGAACTTGTACTCAAGAAGATCTTGCCAGTTCACAAAGACATGCGTGGGAAATGGATGCCCAATTACGAAGGTCCATTTGTTGTAAAGACCGTTTTCTCAGGAGGATCGTTAATTCTTGCAACAATGGATGGTGAAGAGCTTGCACATCCTATAAACTCTGATGCAGTCCGAAAATATTATGCCTAAAAAAAACGGTAAGTCGAAAACCTGAAAAGGTGATTTAGGCAACAAAGAAAAAAGGGTATCCCGGTGGATCAAAACCTATGAAGGAGATCCAAGCAAAAATAAGGGATGAAAATAAAAAATAATAATAGCTAGCTAAGCTAAAAACTCGAAAGGGCGGCTTAGGAAAAAATGAGTGTCCCAGTAGATTGAAAACTCGAAAGGGAGATCTAGGCAAAAGTTAGGGACAAAAGGCATTTCACTGCATCAGATGACGTTCATCTTTACAAAAAAATAAATCCAATCCAACCGTTCTCGTCAGAAGTAGGATTTTGGGAAGTCTTCATTATTAGGGTTAGTAGGTGCCGTTGGATTCAATGTAACCTTTCCCTATTGCCAATTTCAATTGTAATACTCCATGGAGCTTTGCCATTAGCAAGCTACCGTTCTTCAATAAAATTAGACTTTTTTCCTATTCAATTTTGCCATTTTTATGTTTTCTCTACTTTTTCTTATTATGCAAAATGTTATTTGTTAATAATAATGTTGGAAGTGAAAAGTTTTCAAACTTAAAATTATTTCTGAAAACACATTGGGAAGATATAAAGTTGCTTTGACTTATGGAAGGATTCGAAGGAAATCACTGTTCCCCAGATAGTCTTAATGTTGCAGAAGCACTTTTAGACCAGTTTCAGAAAAACTCCCAGTGAAGTAAACTGACAACACTCTTGGACCGATCATGTAATCACAAGTTTATTTTCAAGACTACAGAAAATCTCCCCAGTATCTGTTGAAAAGTATATTTCCGGCAAATTTTTTTAATATCGTATCCACAGAGATTGGTGTTATTACCGCCATTCTATAATTTCGATTGTTGTAAGTTTAAAGATATTCAAGTTGTTTGTTGGTGAATAAATCGTTCTTATTACAATTAAGAAAAATAAGACAATGAAAATGGTTTTGGAATAAAGTTTAGAAACCTTGTCAAGATTGAGTTTCATTATCTTTGTTCTTTATATGTTCTCAATATCACATGCATGCATTCAAACTCCATTGATAATATTCAAATGTCCTCTTAATATTATTTATGTCTAAATAAAACTGTGATAATTATTATATAAATCCTTAGACGATCTCTCCATCTAACTATTGATATAATAATCTTGAATGTTTAACACAATAGAAAAGTAGTGAACAAATCTATCTCTACAATTTATTCTCTACTTGGAAAAATATTTTAGATCAAGAATTGAACTATCTTTCTCAACAATGACTCAATTCTAATTTTTCAATGTAAAGAGAAAATATTATTCCCTATATCAAATGTAGTTTGTTACATGCAAGGATAGTAATATTACATAAACAACATAAGATAACTAATACCTCAATCTTGACAAGAATGAGATTAGTTACTCATCATCTTCCTTGAATACACAGAAAAATATTCAAGAATTTTCTCCATGCATGAAGTTTTTCCAAAACTTCAAGAAATCCACCTTGAAAATCTCTCTAAGATATTCTTCCAAACCTAAGAGATACTAAGGATCTAAATGAAATGATGATGTCTTACATGCAAGGAAAAAGGTACATAAATAGGATCTAGGGCGCCATCCTACAAAAAGTGGGTTTTTCTTCCAAGACATAACATGTGTCATCAATTTGCATGTGGCTGACTTCCAATCAGTTTGCGGCGCGAGAGATGGTTGTGGCGCGAACTGGGTAGTTTGAGGCTTGCTTGCTTTGTGTTTCCTCAGCACTTCCTTTGCCAAACTTTGTTCTTCAAGAGTTGCTCCAGATATTTCTTTATGCAATCATTCTTTTCTTGACAAAACATTCTACAAGACTTAGAGAAATAGGGAAATATCTATTTGAAACAAAATAAAATAACTTGAATTGAATGTTTACTAAATTGTGATAAAAACTTGTGTGATTTTAATAAGAAATTGGTAAAAGGGACCGATAAAAATATATAAAAAGTAGTACCAATTGGTCCCTAACAACTCTCCCCAACTTATCATTTTGTTTGTCCCTAAACAAAAGTCATTCGATAAAGCAAACAAATTTACGTATGCAAGGAATGAAGCAAGTGTTGGAAGATGACATTCAAATGGTTCAAAAGCATACAATACTCTTATGATACACTTACTTTCGATATTAGACAAAACATGAATAAAAATAATGGTTGGCTACAAAAATATACCAAGAAATTCCAAGTAATACATGTCAAAAATTGAATCAAAACTACACACACATCATAGTGATGATGAATAATCAAAAGGGTTTTCTTACACTCATCCGAACAATTAAATCAACATCAAATCGAATCATGCGTTTATCACAACATACCTAAATCATAAAAAATTTGAGAATCAAGAGGTCTTTTAAGGGTTGTAATGTGGCTCGGGTTATAGAGAAAGGACATGATCACAAGAACTCAAATAAAGATTGCCTATTCTAAGAGAGCATTTTATTCAACAATCTTCATTTTTATTTTTATTTTTATTATTTTTTTATTATTATTATTTTTTTTATAACACACCACCATGAGCTTTTCTTTTCATTTTTGTTTTTGTTAGCTCTAATATTTTCAAGGTGATGTATTATGTTTTCTCCCTAACTTTAGCATTTTGACCATAGTTGATGCAATCATACTCTCTACTTAGACATAGGCAAAAATCAACATGCGACCATCTTTGGTTTAGGTTCACTTGAAACAAAAGAATTTAGGATCCATTTATTTACCATATTTTCAACGGTATTTAAATTTATACTTCGGATGAATCCTAATATAGGCTCATAAGGGGTTTACTATGGATCACTCCTCACAAGGTTATTTCTTTGGCCAAGTGGTTTTTTCTCAATAACAAAGATTGCCTCTATCATTTTCATAAAAGTTTTCACAAAAATAGATTAATGCATGATTTAGCATGATAAGAATGAGTTGAAAAGGAATTGTCGGTCTCCCGCATTTTAGTGTATAATGAGAGGTTACCTCATAATTGGTTAGGTCCTAATTTGATTCAAAGTAAACATGTAACTCAAATAATTTAATGATAAAAAATTTGTAACACACCATTAAATTATTCATATAAAGTCTAAAATAAAAATAAGGTGTACCTTGAAGTGTCGACAACTGATTCTTATCATCACCACTCAAATTTTCTTAACTTGTTCGTCGCAATCATCTTGGTTCCTTCAACTTACTCAAGCATAAGGACAATTAAACAGAAAAAAAATTAAAAAGTGGGGTATACCAAAATTTTTTGAAAAAAAAAACACACAAATTAAAAATCACAAAATAGAAGTGCATACAACCTAGAGTTTAATGGTGAAACTAGAGCCACCAACGTACATAATGCAAAATTAAAATAATAAAACTACTACATAACATCTTCACTCTTTTTCATCATCTTCACCACCGCCCATGGGTCCTAGAACGTCTTCCATTTGTGCATCTTGACCCGTTCCTGGAGCGTGACTACTGCTTCCTGCCCCCCCCCCCCCCCCCAATAAAAGATTGTCTGCCCTCAGGCCAATTAGCATAAGCAAAGTATTCCGCCTGAGATAGGAATGTGCGGGCATCTGGTGCAAGGAACGTGTTCTGGAACTGTTGCTGCATACAATCAAATAAAAATGACCGAGACCTCCTAGAGGCCTCAAAGTTATCACAACAATAATTAGCAAATGCCATTTGATCAAACACCGGTGTACGGTTGGTTCTGGGTGCAGCAGCTTCTACATTTGCATTCCTATCCATCTGGTTTTGACAAAACCTGTTTAGATATGCATTGTCCAAAATCTAGATGATGGAGGAATGCACCTCTCCTGGAATTTGCACTTTTGCATTTAAGCATAATCCCATGATTAAACCGGGATACATGAGTAAACCCATTTTTCCTCCATATTTCGTCCCGCTTAGGGCTATTTTCCTTAATTCCTCTGAAACAATGAATGCTAAATCCACTGTTTTCCCTGCATGATATAATACAACAAAAATCCTACCTCAAGTGGAATGGTGGTGGTGTGGCTTCGAGGTCGAATGTTGTTCAGCAAAATGACCAAATAGATTTGTGTTTGCAATTTCAAATTCTCCCTCTTCCAACATTTGGGTAATCCTTGGTCATTTAGCTCATACGTCTTCCCCTCTAGACATAGATAATTACTAATATCCATAATGTCCCACTTATTTTCCAATGCCTTGGTTTGGTATTCACACCGCATGTTCCCCGTCAAGGTGAGAGGGTCACCAAAAAATTTATTGAGTGCATACCTATTAAAAAGGACGGTCTTACCTCTCACCATTGTCTTATAGGCATATGTTGTCCCGTCTTTCGTGTGAATTGCATTGGCGTAGAATTCATGCACAATGTCATGGTTGAGTTCCGTGACGGGCTCACAAAATTTTCCCCATTTTCTTGCTTCAAGATTGGCCACAATCTCCCGATATTTGCCTTCCCTCGATAGCCGGATGATCCTTTCATTTTGGATGTTCTTTTTTAGGAGCACTTCGAGTCTTGCTGCTTGTTCCGGACCAACAAAGGTTGCTTGTGCCCTTGAGGTGCTAGGAGTTGTTGTCTTAGTGCGCTTTGACATCTGTATCAAAACAGAAAAACAGCACAAGTATTCTTTTGAATCAGTAAAGCACTTAAAAAAATGGATGCAGATTTTTAAGGGTTCGCGGAGCGACCTGTGCGTAACCCAGAAAAATCTGCATCAACAGAGGTGGTATCCATGGTGAAATTTCTCAGAATCTTCAACTTTCCAACTCTTAATCTAACCTAACCTAACCCATTCTTCAACATGCATTGTGCTATTTCATGAAAATTGAAGTTTATACTTAACCTAAATTATCGCATTGAGAGAGAAAAAGAGGAAAGTATGGAGACACAGTGTACATACCTTGATTGAGAGTGGAAGGATAGGGATTCTTAGCAAAGAGTGAGAAATGGGGTTTGAGGGTGGTGGTAACCTTGGGGGTTCTGAGTTTTTTACAGGGGAGGAGTGTGGTTGGTGTGAGAGGAGAGTGAGTAAAAAGGAGAAAGGAAATTTTGAAAATAAAAGGAAGGGGAAAACATAGCAAAGAAAATAAAATAGGGAATTTTTTTTTCTTTTTTTTGCTTTAGGTCGCGGCGCGTACATGCAAAAACAGAATGGACACTCTTCTCAGTTCGCGGCGCAAACATCCTTCGCGGCGCGAACTGGTCAATATTTTGAAATTTTTTTTAGTGTGTGGGCTTCCATTCTTTGCATCCTGAAGCTGCTACAGTACTGTTTATTCATTAAAAAAAACAAACGAAAGAAAAACTTACAGAGGTTGGGTTGCCTCCCAACGAGCGTTTTATTTAACGTCGTTCAAGCTCGACAATCAAGTGATTACTCATGGTTCGGTGAGTGAGATGACATAAACCTCTTGATTTATTTCTCCACTGTGGTAAACTTTTAATCGTTGCCCATTTACAGTCCAACTTTCTTGAGACTTTGGATTTTCGATCACGATAGCCCCGTAATCTTTTACTTCTTTTACCACAAATGGTCCCGACCACTTAGATTTCAACTTACCCGGAAATAACTTAAGTCTTGATTTGAATAAGAGTACCAATTGTCCAGCTCTAAATATCTTTTGACGAACTTTCCCGTCATGATATGCTTTCACCTTTTCCTTGTACATTTTGTTCGAGCGATAAGCATTGTTTCACAATTCCTCCAACTCATAGAGTTGTTATTTTCTTTTCTCACCGGCTTGAATGGAGTCAAAGTTTAAAAATTTGAGAGCCCATAGTGCTCTATGTTCCATTTCTACTGGGAGGTGGCAAGTCTTTCCATAAATCATTTGAAAAGGTGTTAGTCCAATGGGAGCTTTGTAGGCGGTACGATACGCCCACAAAGCTTCATCCAATTTCGAGGACCACACTTTTCTAGAATTTGAGACTGTTTTTTCAAGGATACTTTTGACTTCTCTATTTGACACCTCCGCCTGACCATTTGCTTGGGGATGGTATGGGGTGGTCACCTTATGCCTTACACCATAATGTTCTAAAACGTTTTCCAAGGGTGTATTGCAAAAATGTGATCCCCCGTCGCTCACTAGTATCCTAGGCACACCAAAATGTGAGAATATATTTTTCTTTAAAAACTTTATCACTGTTTTGGAGTTGGCCTTAGGTGAGGCAATTGCTTCCACCCATTTTGACACATAGTCGATGTCTACTAAGATATATTCATTAGAGAAAGAGGGGGGAAGTGGGCCGACGAAATCAATGCCCCAACAATCAAAAACTTCTACTTCCAACATGTTGGTTAGGGTTATTTCATCACGTTTTCTCATTCCTCCGCTTCTTTGGCATTTGTCACAATTCTTGGCGTATTCATATGCATCTTTAAACACGGTTGGCCAATAGAATCCCGATCGGAGGACTTTAGTGGCAGTTCTTAAACCGCTATAGTGACCCCCATAAGGAGAACTGTGACAATGCCAAAGGATATCTTTTGCTTCCTTAAGAATCACACACTTTCATAGGATGTTATCGTTGATATCTCACCCTTTACGTTGGTGGTAAATTGCAGGTAACCCGAAATAGAGTGTCGCTTTACGTTTAAGGTGTCGTTGGTCGCTCTGATACATAGCACTCTAGGGGGGATGAATGATTGATGTTATTGTTTTTAATTGAATTCGTTGTTGCTGGATTTTATTAAGTACTTTTCAAATAAATTGGTTGTTGCTGATAATGCCAAATGTTGATTGGATGCATAATTAAAATATTAAACAAGTTATCGTTGTCTGTTCATTCGAAGTTGTGCTATGTATGTTATTAAATGATCTGTTGCAGGCGTATGTTGTTGGTTAAGTTGAAACTGTGACACCTCTGATGTATCCCAGAATTTGTGAGTGTGACGACCATCACAACTCCATGACGCTCGTCATGACCACCACGGTCATGACATCCATTATGATCGTCATGTAGCCTTTCTTTTTGCTACACTTTGATTGTTTTCTGTTTATTTTCTTATTTATCTGCTAAGGTTAGAATGGGGTGTTACAGTCGACGCCTACTAAGATATATTCATGAGAGAAAGAGGGGGGAAGTGGGCCGACGAAATCAATGCCCCAACAATCAAAAACTTCTACTTCCAACAAGTTGGTTAGGGGCATTTCATCTCGTTTTCTCATTCCTCCGCTTCTTTGGCATTTGTCACAATTCTTGGCGTGTTCATATGCATCTTTGAACATGGATGGCCAATAGAATCCCGATTGGAGGACTTTAGTGGCGGTTCTTAAACCGCTATAGTGACCCCCATACGGAGAATTGTGACAATGCCAAAGGATATCTTTTGCTTCCTCAAGAATCACACACACTTTCTTAGGATGTTATCCACACCTACTTTAAATAAGTATGGATCATCCCAAACATAATACTATGTGTCGGCCAATAATTTCTTTCTTTGATTCGAAGTGAGGTCCTCCGGTATCAAACCGGTTGCCTTATAGTTAGCAAAATCGGAAAACCATGGCCTCAATTGAATTGCTTAAATTTTTTCATCCGGAAATTCTTCCCGCACTTATTCTTCTTTATTTGTAATTTCCACATTCACCAATCGGGACAAATGATCGGCTACCAAGTTTCCGGAACCTTTTTTATCTCTGATTTCCAAATCAAATTCTTGTAGTAATAGAATCTAACGAATCAACCTTTGTTTAGCATCCAGCTTGGTTAGCAAATATTTGATTGCCGAATGGTCTGTGTAAACTACGACTTTAGATCCGATCAAATAAGCTCTGACTTTTTCTAAGGCATACACTATAGCTAGTGACTCTTTTTCAATTGTTGCATAATTAACTTGTGCTTCGTTTAAAACTTTACTAGCATAATGTATGGCATGAAAATTTTTGGATTTTCTTTGACCCAAAACTGCACCAACCGCATAACCGCTTGCATCACACATAAGTTCAAAATCAAGTTTCCAATTAGGTGCAACAATTATGGGTGCGGTTACTAGCTTTTCTTTCAACTCGTAAATGCTTTTAAACATGACTCATCGAAAAAGAATTGTGTACCTTTGTTGAGCAAATTACTCAAGGGCTTTGCAATTTTTGAGAAATCTTTGATGAATCTTCGGTAAAATCCAGCATGTCCAAGAAAGCTTCTTATCCCTTTGATATTTATTGGAGGTGGTAGTTTTTCAATAACTTCCACCTTTGCTCGATCAACTTCCAGCCCTTTGGAGGAGATTTTGTGTCCAAGAACAACGCCCGTTCTTTTTAGATTAAATTATTTATGAATTGTTGGTGTGCCTTTATGTGGGAGTGTGTCTGAGAGCGTTGGTGGGTGTCCTTAAAGTATAGGAAATCATTTAATAAAATATAGAGTTTAATAATAACATAATATAATTAATAATGATGATAATTTAATAATAATAATAATAATAATAATTATTATTATTATTATGATTATTATTATTATTATTATTATTATTATTATTATTATTATTATTATTATTATTATTATTATTATTAGTGGATGGAATAAGTAAATTAGGGGAGTTATTAAAGAAGTTGTGAGGGAAAATAGGAAAAACACGATAAACTGCTCAGAACCAAGATTAAGGAAAAAGGTTGAGGAGAAGAGGAAAAAGGAACATGGCTGGGGGAAATTGAGAAGAGAGGAAATTAACCGCCGAAGAGAATTGAAGGTAGTTGCAGAAGAGTCACTGGAGGGAATTCAAGGTAGTTGCAGAAGAGTCACCGGAGAGCAAATCGGAACCGGGAGTTTAAAGTTGTCCTCAATCCAATGGTAAGGGTAGGGTTCAATTCTATAACTATGGGTATGATCAATTTCATGAAGGGAATTGGATCATGGGGTTAGTTCCCGTAGGTTGAGAAATATTAAGGGTTATTGTTTGTCTGTGCCTGAATTAGTGTCTTATGTCATTAGTTCTATGTAATAATATTGGGAAACGGCGCCGACACGCGCTAATTTCCCATTTGTTGAGAGGATTGTTATGGTGTCCTCATTTGATTATATTATGTTGAAAGTTGCGGTTACGTGATCCGTATGAAATTATGATGCTCCGGTTATGGAAAATTTGGTTGTAGGCTTAATGCCTTGTTGAGTGGTTGTTGTTGTTGGGTTGTAGTCTATAATAGCTGCATCTCATAGCATATCATCATGGTTGGCCTGTATTGGCGTTGATTGTGATCGTATTGGCGGCCTTTAATGGAAAATAACTTGGTTGTGGAGTGCTGCTCCAGATTGGTAACACATGCATATGCATAGTTGAGTCGCATAGTGTCGCGTCATTATGTGTTTGCAACTAATTATGAGTTGCTGAATTTTCTTGCTAATTGTTGCGAATATAAATATTGAATTTCCTAGCAATTCGTTGTGATAATACTCGGAGAACTGCGAGAATTATAATGTTGTGATATGATCGTGACATGAATTTTATCATGCCTTATGTTATAATTTTGATATCTCACCCTTTACGTTGTATGTTACCTCCGTTGGTGGTGAATTGCAGGTAACCCGGAATAGAGTGTCGCTTTACGTTTAAGGTGTCGTTGGCCGCTCTGATACGTAGCACCCTTGGGGGGATGAACGATTGATGTTATTGTTTTTAATTGAATTCCTTGTTGCTGGATTTTATTAAGTACTTTTCAAATAAATTGGTTGTTGCTGATAATGCCAAATGTTGATTGGATGCATAATTAAAATGTTAAACAAGTTATCGTTGTCTGTTCATCCGAAGTTGTGCTATGTATGTTATAAACGATCTGTTGCAGGCGTATGTTATTGGTTAAGTTGAAATTGTGACACCTCTGATGCGTCCCAGAATTTGTGAGTGTGACGACCGTCACAACTCCATGACGCTCGTCATCACCACCACGATCGTGACATCCATTACGATCGTCATGTAGCCTTTCTTTTTGCTGCACGCTGATTGTTTTCTGTTTATTTTCTTATTTATCCTCTAAGGTTAGAATGGGGTGTTACAGTCGATGTCTACTAAGATATATTCATTAGAGAAACAGGGGGGAAGTGGGCCGACGAAATCAATTCCCCAACAATCAAAAACTTCTACTTCCAACAAGTTGGTTAGGGGCATTTCATCTCGTTTTCTCATTCCTCCGCTTCTTTGGCATTTGTCACAATTCTTGGCGTGTTCATATACATCTTTGAACATGGATGGCCAATAGAATCCCGATTAGAGGACTTTAGTGGCGGTTCTTAAACCGCTATAGTGACCCCTATACGGAGAATTGTGACAATGCCAAAGGATACCTTTTGCTTCCTCAAGAGTCACACACCTTCTTAGGATGTTATCCACACCTACTTTAAATAAGTATGGATCATCCCAAACATAATACTTTGTGTCGGCCAATAATATCTTTCTTTGATTTGAAGTGAGATCCTCCAGTATCAAACCGGTTGCCTTATAGTTAGCAAAATCGAAAAACCACGGCCTCACTTGAATTGCATAAAGTTTTTCATCCGAAAATTCTTCCCGCACTTCTTCTTCTTTATTTGTAATTTCCACATTCACCAATCGGGACAAATGATCGGCTACCAAGTTTTCGGAACCTTTTTTATCTCTGATTTCCAAATCAAATTCTTGTAGTAATAGAATCTAACGAATCAACCTTTGTTTGGCATCCGGCTTGGTTAGCAAATATTTGATTGCCGAATGGTCTGTGTAAACTACAACTTTAGATCCGATCAAATAAGCTATGAATTTTTCTAAGTCATACACTATAGCTAGTAACTCTTTTTCAATTGTCGCATAATAAACTTGCGCTTCGTTTAAAACTTTACTAGCATAATGTATGGCATGAAAAATTTTAGCTTTTCTTTGACCCAAAACTGCACCAACCGCATAATCGCTTGCATCACACATAAGTTCAAAATCATGTTTCCAATTAGGTGTATAAATTATGGGTGCGGTTACTAGCTTTTATTTCAACTCGTAAATGCTTTCAAACATGACTCATCAAAGAGGAATTGCGTACCTTTGTTGAGCAAATTACTCAAGGGCTTTGCAATTTTTGAGAAATCTTTGATGAATCTTCGGTAAAATCCAGCATCCAAGAAATCTTCTTATCCCTTTGATATTTATTGGAGGTGGTAGTTTTTCAATAACTTCCACCTTTGCTCGATCAACTTCCAGCCCTTTGGAGGAGATTTTGTGTCCAAGAACAACGCCCGTTCTTTTTAGATTAAATTATTTATGAATTGTTGGTGTGTCTTTATGTGGGAGTGTGTCTGAGAGTGTTGATGGGTGTCCTTAAAGTATAGGAAATCATTTATTAAAATATAAAGTTTAATAATAACATAATATAATTAATAATGATGATAATTTAATAATTAGTAGTAATATTATTATTATTATTATTATTATTATTATTATTATTATTATTATTATTATTATTATTATTATTATTATTATTATTATTATTATTATTATTATTATTATTATTATTATTATTATTAGTGGATGAAATAAGTGAAATATGGGAGTTATTAGAGAAGTTGTGAGGGAAAAGAGGAAAAACACGATAAACTGCTCAGAACCAAGATTAAGGAAAAAGGTTGAAGAGAAGAGGAAAAAGGAACGTGGCTGGGGGAAATTGAGAAGAGAGGAAATTAACCGCCGAAGAGAATTGAAGGTAGTTGCAGAAGAGTCACTGGAGGGAATTCAAGGTAGTTGCAGAAGAGTCACTGGAGAGCAAACCGGAACCGGGAGTTTAAAGTTGTCCTCAATCCAAAGGTAAGGGTAGGGTTCAATTCTATAACTATGGGTATGATCAATTTCATGAAGGGAATTGGATCATGGGGTTAGTTCCCGTAGGTTGAGAAATATTAAGGGTTATTGTTTGTCTGTGCCTGAATTAGTGTCTTATGTCATTAGTTCTATGTAATAATATTGGGAAACGGTGCCGACGTGCGCTAATTTTCCATTTGTTGAGAGGATTGTTATGGTGTCCTCATTTGATTATATTATGTTGAAAGTTGCGGTTACGTGATCCGTATGAAATTATGATGCTCCGGTTATGGAAAATTTGGTTGTAGGCTTAATGCCTTGTTGAGTGGTTGTTGTTGTTGGGTTGTAGTCTATAATAGTTGCATCTCATAGCATATCATCATGGTTGGCCTGTATTGGCGTTGATTGTGATCGTATTGGCGGTCTTTAATGGCAAATAACTTGGTTGTGGAGTACTGCCCCAGATTGGTAACACATGCATATGCATAGTTGAGTCGCATAGTGTCGCGTCATTATGTGTTTGCAAGTAATTATGAGTTGCTGAATTTTCTTGCTAATTGTTGCGAATATGAATGTTGATTTTCCTGGCAGTTCGTTGTGATAATACTTGGAGAACTGCGAGAATTATAATGCCGTGATATGATCCTGACATGAATTTTATCATGCCTTATGTTATAATTTTGATATCTCACCTTTTACGTTGTATGTTACCTCCGTTGGTGGTAAATTGCAGGTAACCCGGAATAGAGTGTCGCTTTACGTTTAAGGTGTCGTTGGCCGCTCTGATACGTAGCACCCTTGGGGGGATGAACGATTGATGTTATTATTTTTAATTGAATTCCTTGTTGCTGGATTTTATTAAGTACTTTTCAAATAAATTGGTTGTTGCTGATAATGCCAAATGTTGATTGGATGCATAATTAAAATGTTAAACAAGTTATCGTGGTCTGTTCATCCGAAGTGGTGCTATGTATGTTATTAAATGATCTGTTGCAGGCGTATGTTGTTGGTTAAGTTAAAATTGTGACACCTCTGGTGCGTCCCATAATTTGTGAGTGTGATGACCGTCACAACTCCATGACGCTCGTCATGACCACCACGTTCTTGAAATCCATTACGATCGTCATGTAGCCTTTCTTTTTACTGCACTCTGATTGTTTTCTGTTTATTTTCTTATTTATCCGCTAAGGTTAGAATGGGGTGTTACAGTCGACGTCTACTAAGATATATTCATTAGAGAAAGAGGGGGGGAAGTGGGCCGAAGAAATCAATTCCCCAACAATCATAAGCTTCTACTTCCAACATGTTGGTTAGGGGCATTTCATCTTGTTTTCTCATTCCTCCGCTTCTTTTGCATTTGTCACAATTCTTGGTGTGTTCATATGCATCTTTGAACACGGATGGCCAATAGAATCCCGATTGGAGAACTTTAGTGGCGGTTCTTAAACCGCTATAGTGACCCCCATACGGCGAATTGTGACAATGCCAAAGGATATATTTTGCTTCCTCAAGAGTCACACACCTTCCTAGGATGTTATCCACACCTACTTTGAATAAGTATGGACCATCCCAAACATAATACTTTGTGTCGGCCAATAATATCTTTCTTTGATTCGAAGTGAGGTCCTCCGGTATCAAACCGGTTGCCTTATAGTTAGCAAAATCGGAAAACTATGGCCTCACTTGAATTGCATAAATTTTTTCATCCAAAAATTCTTCCCGCACTTTTTCTTCTTTATTTGTAATTTCCACATTCACCAATCGAGACAAATGATCGGCTACAAAGATTTCGAAACCTTTTTTATCTCTGATTTCCAAATCAAATTCTTGTATTATTAGAATCTAATGAATCAACCTTTGTTTGGCATCCGACTTGGTTAGCAAATATTTGATTGTCGAATGGTCTGTGTAAACTACAACTTTAGATCCGATCAAATAAGCTCTGAATTTTTCTAAGTCATACACTATAGCTAGTAACTCTTTTTCAATTGTCGCATAATTAACTTGCGCTTCGTTTAAAACTTTACTAGCATAACCGCATAACCGCTTGCATCCCAAAACTGCACCAACCGCATAACCGCTTGCATCACACATAAGTTCAAAATCATGTTTCCAATTAGGTGTATAAATTATGGGTGCGGTTACTAGCTTTTCTTTCAACTCGTAAATGCTTTCAAACATGACTCATCGAAGAGGAATTGCGTACCTTTGTTGAGCAAATTACTCAAGGGCTTTGCAATTTTTGAGAAATCTTTGATGAATCTTCGGTAAAATCCAGCATGTCCAAGAAAGCTTCTTATCCCTTTGATATTTATTGGAGGTGGTAGTTTTTCAATAACTTCCACCTTTGCTCGATCAACTTCCAGCCCTTTGGAGGAGATTTTGTGTCCAAGAACAACGCTCGTTTGTTTTAGATTAAATTATTTATGAATTGTTAGTGTGCCTTTATGTGGGAGTGTGTCTGAGAGCGTTGATGGGTGTCCTTAAAGTATAGGAAATCATTTAATAAAATATAAAGTTTAATAATAACATAATATAATTAATAACGATGATAATTTAATAATTAGTAGTAATATTATTATTATTATTATTATTATTAGTGGATGAAATAAGTGAAATAGGAGAGTTATTAGAGAAGTTGTGAGGGAAAAGAGGAAAAATACGATAAACTGCTTAGAACCAAGATTAAGGAAAAAGGTTGAGGAGAAGAGGAAAAAGGAACGTGGCTAGCGGAAATTGAGAAGAGAGGAAATTAACCACCAGAGATAATTGAAGGTCGTTGCAGAAGAGTCACCAGAGGGAATTCAAGGTAGTTGCAGAAGAGTCACTGGAGAGCAAACCGGAACCGGGAGTTTAGAGTTGTCCTCAATCCAAAGGTAAGGGTGGGGTTCAATTCTATACATTTGGGTATGATCAATTTCATGAAGGGAATTGGATCATGGGGTTAGTTCCCGTAGGTTGAGAAATATGAAGGGTTAATGTTTGTCTATGCCTGAATTAGTGTCTTATGTCATTAGTGCTATGTAATAACATTGGGAAACGGTGCCGACGCACGTTAATTTCCCATTTGTTGAGAGGATTGTTATGGTGTCCTCATTGTTGCACCCTAAAATTTGACCAACCGGGTCCCGTATCTGGTCCAATGTTTCGACGCATGACTGCATTCGCATCTGCATATCGCATACAACACATCTTTCATTTGTTTTGATTTTATCGGGATCACAACTCTCGTCTCGCGTCTCAGGTGTTTTTAATCAGTTCAGATAGGTAGAATTGCATTTTTTGAGCAGTCGTGCTATTCCCGGTGTTTTCAACTCGCGCTGTTATTTTTAGGGATATTTCGGTGTCCGTTTATTTTTACCGGCTATTTTGTTGCGCTCTCGTGGTGTTTCTTGTCGTTCGATGCTATTTTTGTTCCTTCGGGAATTATTGTGTTTTTTCTGGATTTTATCAGGCATTATTAGGGTTTTATTATATTTTTTAATCATTTTAGGAGAATATAGAATATTATTAGGATTTTAATATTTTTTTTAATCATTTTTAGGGTATAATAGATTTTAATAGGATAGTTTCTTTAAATCAATTTTAGATAGTTTTAATCAATTTTAGAATATTATAGAATTTAAATAGTTTTTTTTACTATTTTCTTAATAGAATAAATAGAGTTTTCTTTTAATAGATTTTCTTTTATAGAATTTAATATAGGTTTATTAGAGTTTTAATAGAGAATTATTAGAATTTTTGTAGATTAGTGGATTTATGAGAGTTTTTAGATTAGTGGGTTTATTAGAGTTTTTTAATTAGAAATTAATTGGATTTTAGGATAATTCTCTTTTTGGGATTAATTGAGATTTAGAGTTAATTAGGTCTAATCATTAGTTAGTTGGGTAACTAGTTTTAATCATTTTTATTAACTTTGTTTAATCCAGGTTTATTCCCTTTTTCCATTAATCCATTTTCATTGCAGTTTTTTGGGGTTTATTATCCTTTTTTTCGGTGGGCCTTATTACCCACACATCAGAGAAAAGGCCCAGTTCGTAGGGCCCAGTATATGGTTTTTTTGTTCATTCAGTAGACTCCAGAAAGATCCAGAAGCTGCCATGTGCTATAAAGGAATCAGCAGCCACGTGTTATCAGGGGAGAGGACCCACATTTTCACGTCCACGCACTGCCACGCACCATTCCCCACTTCCTTCTCTCTGCCACGTCTCCAACACGTGGAAGCCATGCATTAACCCACCCCACTTCTGGTGCCACGCGTCCTCCTCCTGGCCTCACCAGAACTCCACCGGTTGCATGGCTGGCGGCCATGCAACCCCCGTACCTGATCCCGTCCGACCACCCTAACAGCTCCCCGCCGGTCACCTAACTTACTCCGGCAACCGTGCATCTCGCCGGAGAACACCAACAACCCAGAAATTCCCAGATTCCTCCAACGTTCTTCCATCTCTGATCCACAAACTTCATCTCCTCCGATCACCATTCATCTTCTCCGGTCACTGATTCATCAAATGTCCACCAAATTCATCATCATTTTTCCAGAAAGTCCAGAAAACCTCCTCATCGTTCAAACACTCTTCATCAAGCTCTAATCACGTTCAAGATCCTCCAACCTTCATCAACCTTCATCAGTCTTTTCCCAGAATTTGCTCATCGGTCCTCAAGAAGCCTCAGCCAGATTCTTCAAAGGATCTTCGTTCAACATCCTTCACCTTCATCAGTTCTTGAGGTCATCTTGTTCACCATTTTTCCAGAAACTACAAAGAATCCTCAACCTTCATCAACTGTTGAATGGACCTTCAAGAACTAACAATGACATTCATCGAAGATCTTCAAAGATCTTCGTCTGTGGCGTTTTGTTTTCAAACTTCATCAGAAATCCAGCAAGAAACCTTCATGGAGTTCTTCGTCATTTTTCCAGAAGAGTCCAGATCTTCATCGTCTCTCCAACAAGCATTCGAGGTCCTTCAATGAATTTCCAGATCAAGAACACGCACACAACACCTCCGGTTCACCAGCTTCAACGAACCAAATCTCCAGAAACTTCAAGAGTTCTTCCAGAAATGTGTTCAAGTCTTCACCGACGATTACTTGCCTCAAGAACATCAAAGGGGTGGATGATTATTCTCAGATATTGGTATTATTCTTGGTGTGTTAATTTGTTCAGTTGGTTGCAGGTTCTAGAATGGTTGTCTGAGGAGATTGGGTTGAGAGTTGAACGAGCTTGTTGAGAGGATAGACTCGGAGAGGAGTTGGAAACGGCGCGTTCTTGATTGATGAACAGTGCAGAGGAAATTGAGGGAGATTAGGGTTTTCGCTGAAGGGGCTATCGGATGAGGGCCTCGTGGACTGTGGGCCTGGTGAGGCCCATGAATTTTTGCTACTTGCACCTGCATTTTCTTCGTCCACCCCCTCCTGCGTGAGTGCAGTGTGGGACTGGGCTAGGCCCAACAAGCTTCTGAATGCACACCCCGTTTCACCATTTGCACTCCCCCCCTGAGTTTCCTTTTTTTGAACTGCTTATGGGCTGGGCCCTTTTTGATTTTTTTGTTTCTGCTTAATTCCCCCTGTAACTGCAGTGCACCCCCCTCCCTTTTTGTTTTCTTTTTCTATTTTTTATAGTTTAATTGCTTCATATGAAAAGAAAAAAAGGAGAAAATATTTTGAATAAAAGAAAAATTCAAAAGAAAGATAAAATGAGAAAAATACTTGAAAAAAATAGTGAGAAAAATAGAGAAAAAGAATATTGAAAATATATGAAAAAATATGAAAAATATAAAATAGAAAAAAATAGAAAAAAATAGTGAGAAAAATATGAAAAAGAATATGAAGAAGAAATATTTTTAAAAAAGGAAAAGAAGAGAGAAAAATAGTTGGAAAAGAATAAAAAAATATTAGTATAGATTTAATATTTTTTTAGAGTATATTTTTTCATAGAAATTCTTTTACCTTTTTAGAGGTAGTTTTAAATGTCCATCTGTTAGGGGACTGTTTACATTTTTTAGGGATAGTTTAGAAAGTCCACTTGTTAGGGGACTTTTCCATTTGATTTTTCTTCATAGGATAGGATAGTATTTCCTAGGGGTTTATTTTTCAGTATTCACTCACTGTAATCATTTTCAGAATGTTAATAAAACGAGATTTGAGCTGTGGTCCCGAAGTAGCCGAACTACAGCTGCTCTGATTCCTCGTACCAGACGAGGATATGTAGGCATAGGATGCAATATCCTAGCGAGCACACTAACAACTGACTTTTGTTCTCTCGCTGCTGTGCGATCGAGACTTTCCCGCTGACGACTAATTGTATCCCTTTTTTCTCTCTTGCCCGAGTGCATTTGAGACCAAACCGTAGTTTTGCCCATAGGTCCCCGAACCTTTGAAGCCAGTTGATTTTTCTCACTGCTGTGTGAGAACTCCCTGTTTAGCCGTAGTTAGCCTGAACTACGTAAAGCTCTGATCTTCCATGCAGTGTGGAAGTACGTAGGCACAAGACGCGAGGTCTTGGCGAGCCAATTTCCCTGTAGTCCCGAACTACGTTGACTCTGACTTTCTCTCTCGAGAATATGTAGGCATAGAGTGCGATGCTCTATCGAGTCAATTCCCTTTCGTTTAGATTTAGCAACCGTAGATAGATTGTTTTGCATCCTTTAGATAACCCAAGCAAGCGTGGATCCCGTCGAGTACGACGGACGTGAGGGGTGCTAATACCTTCCCCTTGCGTAACCGACTCCCGAACCCAGGTTTTGGTTGCGATGACCATACCTTTTCCCCGTTTTTGCGAGGTTTACTTCGAGCGTTTCCTTTCCCTCCGTTGGGATAAATAATGCACGGTGGCGACTCTTCTGTCAGCCGGTGCCGATTTTCGCAGTAGCGACAGCTGGCGACTCTGCTGGGGACCCAACGTCCCCTAACTGCTAAGGACTGCGATAGTTCTTATGCATGTGGGATCCAACGTCCCCTAAGAGAGAGTCAATCCTAGCGCTTGTTTGCTTGTCTATTGGTGTTTATTTATTAATAGTATCTGTTGCTGTTGGGGTGTTACGGGTGTTCTATGATTGAGAGATAAGCCGGACCTGGGCTTGAGTGCATCTTAGATTTAGAGTAGAGATTAGTGGGCGCGCACATGCTTTGCATGTCCTAGTGTCCCGCGAAATCTACACTCAGACGAGGTTCTTCTGGTTGGCCTCTTGTCCCACCCTTTGGGTGGCTCGGGTTGCTGGATAGTTGGATTGTCGACTCTGGGAACCGATCATTTGGAAGTTAGCTAAGTGAGGCCTCTTCAAGACTTGATGATGCCACTCCTTCTGGGAATCGTATCGTCAGTTTTGAAAGTCTGTGACGCTGACGACCGCATAGGATGTCGTACCTTGTCAGATATAGGTCCATACCTGTGAGTGGGGGGGTTTTTTGCAGGAAACTTGACTTCCAACCTACCCGTTATTTTGGTCTTCTCTTCAGAGCAAACGTACTCCGTCAGCAGTGCAGCAGTATTTAGATTGTGTGGGGGCTGTGATCCCGTGTTTGTTGCATTGCATTGCATTTGCATAGGCATCTTCGCATCATATTGCATAGCATTTCTCCAGCTAGCCAGAGTTCTGATCCAGCCTTTGTTTCCTGAAGGTGAGTACCCGGAGTTTGGATTGAGCAACTGTTGATTGTCAGAGGACGACCAAGGGGTTGAAGCAGATCTGAGCATAATCAAGCAGTGTAGTCAGTTCAAGGTAATTGATAGCTATGTCTGAAGGCAATTTCCAGTCTCCTAACACTTTGACAGGGTTTACCATGACGTCCGACCATCGGTATGATCCTATGGAAGACTTCCCGCAAGCGAACAATCTGACTGCAGACCAAGTTGTACAGCCCACTGTTGAGAACCGAGATCGATATGAGCAGTTTGTTGCCCGAAATGAGCGTCCTCCTCCTGTCAACAATCAAGGTGCTGTTTTCCCTGAGAGGAATCCACGCAGAGATATCCTGGTAGCCAGGACTGTAAACTCAAGAGCTCTTGAAGGTGCTAGAAGGTTCCGAGTACTGGAAGAAAGGGTTAAAGCTTTGGAGGTCAAAGATGCTAGTAACCTGAATGCTGCAGACATGTGTTTGGTCCCTGACCTGGTGTTGCCTTATCAGTTCAAAGTGCCGAAATTTGAAAAGTACACGGGAGATAGCTATTCGAAGCTGCATTTGATGGTGTTCTGTCAAAGAATGACTGCGTTTGTGCGAAATGACCAATTGATGATCCATTGCTTTCAGTATAGTCTGACCGGGGCATCTTTGAGGTGGTATGTGCAGTTAGGGAGTAATCAGATTCGATCATGGGTGGATTTAGCCAGAGCTTTCGTGAAGCAGTACGATTACAACCTGGATTTAGCTCCTAGTCTCGTGTATCTGCAAGAATTATCTCAGGCGGAGAATGAATCATTCAGAGGGTATTTGCAAAGATGGAAAGAATTGGCTGCTAGTGTTCAACCACCGCTTCAGGAGAGAGAAATGGTTGACATCTTCTTGGGTACTCTAAAAGGCCACTATTATGACAAATTGTTCAGTTGTACCAACTTTGTGGGCCTGATGAGAATGGGGGAACTTGTTGAGAGAGGACTCAAGAGTGGAAAGCTTCGAGATGCTCCTTATATCCTAGTTGATAAGAATGGGTCAGTTGTCAGTTCTCAAGAAGAGTGGGAAGAAGGAAACGACGTCGTCTCAGAATCTCTAGCATCTCAGGATCGGTTTTCAGACACTTCAAGTCAACGGTCATCCTGTCGTCGATCGCGTCAGCACGCCCCACGAAGATCAAGGAGACCTGAAAGGCAGTTTACTCAGCTACCGGTGCCGTACAGTCAGTTATTGCCAGATCTGGTCAGAAGTGGATTGATAGTGCCGAAAGAGATTAATCCGGTGATTCCACCGTATCCTCCAGGTTTTGATGCCAGCGCCCGCTGTGAGTACCATGTTGGGGCACAGGGGCATTCAACAAATGATTGCAAGGTGCTTAGAAGTCAGGTTCAGGATCTGTTAGACTCTAACCGGATTTTCATCACGCCCCAGGGTTTTGTTCAGATTAACGATTCTCCGTCATCCAGTTGTGTGGGTTCGTCAGTTAATGGCATGGAAGACTCCACGGGAAGTGTGTGTTCTGAAGAATGTCAATCGGAGAGTTCAGTTGAATATGGGAGAAATTTCTAGAGGTTTCTGTGCCGGGTGTTGCATCTGTTTTCTCTACCTAATCCGTTTAGCTTTCGTGCACTAGTGTTTGCTGACCACCACCAGGATTGTTGGCTGGGGTCATTGTATTCGTACTCATTTGTGCTAACGTGATGCTTTTGTTGGTTATACATGTGTGGGAGATGTTCGTCTGTGTGCTTATAGCTTGAGTTTCTATTTGCCTTGTCTTGAATATGTGTTTGCTTTCCGCATTGCATTATCATTTAACAGGTACATCAGAACCGTGGGTCTTATTTCCTCATCGTCCAGTTTGTTGCAGGAATTCCTTCAGAGAAATGGAACAGAATCAGGTTGAATTGGTTGAAGTCCGAAGCCAGCTGGGGCAGATGATGAGAGATATGCAAGAGATGCGTCTGGAGCAGAAGATCCTCAAAGAGGAGAACAGTCAGCTGAAGACCCAAATGAGCTTGATCATGGAAGTAGTCAAGAATGTGCTTAGGAAAGAGGATGATCAGTTATTTGAAGCCGTAGTGAAAAAGCTCGTGCCACCTGTGGAACCTGAGCAACAGCAACAAATGCACCAGGCTCAACGGAGGATTTAGGAGGGGGAGCCAAAGAGAATATTTGAGGCGCCACCTACAACGTATGCTGAGCTCTTGCAGACTTTATTGAGGTTTAATCTGGTTGAGAAGAGAGCGTTGGGTTCACCCACAGGAGCGCTTCCTCACGGGTACGATGCCAGTAAGCAATGTGAGTTTCATTCTGGGGCACTCGGACACGACATCGAGAGTTGTCATGCTTTTAAGCACAATGTTCAAGACCTGATTGACTCGAAAGATATTGAATTCACACCAAGCGGCGTAGCTGTACACATTGCTCCTATCCCAGTTAATGTTAAGATGGCGGATGTTTCTAAGGCTGCAGTAGGTCAGAAGCGTATCCGGGACTCCATGGTGTCAGAATCTCCATGCCCATAACTGTTGCCTATTCCTGGGGCAGATCTGAGAAAGAAGATGGCTAAGCATAAGGAGTGCCTTAATCAGTGCGGTGAAAGTCAAGAAACCGATGTTGTATTTGCTACGAAGGTTGTTCAACAGTCAACCCGATTCCAGCAACAACAGCAACGATCTCAACAGTGGAAAAGGCAGCATCCCAATCAGCGAGGAGCTCAGAATCAGAGGCCATTGAGGGTATTTAAGGTGCCTCCGATGCCATATGCCGAACTTCTTCAGGTGTTGCTACAATTGCAGTTGGTTGAGAAGAGGAAGTTAGCCCCGCTGACGGGTACGCCTCCAGCAGGTTATGATATCAAGGAGCGCTGTGATTTTCATTCAGGAGCACAGGGGCACAATATTGAAGATTGTCTGGCCTTTAAGCACAAGGTGCAGGACCTACTTGATAGTGCAACAATTAGCTTCGGGCAGGAAGGGTCCAAAATCATCTGAATGAAGGAGAAGGGGCTCTATAATTTGGTTGAGTCGTTGAAAGCAGATCAGGACAACTTCGGATTGCCTCTAATAACTGATCGTGAAGAGGGCTGGTTCAGCAGCAGGACAGATGTGAAAGCCCGGTTCTTGGAAGCTAGCATTTTTCTTTGTTTTATCTTGTCATTTCTTTACAGTTGTAGTTTCTTTCCTGTTTAAATTGCAATCTTGTTTGTAAAACTTGTTGTTTTCATTCAATTGATGATAATGAAATAAATATGCATGTTTTGATTAAATCCATTCGTGTTCACTAAATGCTTTTGCAAATGTCCAACGCCTAGTTAAGAGGAATCTGGGGAGGATGACGAAAATGAACGACATGTAAAATTCCGATTGTATGCTTTTTGAAATGAAACCTGCTGATGATGTACAGACATTGTTTCAAATCCCTAAACACCGGTGATATAAGGAAGATAATCCCTTGTCAACCCCTTTGAGCCTTGTAGTAGGAGTTCTTTCTGAAAACGAAAAACCCTCAATCTTTAACCTGGGGCAGGGTAGGTGTTAGCTAATTTGGCCGAGCGTTCAAGTTGCAAAAGGAGTGTCCGTTCGAGGATCAATCACACCTTTAGAGGTCGTGCCTAAAAAACCACAACGGTTAAATCAAGAGTGAGACAGTCACATCATTCTCCAATGAGTCAGGCAACCAGTGTCACACGACTTGTTCGGAAAAAGAAGGAAGCAAAAAAGAATCAAAAGCCCGCTAAGTCAAAACTTCAAAACAAATGACTTAGGCAAAAATGAGGGCATCCCGTTGGACTTAAAGAATCAAAAGAAACTCAAAAAGAGTCAGTCCAGGCAAAAGTCAGGGATAAGAAAAAGATGAAAGGATGGAAAAATCCTCAAATTAAACACGAGTCGTGTGACCTCAAGTGTCAAAGACAAAAGGTGAGTGGCTGTCACTCCCAACAATCATGGTTTCTCGAACTATCACTCATATCTTTCAACCTCTGAGAGGCGAGCGCTAAGGTTGAATTAGCTGAACGTAGGATAGGAGAACATCAAGGAGAGCGGGTGGGTTAAAGTAAGCTTTGAGCCTTTATCCTTTCCTTCAAAACCGTGAACCTGACCACGTTATAACCTTCAAAAGTCCTAATTGAAGCAGGTTGTTTCGAAAGCATACTTCGGTAAAGGTCGCGTCGATTCTGACTCCTAAAAGGGTTCCTCTTACCATGATTGGTACTGATGTTGGTACTGACCTTGATAAATGTTTTGTGCATTATATGCCATAAACTGTTTTTCCCTTTTCCCAGTGAACAGATTGGATGTCAAAGCTGTCATACGTGTTGCATTAATATGTCTTTTATGCATAACAACTTGTTTTACTTGCGAGTAAGCGCTTGACAGCAGGAGAGTTTCCTACAGTGGAAAGTACGGTCAGGATAGAATACATAACGCCCGAAGGTTCCGAGAGCAGGGGCAAGTTATTATTGTGATCCCCAGTCAGGTCAGCTTTTCGAAGTCAGTTATCCTGGGGCAATCAGGCTGAGATTCGGTGAATATCTCGTAGTCAGGGGCACTACTCTGAATCAGATAATCAAGGGCAAAGTCATGACAGTCAGGGGCAAGCCATCGTAAGAGCGCAGGAGTTATTCTTTATTCGAGGGGCATTTGGTGCGAAGTATTTCTCCGAAGTTTAGAACGCTGGGGCATTTCATATCAGGTCATCAGGGTACAGATTTTCCGATCTCCTTTCGAGGACTATCCCCACGGAGATCCCGCAGGCTGGGGCATGTCAGAAGCGAAGGGGTTGTTCTTCTCCGCATCATCAGAGTTATTCAGGGTTATTTGAGCAGAGTCATCCAATTTTCGAGTGCAAGGCGAATGTTGGGAGGTCGTGTCACTATCCCTTGATTCTTTAATCAGAAAGCTGTGTATTCAAGCAGAATGTTTTCCAGCGTCAGGTGTACCTGACCCAGCGCAGATAGCCTAAAAGTTCAAACCCATGTTGGCGATCACTGTGAGGCCCATCCGTGTTGGCGCATCAGTTTCCAAATCCAATCTTCGGCAGTACGCAGGAAGACTCCGTCTATTTTCTCCAGCAAAGTCCAATCTTTCATTGGCACGGGTGAGCTATCCCCAGAGAAGTCCAATCATACTTGGCACATCTGCTATTTCACAGCAGAGTTATATTCCCCAGCAGGGTGTTACTTCAACGAGGTGCTCGGTTAAGTTCCCTGTTTCCCCAGCGGAGTTGGTTTCACTCTTCCAGCATTTATTTTGCTGGAATAATTCTGTGATATTCGGGTCATCCCCAGCGGAGTTGGCTTCGTCTTCAGCATTTATTTTGCTGAAGTGGTTTTCTGTACCAGACCTTCTCCAGCAGCTCGAGCCTGCATTAGCATATTGCATGCATCATCATATTTGCATCATACTTGCATTTCATTTTCAAAATGTGTAGCATTTCCATCCTGAATGGAGCATTACGTCATAGAAAGATTCAAACATATGCATATGCATATGAAGCATAAGCCAGGTTTTCTATCAGCCTCATATGGCAGGCGTGAACTACTCTGTGATCAGTTCAGGGGCATTTATCCAGCAGCAGTGTTCAAGCAGTTCAGCAGTTTATTCATATTCCAGATCATACAACAGTTATGCTTTGATCAATCAGTCATCTGGTATCGACAAACTTTTCTTCCCGTCAATTCATATTGACGATGTGTTTCTCTAATATGTGGCGTTCTTTCCGTCTTTCAGTAGACGATGTGAAGTTTCAGGTGATTTTTCAGCGGGTTTCTTATCGTCAGGTCATATGAATGGCGCATTTCCCCAGCGAGTCTTCTCCGGCTATCTTTGGATGTTGAGAGGTTTTCAAAGTGATCTTTCGGATAGTGGTTTTCTTTCTGTATATCGGATGAGATGGCATTTCAAAAGGGTTTTCCTGATTGTTGATTCTTATTGACGACAGGGCTATTTGAAGATGGTTTTCTTCCCGTCGGTCCTTACTGATGATGTGGCCCCTTTAAAGATATTGTTCTTTCCGTCAATTCCCGTAGACGAAAGGATTCTGAAATTTGATGAATGGTATTGAAGTACGTATGGGTGTCTTTCCGTCTATCATTAGACGATGTGAGTATCGAATTGAATTTTTTTCCTTCGGGATTATGGGTGTCTTCCCGTCTACCCTTAGACGATGTGAGTATTGAATTTTTTCCTTCGGGATTATGGGTGTCTTTCCGTCTATCCTTAGACGATGTGAGTATTGAAGTTTTCTTCGGATCATGGGTGTCTTTCCGTCTATCCTTAGACGATGTGAGTATTGAATTGAATTTTTTTCCTTCGGGATTATGGGTGTCTTCTCGTCTATCCTTAGACGATGTGAGTATTGAATTTTTTCTTCGGAATATGGGTGTCTTCCCGTCTACCCTTAGACGATGTGAGTATTGGTTCGCAGGGTGTCTTTCCGTCTATCCTTAGACGATGTGAGTATTGAATTTTTTTCCTTTCGGGATTATGGGTGTCTTCCCGTCCATCTTCGGACGATGTGAGTATATTTCTCTTCCTGTATATCAGTAGACGATGTGAGAAGATCAGATGTTTTGTTGCAACCTTCAGGTTTGTTATCAGTGGTATCACGCAGATAACTGGCGTTAAAAATCATGAGTTCTTTATTAGAGGATTGATCAGTTTGTTACCGTGACGGCTGGGTTCGGTTCTGGATTTTACTCCTCAAGAAGTTCTACAGTATATTTTCTGCGGTTGGCAAATTTTTGGGTTTCATTGGTATTCAACCGTCATCTACCCTTGAATGTTTGAAGGCTGAGCGCTCTTCACCCATTCAGGCCGAAGCCGCTTGAATAGGGGCAGCTGTTGCACCCTAAAATTTGACCAACCGGGTCCCGTATCTGGTCCAATGTTTCGACGCATGACTGCATTCGCATCTGCATATCGCATACAGCGCATCTTTCATTTGTTTTGATTTTATCGGGATCACAGCTCTCGTCTCGCGTCTCAGGTGTTTTTAATCAGTTCAGATAGGTAGAATTGCATTTTTTGAGCACTCGTGCTATTCCCGGTGTTTTCAGCTCGCGCTGTTATTTTTAGGGATATTTCGGTGTCCGTTTATTTTTACCGGCTATTTTGTTGCGCTCTCGTGGTGTTTCTTGTCGTTCGGTGCTATTTTTGTTCCTTCGGGAATTATTGTGTTTTTTCTGGATTTTATCAGGCATTATTAGGGTTTTATTATATTTTTTAATCATTTTAGGAGAATATAGAATATTATTAGGATTTTAATATTTTTTTTTAATCATTTTTAGGGTATAATAGATTTTAATAGGATAGTTTCTTTAAATCAATTTTAGATAGTTTTAATCAATTTTAGAATATTATAGAATTTAAATAGTTTTTTTTACTATTTTCTTAATAGAATAAATAGAGTTTTCTTTTAATAGATTTTTTTTTATAGAATTTAATATAGGTTTATTAGAGTTTTAATAGAGAATTATTAGAATTTTTGTAGATTAGTGGATTTATGAGAGTTTTTAGATTAGTGGGTTTATTAGAGTTTTTTAATTAGAAATTAATTGGATTTTAGGATAATTCTCTTTTTGGGATTAATTGAGATTTAGAGTTAATTAGGTCTAATCATTAGTTAGTTGGGTAATTAGTTTTAATCATTTCTATTAACTTTGTTTAATCCAGGTTTATTCCCTTTTTCCATTAATCCATTTTCATTGCAGTTTTTTGGGGTTTATTATCCTTTTTTTCGGTGGGCCTTATTACCCACACATCAGAGAAAAGGCCCAGTTCGTAGGGCCCAGTATATGGTTTTTTTGTTCATTCAGTAGACTCCAGAAAGATCCAGAAGTTGCCATGTGCTATAAAGGAATCAGCAGCCACGTGTTATCAGGGGAGAGGACCCACATTTTCACGTCCACGCACTGCCACGCACCATTCCCCACTTCCTTCTCTCTGCCACGTCTCCAACACGTGGAAGCCATGCATTAACCCACCCCACTTCCAGTGCCACGCGTCCTCCTCCTGGCCTCACCAGAACTCCACCGGTTGCATGGCTGGCGGCCATGCAACCCCCGTACCTGATCCCGTCCGACCACCCTAACAGCTCCCCGCCGGTCACCTAACTTACTCCGGCAACCGTGCATCTCGCCGGAGAACACCAACAACCCAGAAATTCCCAGATTCCTCCAACGTTCTTCCATCTCCGATCCACAAACTTCATCTCCTCCGATCACCATTCATCTTCTCCGGTCACTGATTCATCAAATGTCCACCAAATTCATCATCATTTTTCCAGAAAGTCCAGAAAACCTCCTCATCGTTCAAACACTCTTCATCAAGCTCTAATCACGTTCAAGATCCTCCAACCTTCATCAACCTTCATCAGTCTTTTCCCAGAATTTGCTCATCGGTCCTCAAGAAGCCTCAGCCAGATTCTTCAAAGGATCTTCGTTCAACATCCTTCACCTTCATCAGTTCTTGAGGTCATCTTGTTCACCATTTTTCCAGAAACTACAAAGAATCCTCAACCTTCATCAACTGTTGAATGGACCTTCAAGAACTAACAATGACATTCATCGAAGATCTTCAAAGATCTTCGTCTGTGGCGTTTTGTTTTCAAACTTCATCAGAAATCCAGCAAGAAACCTTCATGGAGTTCTTCGTCATTTTTCCAGAAGAGTCCAGATCTTCATCGTCTCTCCAACAAGCATTCGAGGTCCTTCAATGAATTTCCAAATCAAGAACACGCACACAACACCTCCGGTTCACCAGCTTCAACGAACCAAATCTCCAGAAACTTCAAGAGTTCTTCCAGAAATGTGTTCAAGTCTTCACCGACGATTACTTGCCTCAAGAACATCAAAGGGGTGGATGATTATTCTCAGATATTGGTATTATTCTTGGTGTGTTAATTTGTTCAGTTGGTTGCAGGTTCTAGAATGATTGTCTGAGGAGATTGGGTTGAGAGTTGAACGAGCTTGTTGAGAGGATAGACTCGGAGAGGAGTTGGAAACGGCGCGTTCTTGATTGATGAACAGTGCAGAGGAAATTGAGGGAGATTAGGGTTTTCGCTGAAGGGGCTATCGGATGAGGGCCTCGTGGACTGTGGGCCTGGTGAGGCCCATGAATTTTTGCTAATTGCACCTGCATTTTCTTCGTCCACCCCCTCCTGCGTGAGTGCAGTGTGGGACTGGGCTAGGCCCAACAAGCTTCTGAATGCACACCCCGTTTCACCATTTGCACTCCCCCCCTGAGTTTCCTTTTTTTGAACTGCTTATGGGCTGGGCCCTTTTTGATTTTTTTGTTTCTGCTTAATTCCCCCTGTAACTGCAGTGCACCCCCCTCCCTTGTTGTTTTCTTTTTCTATTTTTTATAGTTTAATTGCTTCATATGAAAAGAAAAAAAGGAGAAAATATTTTGAATAAAAGAAAAATTCAAAAGAAAGATAAAATGAGAAAAATACTTGAAAAAAATAGTGAGAAAAATAGAGAAAAAGAATATTGAAAATATATGAAAAAATATGAAAAATATAAAATAGAAAAAAATAGAAAAAAATAGTGAGAAAAATATGAAAAAGAATATGAAGAAGAAATATTTTTAAAAAAGGAAAAGAAGAGAGAAAAATAGTTGGAAAAGAATAAAAAAATATTAGTATAGATTTAATATTTTTTTAGAGTATATTTTTTCATAGAAATTCTTTTACCTTTTTAGAGGTAGTTTTAAATGTCCATCTGTTAGGGGACTGTTTACATTTTTTAGGGATAGTTTAGAAAGTCCACTTGTTAGGGGACTTTTCCATTTGATTTTTCTTCATAGGATAGGATAGTATTTCCTAGGGGTTTATTTTTCAGTATTCACTCACTGTAATCATTTTCAGAATGTTAATAAAACGAGATTTGAGCTGTGGTCCCGAAGTAGCCGAACTACAACTGCTCTGATTCCTCGTACCAGACGAGGATATGTAGGCATAGGATGCGATATCCTAGCGAGCACACTAACAACTGACTTTTGTTCTCTCGCTGCTGTGCGATCGAGACTTTCCCGCTGACGACTAATTGTATCCCTTTTTTCTCTCTTGCCCGAGTGCATTTGAGACCAAACCGTAGTTTTGCCCATAGGTCCCCGAACCTTTGAAGCCAGTTGATTTTTCTCACTGCTGTGTGAGAACTCCCTGTTTAGCCGTAGTTAGCCTGAACTACGTAAAGCTCTGATCTTCCATGCAGTGTGGAAGTACGTAGGCACAAGACGCGAGGTCTTGGCGAGCCAATTTCCCTGTAGTCCCGAACTACGTTGACTCTGACTTTCTCTCTCGAGAATACGTAGGCATAGAGTGCGATGCTCTATCGAGTCAATTCCCTTTCGTTTAGATTTAGCAGCCGTAGATAGATTGTTTTGCATCCTTTAGATAACCCAAGCAAGCGTGGATCCCGTCGAGTACGACGGACGTGAGGGGTGCTAATACCTTCCCCTTGCGTAACCGACTCCCGAACCCAGGTTTTGGTTGCAATGACCATACCTTTTCCCCGTTTTTGCGAGGTTTACTTCGAGCGTTTCCTTTCCCTCCGTTGGGATAAATAACGCACGGTGGCGACTCTTCTGTCAGCCGGTGCCGATTTTCGCAGTAGCGACACTCATTTGATTATATTATGTTGAAAGTTGCGGTTACGTGATCCGTATAAAATTGTGATGCTTCAGTTATGGAAAATTTGGTTGTAGGCTTAATGCCTTATTGAGTGGTTGTTGTTGTTGGGTTGTAGTCTATAATAGCTGCATCTCATAGCATATCATCATGGTTAGCCTGTATTGGTGTTGGTTGTGATTGTATTGGCGGCCTTTAATGGCAAATAACTTGGTTGTGGAGTGCTGCTCTAGATTGGTAACACATGCATATGCATAGTTGAGTCGCATAGTGTCGCGTCATTATGTGTTTGCAAGTAATTATGAGTTGCTGAATTTTCTTGCTAATTGTTGCGAATATGAATGTTGATTTTCTTGGCAGTTCATTGTGATAATACTTGGAGAACTGCGAGAATTATAATGATGTGATATGATCCTGACATGAATTTTATCATGCCTTATGTTATAATTTTGATATCTCACCCTTTACGTTGTATGTTACCTCCGTTGGTGGTAAATTGCAGGTAACCCGGAATAGAGTGTCGCTTTACGTTTAAGGTGTCGTTGGCCGCTCTGATACGTAGCACCCTTGGGGGGATGAACGATTGATGTTATTGTTTTTAATTGAATTCCTTGTTGCTGGATTTTATTAAGTACTTTTCAAATAAATTGGTTGTTGCTGATAATGCCAAATTTTGATTGGATGCATAATTAAAATGTTAAACAAGTTATCATGGTCTGTTCATCCGAAGTGGTGCTATGTATGTTATTAAATGATCTGTTGCAGGCGTATGTTGTTGGTTAAGTTAAAATTGTGACACCTCTGGGGCGTCCCATAATTTGTGAGTGTGACGACCGTCACAACTCCATGACGCTCGTCATGACCACCACGGTCTTGAAATCCATTACGATCGTCATGTAGCATTTCTTTTTACTGCACTCTGATTGTTTTCTGTTTATTTTCTTATTTATCCGCTAAGGTTAGAATGGGGTGTTACAGTCGATGTCTACTAAGATATATTCATTGGAGAAAGAGGGGAGAAGTGCGCCGAAGAAATCAATTCCCCAACAATCATAAGCTTCTACTTCCAACATGTTGGTTAGGGGCATTTCATCTTGTTTTCTCATTCCTCCGCTTCTTTTGCATTTGTCACAATTCTTGGTGTGTTCATATGCATCTTTGAACACGGATGGCCAATAGAATCCTGATTGGAGGACTTTAGTGGCGGTTCTTAAACCGCTATAGTGACCCCCATACGGCGAATTGTGACAATGCCAAAGGATATATTTTGCTTCCTCAAGAGTCACACACCTTCCTAGGATGTTTTCCACACCTACTTTGAATAAGTATGGATCATCCCAAACATAATACTTTGTGTCGGCCAATAATTTCTTTCTTTGATTCGAAGTGAGTTCCTCCTGTATCAAACCGGTTGCCTTATAGTTAGCAAAATCGGAAAACCATGGCCTCACTTGAATTGAATAAAGTTTTTCATCCGGAAATTCTTCCCGCACTTATTCTTCTTTATTTGTAATTTCCACATTCACCAATCGGGACAAATGATCGACTACAACGATTTCGAAACCTTTTTTATCTCTGATTTCCAAATCAAATTCTTGTATTATTAGAATTTAATGAATCAACCTTTGTTTGGCATCCGGCTTGGTTAGAAAATATTTGATTGCCGAATGGTCTGTGTAAACTACAAATTTAGATCCAATCAAATAAGCTCTGAGTTTTTCTAAGGCATGCACTATAGCTAGTGACTCTTTTTTAATTGTTGCATAATTAACTTATGCTTCGTTTAAAACTTTACTAGCATAATGTATGGCATGAAAAAATTTGGCTTTTCTTTGACCCAAAACCGCACCAACCGCATAACCGCTTGCATCACACATAAGTTCAAAATCAAGTTTCCAATTAGGTGTAACAATTATGGGTGCGGTTACTAGCTTTTCTTTCAACTCGTAAATGCTTTCAAACATGACTCATCGAAAAGGAATTGTGTACCTTTGTTGAGCAAATTACTCAAGGGATTTGCAATTTTTGAGAAATCTTTGATGAATCTTCGGTAAAATCCAGCATGTCCAAGAAAGCTTCTTATCCCTTTGATATTTATTGGAGGTGGTAGTTTTTCAATAACTTCCACCTTTGCTCGATCAACTTCCAGCCCTTTGGAGGAGATTTTGTGTCCAAGAACAACACCTTCGGTCACCATGAAGTTACACTTCTCGCAATTCAGCACCAAGTTTGTTTCTACACACCTCTCTAATTCCACATCAAGATTCTTTAAGCATTAAAAAAGGATGCACCGTAGACGGAAAAATCATCCATAAGCACTTCAATGCATTATTCAATTAAATTTGAAAATATGGCTTGCATACACCTTTGAAATGTTGCCGGTGCATTACACAATCCCAAAGGCATTCTCCGGTAAGCAAAAATGCCGAAAGGACATGTGAAGGCTGTTTTTTCATGGTCTGTCGGGTTGACCGGAATCTAGTTGTAACCCGAATAACCATCTAAAAAACAGTAAAAATTCTTGCCGGCTAACCTCTCTAACATTTGGTCTATGAAAGGTAGTGGGAAGTGGTCTTTTTTTGTAGCTTGATTTAATCTTCTATAGTTAATGCACATCCGACATCAGGTTACCGGCCTAGTTGGAATTAGCTCATGTTTTTTCATTTCTAATAACCATGATACCACCCTTCTTTGGAACTACTTGCACCGGACTCACCCATTCACTATCGGATATAGGATAAATCATTCCAGCCTCCGATAGTTTAACGACTTCTTTTCTTACCACTTCCTTCATAGATGGATTTAAGCGTCTTTGGGGTTGAGCAACGGGTTTGTGGTTGTCTTCCATCATGATCTTGTGCATGAAATAGGCTGGACTAATACCTTTTAAATCTGATAACTCCCATCCGATTGCGCCTTCATTCTTTTTCAGCACTTGTGTCAATTTCTTCTCCTCTTGGGTGGATAAAGCACTACTAATTATCACCAGTTTGGTGAAGTTATTGCCAAGGAATACATACTTCAAATGTGGAGGTAGCATTTTTGATTCTAGCTTTGATTCTTCCACTTTCTTCTTCTCATCCAACTCCTCAATTTTTTCTTCATGAGAGGCAATATCTCCACAAGACTCTAATTCCCCCAAAATTGCCTCAATTTCTTTTTCCTCCTTTTCGGTTGAGACGTTGTAAGCTCCTATAAGAGATCTCTCTAAGGAACTAGAAAGATGGAATTGATTTGCAACTTCAATGATTTCCTCCTCGGTTACATCGATTCGAAAGGAATCGTGCTTGTCTTTAGGATACTTCGTGGCTTTAAAAAGATTGAAAGTTACCTCTTCATCTTGCACTCTCACTTTCATGAGACCATCATCAATGTCAATCATCATCCAGGCTGTTTTCATGAATGGTCTTCCAAGAATTAAAGGAGCATCGCGATCCTCATCCATGTCTACTACCACAAAATCCACTGGAAAGAAGAACTTGTCTACCTTGACTAGCATATCTTGAGCAACTCCGTATGGTGAAGTGGTAGACTTGTCGGCTAGTTGTAGAGTCATTTTTGTAGACTTCATCTGTTCCCTAACCTTTTGACAATAGATAAGGGAATTAGATTGATGTTGGATTTTAAATCAACCAAACCATTGCCAATGTACGTATTTCTGATGGTCATCGATAAAACTACTCGGCCCGGATCGGACTCCTTCCTTGGGATGTTTTTTTTAATTATAGCACTGCACCGTGCATCAAGTAAAACGGTTTCATCTTCAGTATACCTCTTCTTTTTTGTGAGAATATCTTTCAAGAAATTTGCATACTTTGGCATTTGTTCTAACGCTTCGGTAAATGGAATACTAATTTGAAGTTGCTTGAGTATATCCATAAATCGTGCGTAGTGCCTAGCATTGTCCTTCCTTGATGGTGTGTGTGGATAAGGTAGGTGTTGAATTGGAACATGACTCATGCCTTTATCCCCTTTTTTTTGTTTTTCATTTTTGACTCCTTCTGAACACCACCTTCAGAATCCTGATCGTGCCCAATCCGCAGCGCGACCTGTGACAGGTTTTTCTCCTTATCATTTTGAGCTTCCAACAATTTCTCATCTTGGTTTCCAGCTGTGATATTTATATCATCCTCCACTGTAATTTCCTCATTTCCTCTGCTTGCCACTTTTTTACTGCTTCTTGTGATAATTGCTTTACAATGCTCCTTCGGATTAGTTTGAGTGTTGGCGGAGAAAGAGGAACTTGCTTGTTGTTCCGCCAATTGTTTTGCAAGTTGGCCTACTTGAGTCTCTAGGTTTTTGATTGCTGCTTCATTGCTTTTTTTGACTTGCCATAGAAGCTTGTATGAATTGTGCAAGCGTATCTTCTAACTTGGAACTTCCGCCTTGTGATTGTTGGACTTGTGTGTTTGGACTTGGATAGGGATTTTGTTGCTGAAAATTCTGGTTGTTGAATCTTGATTGTTGGTAGCCTTTGTTGTTCCTTTGAAAAGTGTTGTTGTGTTGTGGAGGATATCTTTGGTAACCTTGACCTTGATTGTTGACATAGCTTACTTCCTCTTGAAGCGGAGGATAAAATCCGGTTGGATGATCTCCTTGACAAAGTTCACAACTTGCCACTTGATGTCTAACTTGTGTTCCATGAATCTCTTTCAATTGTTGTGGAAGTTTAGACATTTGTTGAGTAAGTAGCTCCACTTGTTGGGAAAGTATCTTGTTTTGAGCAAGTATGGCATCGTTGGTATTCAACTCAAGGACTCCCGTTTTCCTTTGTGAAGGACTACGATCGTGTTGGCTTTGTCGATCGTTGAGTGCCATTTGATGAATAATGGTTTTTGCTTCCTCCACATTCTTTGACATGAGATAACCACCCGCGGTAGCATCCAGGAGTATTTTTTGTGACGTTTGGAGTCCATTGAGAAATATGTGAATTTGTGTGAGCTCATCAAAACCATGACCCTTGCATTTCCTCAACATAGACTTGAATCTTTCCCAAGCCTCGTTTAAAGACTCGTTGCTTCCTTGTGTGAATACTAAAATAGCCGTTTTGGCTTCCATGAATCGGGATTGAGGGTAATACCTCTCTAGGAATCTTTCTTCTAACAAATTCCAATCCGTCATCACTCTTACTGGTTGATCAAGGTACCACTCCTTTGCTTTTCCCACTAATGAATGTGGGAACATCCTTTTGAATAAGTTTTCTTCACCTGTTCATCTACTCCCGTAGAACCCGCAATCTCATAAAATTTGATGAGATGGTTGTACGGATCTTCATGATCCATTCCAGTGAATGGATTTGCATAAAGGAGTTGAAGGATTCCGGTCTTCATCTCCGTGTTCCTTCCGCCTCGAGCAAATTGAGCTGTCTGCCTTGGACTATTGGCAGACATCTCGGTACGAGCTTTGTAACACCCTCTTTCTATACCCCCAAATAATCAAATAAATCATTTAGGCACATATAAAAATTCATTTATCAGAGTATAATTAAACCTTGGTATAAAAGAGATATGTCACATTATCCATGAAATTAAAACATAAAACACCTGCTCATTTAAAGATATGCAACAGTGGGGTAACTTTCAAAACAGAGGAACTTAGTCCTCACACCCACATCTCAACATTTAGAATAAAAGCGGAAAATATAAACATTGAACATCATCAAACATGTATGCATATATCATCCGGTTTGATTCACATCATCATTCATGTTTACATAAACATTCATCAGCAGATACATATACAAATGTATCACAAAAGAATTCTATACAATCCTAGCTACTCGGTGCTACATATTAGAGTCAACCGACCAAAACAATGAAGCCACGCTTCAAAAAAGACCTCCAGCAATCCTACTCTGCAATGCCTCATAGAGCATCATAAAACAGCAGAAGGATGAGAAATATTATCATAATAATCAATGCATATAATTATATATATATATATATATATATATATATATATATATATATATATATATATATATATATATATATATATATATATATATATATATATATATATATATATATATATATATATATATATATATATATATATATATATATATATATATATATATATATATATATATATATATATATATATATATATATATATATATATATATATATATATATATATATATATATATATATATATATATATATATATATATATATATATATATATATATATATATATATATATATATATATATATATATATATATATACACAAGCATAGAATACACATATTCCACATTCCTCACTATAATTCATCACATATCATCATATACACCATAATATATGTAACGCCCCGATTCTGAATTCCCATTAATTGTTGAGTCTTTTAATTTATTTAATTGATGTTTGTTTAAATTGAGAAATTATATATATTTATTATGTGGTGTTTGCTTATTTTATCTATTTTACCGATTCGGAGAGTTTTCGGGGAATTAGAGTAAAAAGGGCATTTTAGACATTTAGCAATTTAGTGTGAGAATTGATTGGTAAGTGTTGGAAAGAATTTGAGAGGAAAGAAATAGAGATAGAAATAGAATAAGAGAGGAAAAGGAAGAAAGATAGTAACATAAGAAGAAAAACAAGAGAAAGAAAAGAGGAGAAGAGAAAGAGAAGAGAAAGTGGAGAGGAAAACCTAGAATCATCAAGGAATCATCACCAAAGCTTGCAATCGATCGGTAAGGGTGTGAAACTCCATCATCTCTTTAATGTGTATGATTGTAGGTGTATGTGTGTGGATTTTGTAGAGTTTCTACTCTTTTTCCACTTAGGTTAGAAGTTGGTTTTGTGAGTAGAATGAGGTTTTAATCGGTTAGAACTCGAATTTGACGATGTAGTTTAGTCGGGTGATGGTTGGGTTGTGCTATTGTGACTGGTTTGGATTTAATCGGTTGGATGTGTGGAATTTGGGCTTGGAGACAGCCATGGAAGTTCTGTCTTCGCAAGTTCGCCAGGCGAATGGCAGCGAAGCTTCGCCAGGCGAAGCCCAGCGAGCTGTAGCGAAGCAAGTCAGAAGCTAATACCCTGTATTCGCTGGCAAGTTCGCCAGGCGAGGTGAGTTGGCGAAGGTTCGCCAGGCGAGTGGGTAGCGAGCCTCAGCGAGTAATTCCAGAATTACTCCCAGGGGACTTCGCTGGGGAGTTCGCCAGGCGAAGGCCAGCGAGCATTCGCTGCGTGGCTTCGCCAGGCGAAGGTTGGCGAACCTGGCATTGTTATTTTGTTTTGTTGTTGTTCATGGCATGATGTTTGATGGATTCAATTATGATTAATGCCTATATGAATGATTGATGTGTGAACTGTTTCAACATGTTGTGCTGTGGGTGGCCGAAAGGCGTGAATCCTAGATTGTAGAGTAAATGATAAATCTTGAATATTTGATAATCTTGTGTATTTACTCGAATTGAATAGAAACGCATTGATGGGCTGATATGTGTGTAAACCATGTGTGGAATGGTGCATAATGTGAATGCATGATAGATATATGCGATGTATGTGATAAATGCAATGAATATGTTTGTGAGCATAGTATGCATTTTTGTATCGATTGATCCCTCGGAGGATTTGCAGAACCTCGTAAGATACGATGGTTATATTTGATTCCTTGGAGAATCGGTTGCATTGTGTGATTCCTCGGAGAATCGGTCATAACATGTAATCCCGTGGAGGATTGGTTAGAGTATTTGATTCCGTGGAGAATCTGCTGAGTACTTGATCCCGTGGAGGATCTGCTGAATATTCGATTCCGTGGAGAATCTGATGAATATTTGATTCCGTGGAGAATCTGCTGAGTACTTGATCCCGTGGAGGATCTGCTGAATACTCGATTCCTTAGGGAATTTGTTGAACGAGTCGGTACCGCATTTGCATCTGCATAGAGTCGTGTGTCGGTCTCTATGAGTTGCATGAGTCATCTGTGTATGATGCATTGGTTGTGTGAATATAACTGTGTATGTTATATGTGATTTGTTTGGAGGAAATATAGTGATTGTTCATGTGTATGTGTAGAGACATGATTATTTGTATATGCCTAATGTGGTGAGAACATAATTTGAGTATAACTTGTATAATTATGGAGCTATGTATATATATATATATATATATATATGATTTTATGCATTAACTGTTATGATGTTGTTTCTCACCCTTCTGCTGTTTTCTAATGCTCTATGAGGCATTGCAGAGTAGGAAGCTGGAGGTTCTTTTTGTGAAGCGATGTCTTCATTCTTTTTGGTCAATGGCTCTGATATGTAACATCTGGGTAGTTAGGAAGTTTTTGACTCTTTTGGAGTTACATTTGTTTTGATTCTTTTGTGATACATATGTGTATGTATCTGCTGTGGATATGTTGTAAAGCATGAATTAACTGTTGGTTGTATATACCTTTATGAATATGATTGATTCAATATTTGGATGTTTCCGCTTTTATTCTAAATATTGAGATGTGGGTTACCCGTTGTTGCATATCTATAATTTGAGCAGGTATCGTATGTGTGTAATTTCATGATAATGTGATGCGCCTCTTTTATACCATGTTTTAATCAAACTCTGATGAAATAAATTTTCTATGTGCCTAATTGATTTATCTACTTTATTTGGGGTATAGAAAGGGGGTGTTACATTAAGTGGTATCAGAGCCAGTGTTGAGTCAGTCGTGTCTGTCTTGTTGTTGTGTTGGTTGAACGGTTGTTTAACCTTGTTGTTATTTTTGGGAATCCTCAGAATATGGCAGGTCGTAATGACAATGCTATGGCAACGGCGTTAGAGGCTATGGCCAGAGCTGTGCAGGGTGCACCTAACGTGAATGCGAATGATGAGTTCAGGAAGAACCAACCACCGGTGTTTAAAGGGAGATTTGATCCGGATGGTGCTCAGATATGGTTAAAGGAAATTGAGAGAATTTTTAGGGTGATGGATTGTGCTGAAGGGAATAAGGTGAGACTAGGGACTCACATGCTGAGAGAAGAGGCCGATGACTGGTGGGTCAACATGAGGCAAGTTCTTGAGGTCGACGATGAGGAGATTACGTGGGATTTATTTCGGGCTGAGTTTCTAAGGAAGTATTATCCCGAAAGTGTTAAAGGGAAGAGAGAAATGGAATTTCTGGAGTTGAAACAAGGTAATATGTCGGTGGTGGACTACACCGCTAAGTTTACTGAGTTAGTGAAGTTTCACCCTCACTATGATGCGGTTACGGCGGAATTTTCCAAATGTATCAAGTATGAGAATGGCTTGCGTCCGGAGATAAAGCAAGCGGTGGGTTATCAAAGGATACGAAGATTTTCGGATTTGACTGAGTGTTGTAGAATTTATGAAGAAGATAGTAGAGCTCGTTCTACTCATTATAAGGGTTTGAGCGAGAGGAGAGGGAAGCAGCAAGTGCGAAGCGGACCTTATGTGACGCCTGCTGATAAGGGCAAACATAGGGGAAACTTTGATAGGAGACCCGGAGGAGGTTCCGGTGCGATCAAATGTTTTAAGTGTGGCGTGATGGGCCACAAGTCTTATGATTGTGGAAAGTTCAAGGCGAAGTGTTCCAACTGTGGACTCTTTGGTCATGATGCAGCAGAGTGTAGAAAGAATGCTGTGAAGTGTTTTAATTGTGGCGAGGTGGGTCACATTAGCCCGAATTGTACCAAACCGAAGCAAGCTCCGGCGGGCGGAAAAGTATTCGCATTAGCAGGTTCAGACGCCACTAATGCGGCAGATCGTTTGATTAAAGGTACATGCTTTATTAATGATATGCCTTTAGTTGCTATTATTGATACTGGAGCGACTCACTCGTTCATTTCTCTTGCGTGTGCTAAGCGGTTGGATTTGTGTATGGTTTCTTTGAGTAGTGGTATGGTTATTGGGACTCCCGCTTCGGGGTCGGTAACTACTTCTTTGGTGTGTGCAAGTTGTCCTTTGACCATGTATGGTAAGGACTTCGTTATGGATTTAGTGTGTTTGCCATTGGAAGGTTTGGACGTAATCTTGGGTATGAATTGGTTGCAATTTAATAGAGTTCATTTGGATTGCTATCACAAGTTGGTAAGGTTTCCTTCTTTGGAAGATGGTGAAAACGAGAGTTTTCCTTCCACTAAAGAGTTGAAGAAACTTTTAGCGGACGAAGCTCAGTTGTTTGGTTTGTTTGCATCGTTGTCGGTGGAGAGCAAAGTTGAGCTCGACGTGTTTCCTGTGGTTTGTGAATTTCCTGAAGTGTTTCCGGAAGACGTTGCGGATGTGCCGCCAAAGAGAGAGGTTGAATTTTCTATTGATCTAGTTCCGGGTACTAGACCGATTTCGATGGCCCCGTATCGGATGTCGGCATCGGAGTTGGTGGAATTGAAGAAGCAGTTGAATGATTTGTTGGATAAGAGATTTGTAAGACCAAGTGTTTCTCCTTGGGGTGCGCCGGTATTGTTGGTAAAGAAGAAGGATGGTAGTATGCGATTGTGTATTGATTATCGGCAGTTGAATAAGGTGACAATTAAGAACAAGTATCCGCTTCCAAGAATTGATGATTTGATGGATCAATTGGTTGGAGCCCGTGTTTTTAGTAAGATTGATTTAAGATCCGGTTATCACCAGATTCGGGTTAAGGAAGAAGATATTTCGAAGACGGCTTTTAGAACACGATATGGTCACTACGAGTATACGGTGATGCCATTCGGAGTTTCTAATGCGCCGGGTGTTTTCATGGAATATATGAACCGTATCTTCCACGAGCAGTTGGATCGTTTTGTGGTGGTGTTTATCGATGACATTTTGATTTATTCTAAGTCTCGAGAAGAACACGAAGAACATTTAAGGATTGTGTTGCGGATTTTGAAAGAGAAGAAGTTGTATGCAAAGTTGTCTAAGTGTGAGTTTTGGTTGTCGGAGGTGAGTTTTCTTGGACATATTATTTCCGGCAATGGTATTAGTGTGGATCCATCCAAGATCGATGCGGTAATGCAATGGGAGACTCCAAGATCGGTTACGGAAATTCGAAGCTTTTTGGGCTTGGCCGGTTACTACCGGAGGTTTATCGAAGGATTTTCGAAGTTAGCACTCCCGTTAACGCAGTTGACTTGTAAAGGAAAGGCCTTTATTTGGGATGTTAATTGTGAAGAGGGTTTCATGGAATTAAAGAGAAGGTTAACGACAGCGCCAGTTTTGATTTTGCCGAATCCTGCGGAACCTTTTGTGGTTTATTGCGATGCTTCTTTGTCAGGATTGGGTGGTGTATTGATGCAAGATGGGAAGGTCGTGGCGTATGCTTCTAGGCAGTTGAGAGTGCATGAAAAGAATTACCCTACTCATGATTTGGAGTTAGCGGCCGTGGTGTTCGTTTTGAAAATTTGGAGGCACTATCTTTATGGTGCAAGATTTGAAGTTTTTAGCGATCACAAGAGTTTGAAGTATTTGTTTGATCAAAAGGAATTGAATATGAGGCAAAGGAGATGGCTAGAACTTTTGAAGGACTATGATTTTGGTTTAAATTATCATCCGGGTAAGGCGAATGTGGTAGCTGATGCTTTAAGTCGGAAGTCGTTGCACGTGTCTACTTTGATGGTTAGAGAGTGGGAACTCTTGGAGAACTTTAGAGATTTGAGTTTGGTTTGTGAGTTAACGCCGAGTAGTGTGAAGCTTGGTATGTTGCATGTCACGAATGATTTCCTTACTACAGTGTGTGAAAAGCAAAAGTTGGATTTGAAATTCGTGGATTTGATGACGAATGGAAATGAAGATTTCAACGTTGATGAATTAGGAGTTTTAAGGTTTCGAGGTCGTATTTGTATTCCCGATGACGCGGATTTGAAAAAGATGATATTGGAAGAGGGACATCGGAGTAACTTAAGTATTCATCCGGGAGCGAATAAGATGTATCAGGATTTGAAGAAGATCTTTTGGTGGTCTGGATTGAAAAGCGATGTTGCTCGTTTTGTGTACTCGTGTTTGACTTGTCAGAAGTCTAAAGTGGAGCATCAGAAGCCTAGTGGATTGATGCAACCGTTGGATATTCCGGAATGGAAATGGGATAGTATATCGATGGATTTTGTTACGGGATTGCCGAATACGCAAAGAGGACATAATGCTATTTGGGTGATTGTTGATAGGCTTACTAAATCGGCTCATTTTATTCCGATTGATATTACTTATTCTTTGGAAAGGTTGGCCGAGATTTATGTTGGCACTATTGTGAAGCTTCATGGAGTTCCTAAGAGTATTGTGTCGGATAGAGATCCTAGATTTACTTCAAGATTTTGGGAGAGTTTGCAAGGTGCCTTGGGTTCTAAGTTGAGATTGAGTTCAGCATATCATCCGCAAACGGATGGTCAAACCGAGAGGACGATTCAATCGTTAGAAGATCTGTTGCGTGCTTGTGTGCTTGAACAAGGTGGTGCGTGGGACGGTTATTTAGCGTTGATTGAGTTCACCTATAATAACAGTTTCCATTCGAGTATCGGTATGGCGCCATTTGAGGCTTTATATGGACGGAGATGTCGAACACCTCTGTGTTGGCATGAGACAGGTGAAAGGTCGGTAGTTGGTCCTGAAATGGTACAGCAAACAACGGAGAAGGTGAAATTTATTCGGGAAAAGATGAAAGCTTCTCAGAATAGACAGAAAAGTTATCATGATAAAAGGAGAAAGGATCTCGAGTTTCAAGAGGGCGACCATGTGTTTTTGAGAGTTACACCGGTTACGGGTGTGGGTCGTGCCTTGAAGTCGAGAAAGTTGACTTCTCGTTTTATTGGTCCGTATCAGATTGTCGCACGGGTTGGTGCTGTGGCGTATCGTGTGGCGTTGCCTCCGAACCTTTCGAATTTGCATGATGTATTCCATGTCTCGCAACTTCGGAAGTATGTTCCGGATCCGTCACATGTGATCCCAATGGATGAAGTGGAAGTAAGAGATAACCTTACAGTTGAAGTTTTACCGGTTAGTATTTTGGACCGTGAAGTTAAGAAACTAAGAGGCAAGGATATTGCGCTTGTGAAAGTGTCCTGGGGAGGTGCCGCGGAAGGCAACATGACTTGGGAATTGGAGAGCAAGATGCGAGAATCGCATCCAGAGTTGTTTGAATCAGGTGATATTTTCGAGGACGAAAATTTCTAAAGTGGGGGAGAGTTGTAACGCCCCGATTCTGAATTCCCATTAATTGTTGAGTCTTTTAATTTATTTAATTGATGTTTGTTTAAATTGAGAAATTATATATATTTATTATGTGGTGTTTGCTTATTTTATCTATTTTACCGATTCGGAGAGTTTTCGGGGAATTAGAGTAAAAAGGGCATTTTAGACATTTAGCAATTTAGTGTGAGAATTGATTGGTAAGTGTTGGAAAGAATTTGAGAGGAAAGAAATAGAGATAGAAATAGAATAAGAGAGGAAAAGGAAGAAAGATAGTAACATAAGAAGAAAAACAAGAGAAAGAAAAGAGGAGAAGAGAAAGAGAAGAGAAAGTGGAGAGGAAAACCTAGAATCATCAAGGAATCATCACCAAAGCTTGCAATCGATCGGTAAGGGTGTGAAACTCCATCATCTCTTTAATGTGTATGATTGTAGGTGTATGTGTGTGGATTTTGTAGAGTTTCTACTCTTTTTCCACTTAGGTTAGAAGTTGGTTTTGTGAGTAGAATGAGGTTTTAATCGGTTAGAACTCGAATTTGACGATGTAGTTTAGTCGGGTGATGGTTGGGTTGTGCTATTGTGACTGGTTTGGATTTAATCGGTTGGATGTGTGGAATTTGGGCTTGGAGACAGCCATGGAAGTTCTGTCTTCGCAAGTTCGCCAGGCGAATGGCAGCGAAGCTTCGCCAGGCGAAGCCCAGCGAGCTGTAGCGAAGCAAGTCAGAAGCTAATACCCTGTATTCGCTGGCAAGTTCGCCAGGCGAGGTGAGTTGGCGAAGGTTCTCCAGGCGAGTGGGTAGCGAGCCTCAGCGAGTAATTCCAGAATTACTCCCAGGGGACTTCGCTGGGGAGTTCGCCAGGCGAAGGCCAGCGAGCATTCGCTGCGTGGCTTCGCCAGGCGAAGGTTGGCGAACCTGGCATTGTTATTTTGTTTTGTTGTTGTTCATGGCATGATGTTTGATGGATTCAATTATGATTAATGCCTATATGAATGATTGATGTGTGAACTATTTCAACATGTTGTGCTGTGGGTGGCCGAAAGGCGTGAATCCTAGATTGTAGAGTAAATGATAAATCTTGAATATTTGATAATCTTGTGTATTTACTCGAATTGAATAGAAACGCATTGATGGGCTGATATGTGTGTAAACCATGTGTGGAATGGTGCATAATGTGAATGCATGATAGATATATGCGATGTATGTGATAAATGCAATGAATATGTTTGTGAGCATAGTATGCATTTTTGTATCGATTGATCCCTCGGAGGATTTGCAGAACCTCGTAAGATACGATGGTTATATTTGATTCCTTGGAGAATCGGTTGCATTGTGTGATTCCTCGGAGAATCGGTCATAACATGTAATCCCGTGGAGGATTGGTTAGAGTATTTGATTCCGTGGAGAATCTGCTGAGTACTTGATCCCGTGGAGGATCTGCTGAATATTCGATTCCGTGGAGAATCTGATGAATATTTGATTCCGTGGAGAATCTGCTGAGTACTTGATCCCGTGGAGGATCTGCTGAATACTCGATTCCTTAGGGAATTTGTTGAACGAGTCGGTACCGCATTTGCATCTGCATAGAGTCGTGTGTCGGTCTCTATGAGTTGCATGAGTCATCTGTGTATGATGCATTGGTTGTGTGAATATAACTGTGTATGTTATATGTGATTTGTTTGGAGGAAATATAGTGATTGTTCATGTGTATGTGTAGAGACATGATTATTTGTATATGCCTAATGTGGTGAGAACATAATTTGAGTATAACTTGTATAATTATGGAGCTATGTATATATATATATATATATGATTTTATGCATTAACTGTTATGATGTTGTTTCTCACCCTTCTGCTGTTTTCTAATGCTCTATGAGGCATTGCAGAGTAGGAAGCTGGAGGTTCTTTTTGTGAAGCGATGTCTTCATTCTTTTTGGTCAATGGCTCTGATATGTAACATCTGGGTAGTTAGGAAGTTTTTGACTCTTTTGGAGTTACATTTGTTTTGATTCTTTTGTGATACATATGTGTATGTATCTGCTGTGGATATGTTGTAAAGCATGAATTAACTGTTGGTTGTATATACCTTTATGAATATGATTGATTCAATATTTGGATGTTTCCGCTTTTATTCTAAATATTGAGATGTGGGTTACCCGTTGTTGCATATCTATAATTTGAGCAGGTATCGTATGTGTGTAATTTCATGATAATGTGATGCGCCTCTTTTATACCATGTTTTAATCAAACTCTGATGAAATAAATTTTCTATGTGCCTAATTGATTTATCTACTTTATTTGGGGTATAGAAAGGGGGTGTTACAATATATATATACATACATATATATATATATATATATATATATATATATATATATATATATATATATATATATATATATATATATATATATATATATATATATATATATATATATATATATATATATATATATATATATATGGATAATCACCAAGCATATTCATCATGCACACATCCATAATTCTCAATCAATCCACATAAACATACACAATATGTTTATTCACTACAATTCACATAAAACATCTACAATTATGTTTATTTCACCAATTCACAATCATACTCATTTCATATAAACATTTACATTTATGTTTATTCACCAATGTATCATATAAAGATGATATATGCAAATCATAGAGGCCAACTCGCTAATCTATGCAATGCAAATGCGGTACCGACTCAATCATCTCAAGTTCACTCAGGAACTTATTAGAACCATTGCTCACACCTCTTCTAGGCACACAATGTTCACCCATTGCTCACACCCCACATGGGCACACAATGTTTATGGATTGCTCACACCCCACATGGGCACACAATCGTTCAGCAGATTCTCCTCGGAATCAATTCAGCAGATTCTCCTAGGAATCAAATATTATTTAGCAGATTCTCCTAGGAACCAAATATCATTCAGCAAATTTTCCTAGGAATCAAATATCATTCAGCAAATTCTCCTAGGAATCATATATCATTCAGCAGATTCTCCTAGGAGTCAAATATCATTCAGCAGATTCTCCTAGGAATCAAATATCATTCAGCAGATTCTCCTAGGAATCAAACAACACAAGAATGCACATCATAATGCTTCACATGCAAAATGACTCAAGACACTCTTGAAATGCATACATATTTATAAATGTATTCATGCATTCATCTCATACTATCACATAAAATCCATGTATATTCACATTAATCATGCCAAACGGCAACGAGCATCATTTTACCACCCATACGGCTACGAACACTTATCACAATAACCATGCATTTTCATTTAATTCAAACAATGCATATATTTGCCAAACGGCCACATTTCACACTTCATATTTCACAACCTAGGATTCATGCCATACGGCTACCCACAGCATATCACACAGCAGCACACGAACTATTCATTTCCGATAAGGATTGAACACAATCGAACCAAACAATCAACATTGGATGGAAACACAAGGAAATGAAAATGTTGTCACACTCGCTAGCTTACTCGCTGTCGCTACCGCAAAAATAAGGTGCCGGCAAAACAGAAGAGTCGCCACCTTTCGTTATTTATCCCTCAGAACGGGAAAGGGAACGATCGGAAAAACCTGACGAAAAGGTATAAGACAAGGTCATCGCAACCATTGTCTGGGTTCGGGAGTCGGTTACGCAAGGGGAAGGTATTAGCACCCCTCACGTCCATCGTACTCGATGGGAACCACGCTCGTTGTGTTTATCTGACAGGTTGGTTTTATCTATCTACCTATCAAGGCTGGTCTGAAAAGAAAAGAAAATGACTCGGCAAAGCGTCGCACTTTATGCCTACGTATTCTCATCAGAGAATGAGAAATCAGAGTCAACGTAGTTCTCCTAACTACGGGTGATGGGGGAAGGTGGCTCGCCAATACATCAGTATTGTGCCTACGTACTCTCAACAAGCTTGAGAGATCAGAGCTTATGTAGTTCGGGATAATACGGATTACGGGAATTCAGATTCATCTGTTTTTCTGAGTAGGGTTAACAAACAGTTCCAGCAGTTTGGTATACGTAGCTCGACCCTTGGAGACTTAGGCGTTACCGTTTGCGGTAGAACTAGGAGTTAACGACACTCTTTTCTTCAGAAAAGCTTCCTTGGAATTATGGGCCCACGGGGCAAAAAGGTTTGATGTTTGTTTTCTGTCTTTTACGGAAGAACTGTTTTTTATGGATGTTTGCAACCAATATCGCACTAGAGACTATGACCTGAGAATGAATGCGTCGCATGTCACCCAAAGGGTGCCATACTAAACATCCAGACTGTTGAAAAGAAACTCTCCAACAACCCTTTCTCAGATGGCTTAAGGCTCGTAACGTACGACGTCATTTAACCTTTATTAATGTATCTTAATTTGTTTCGGGATGAGAAGAGAGAACGAACAGGTTCAACTAAGGGGAGACTGTCAAGTCCTAATGTTGTCATGCCAAGGATTCATCCTATGGTTGAGGTTTGAAACAGGGAACTCCTAGAAGTTATCATGCCTAGGTTTCAACCTAAAGTTCTAATCATCACTTCCTTATCAAAGGAAGTGAGATTCTTAAGGGATCATATCAATGATAAACAGAAACAGATAAAGCATCAGCTTAAACAGTAAACAGTAAACGACTGTAAAATGCATGCAATGCAAGTGAGGGAGGAAATGTGTGTGGGGCATCAGCCTCCACAAGCTCATCTCAACCTCAAGCCATATATGAATAACTGCAATCATACAGAGGAAATAACATGCTATCAAGCAAACACAACAACTGCAATCATACAGAGGCAATAACATGCTATCAAGCAAAATACAATAAGCAACTGCAATCATACAGAAGAAATAGCATGCTATCAAGCAAATAAACCACATAGGCAAGGGAGCGGGGCTCTACCGAATACCCGCAAGCAAAGTCATACAATAAAAATACAAGCAGAGGGAACAACTCAACCTCTAGTGCAATCATGCTCCTAGCTTAAATCAGTCTAGACATGAACTTATTCTAATGCATCAAGCAAATCAAACAAGTCACACCAACACAGTTGCACAGAAAGAAAACAGGCAAGAAAAGAAAGCAGGTCAACAGCTTCCACAGCTCCACAGCAAAACTCCCCTGCCATCAGCTCAGCCCTCAGACTTCAACCACCCTTCAAGGCTATCATCTTCAATAGCAAGTGTCAACTTACTTCTTCAAGCTTCTAACACATCAAACATAAGTATCAACTTATTCTTTCTTCTTCCTCAAGCTTCAGCTCTTTGGTAACCTCCACCTTCAGGCTTCACTCCTAAAATCAAGTATCAACTTGGCTTTCAGGCTCTCAATGCATCATACACAAGTATCAACTGATTCTTTCTTCTTCCTCAAGCTTCTCACTCAACTTCAGTTTGATCTTCTTCACAAGTGTCAACTTGTTCTTCTGGACCTTCAAGCTTCAGCTCTCTCCTCCTTACAAGTATCAACTTGCTCTTCCTGATCTACAAGCTTCATCTCCTAAGAGTAGTCTTCAAACACAAAGAAGTATCAACTCCTAGCATCTTCAATCTTCTAACAAGGAATTCCATCCTCTGGCAAGGGAAAAAGATTCATCTAACAAGAGCAAGGTTTGGATGATTGGTAGCAGAGTGAAGACCAAAGGTCACCACTAAGCATCCTATCATCAGAGAAAGGGACCCTCAAAGGTTCTACCAACTTGTGAAGAGCCACACATCCTACCAAAGGATGGATGAGGCCTTTACAAAGGGACCTTACATCATAGGGAAGAATGGAAGTGATCAACATCTTCCATGTTTATGAAGGAAAAGAATCTATCTAGAAGCTTTGCCTACAAACCTTAATCTTAACACCTAATCAACACTACACCAAAAGAAGGGAAGATCTTCACATCCAAGCTTCCTCAAGCATTCCATTGTAGCCCAAACTTGTCTTCAACATCATCCAAGAGCAAGAGAGACAAAACCCTAATCTAAGGGAACTAAAGAAGTCAATCTAGTTGAATTAGTGCATCAGAATCATCTAAAGTTAGCACCTAAACTAAAATCAAACAAAAATAGTAAACTACATTGTAAATTCCTACAAAAATTCCTAAGGGACCCTAATTCAATCATGAATCTACCATACAAAAGTCAGAGGTTGAATCATCCACCAAGTTCTAGAAATAAAATCTAAACCACAAGGTATCAACCATAAACCCTAAAAATGGAGCTCCTAAAGTTTCAACCTAGAACTACCACTTACATTCATCACAAAAATGTGAGGAAAATCTAAGGGGAACATGCACATCTATGCTAGCTACACACAAAAAATCAGGGCAAAAATCATCATCAAATGATCAAACCAAATTCAACAAGATCAAGCATCCACCATGATTATTTTAATATCAATTAAAATTCAAAAATGCACATAAAATCAAAAAATGCATGGAACATTAATATTATTTTATCTAAAAAATACTAGATTCAATCATGAATCCATGGCAAAAAGAATGGGATTAATTGAGTTATTTTTCAATTATTAATGAATTTTCCAATAACCAAGTATGAAATGAAAAATAGAATGAAAATCAAAATAAAATGAAAGGCGCGCGGTGTGAATAGCAAATGAATTCAGTTCATTTTAGTGATTGGGCCCAGAGGGGGTGTTGGTATCAACTGCTGACTTAAGCCCAAAACCATCAAATAAATGAAACGTTGCGTTTCATATTATTCAGAAATCCTTCACAAACTTGGAAATGATCGTGGCTGTGGGATTATGTCTTCAGTCAAAGTCCTCCTCTAATCTAATGGCCACAACATCATCTTTCCCAATTCAAAAATCTGGAGGGAAGAACCTCCATGGATGAACAGAGCCAAGAACTTCATCTTCCTCAATCGGATTCCTCCAATATCTCATTAAAACTTAAAGTTGAAAACCCTAATCCACTCCATTTTTCACACTGATTTCAACCATACCAATCATTCTTATTGAATCATCACCATCCTCAAAACACGATCAAAAACTCAGAAACTGCTCAAGATTCAATCATCACCATTCTTCAAATTAAAGTGTCTAACATCATCACCATGTTATCCTGATTTGATTCCACCATCTAGCTAGGGTTAACTCTCAAGAACCACCAAGATACGATCAAGAACAGAAATTGTGGCACCTAACCTAATGTCTCTAAACCTAACCAATTGATACCAGAAAGCTTCACACACTAACCTACATCACATCTAAGCTAAAAATTCCTATTGATTATGCCTAAATCAAGCCATGGAATTAGAATTACATACCTGTTAAAATCGATTGAACAGAGCCCTCAAACCTTCAAATCAATCCTCAAGAGCTTCCAGATTCCTTCAATGGAGCATAACCAAGCTTCTGTATGCAACAAACTTGATTGAAATGGCTTGGATTCTTGAATTCGATTCTGAGTTGCAGATGAAAAATCTCAATGGCTATCACACGATTCTTCACCAATCTTTCTCAATTCTCCATCTGGAATCATCCACCAATGCTAGAGCAAGCTTCTGAGATCAAAAACTTGGATTGAAATGGCTTCAAACCTTGTAACCGATTTTGATTTGCAAGGTGCAAACTCAAAATGAAATCTCACTCTCCTCTCTCAATCCTCACCAACCTTGGCCCTGAATCCCTTCATATGTTTATATAGAACATGAATGAATGATCTAGAAAGTTCTAGATCACTCTAATGAGAAATTCAATATCCCACTTCACTTGAAAATCCAATCTCATGGTATACTTAAGACAGTCCTTGCATCATCTTGTATTCATTATGCTTTTCATCCAAATTCTCTCCAAATGAGATTATGAAAGTGTTTGGATTGAAAGAAGCCTTGGTTATGCCTTGCATATTGGTTTGGCAATTGTTACTTATGATGTAAGTAACCACTTTTCAAAGCAAGTCCTCAAATTAACCCTCAATTCAAAATTGTGGCGATTTCAATGTTCTTAAAATGTGTTTTACAATCAAATTGGTATGTCATATGGCTTGGTTTGGACATGTAGATCAAAAATCCCAATTTCCATTTTTGGTTCATTTGAAATTCACCCTTATTTTAGGCCATTTTTGTGATTTTGTGAAGCAAGCTATTCCAAGCTCTCATGACCTCTTGGATAGCCTTGAAACATCATTTTTAACAAGTTTGATGTTGAACATTTTCCCATTTGAAGCTTGCAAATAGGAGTTATGGCCTTATGATTGAAATGACCTATAATCTCCAAATGACCAAAATACCATTGACTTGTCAAAGCCATAACTTGAGTTCTACAAATCCTATCAAGGACTTCTAGTACTCTATAGAAAGCTAAGAGGATAAGGAACAACATTCATGTTAAACAAAAGTCCATAGAAATCATCCTTCTAGGGAAAAACTTTCATGCAAGTTGGACAACTTTCAAGCCCCTAAATTCACATACCTCAGATGACCTGTAACTTGTCAAAGTCATAACTTGAGTTCTACAAATCCTATCAAGGACTTCTAGCACTCAAATTAAAGCTAAGATCATGCTCTATAACATTCATGTTGGGGGTAAGATGAGATGACAATCACATCTAGAGATAAATAGCCTTGAAGATAGGGGTCAAACTAGGGGATTTTACACTGTCAAGCCTTAGAAACCCTAGCTTGAAACTTCTCAAACTCTTCAATCATGATGAGTTAACCTTGGAATCATCCTTATAACATCTCAATGTATCAATCCATGATCACATGGCTCTTGGATTGGGTCTCAACCTCCTTCAAATCCTCAGTTGAGTTAGGGTTGACCCAGTCAAACCCTAGCTGCACCAATCATGGCTGAGGCTTCTTATTCTTGCACAATGACCTGTCTAGGCCTCAAAGTGATCTGAAAACCTTCTCATGAGCTCTCTCAAGACCTCAAGTCCTTCTCCATGACTTCAGAATCATCTGATGACTTTCCACAACTCTTAAGTTAGGAGACCTACACACTTGGTTTCAACCACTCTCTCTGAGGATCTTTTAACTTCTCTGACAAAGATATCAACTCTTGAACACTTGAATAACCTTCTAAACTAGCTTCAAAGTCTTGTGTAGCTCTTAATTGGTAATCATACCTCTTGATCTCCTGTATACATGTTAATGAAATGCAAATGATAATGCTAATGTGAATGAAATGAAACACAAGCTAGGTAAAGAAAAGTTGGGCAAATTTTGGGGTGCAACAGCTGCCCCTATTCCAACGGCTTGGACCCGGACTGGGTGAGAAGCGAACGGATCTCAGACAATCAAGGTAGAAGACGGTTGAATACCAACAAACCCGGAAATTTGCCAACTGCACAAGTACACGGTACTCTGATGGGATAAATCTTCGAAAACTGAAATAATAGCTGCACAACAACTAGCTGGAGAAATACTGATATGAATCTCCGTCAGGATGATTCTCTGATTTATCTGATATCATCGTGCCCTTAAATCATCAAGGGATCACCGGTTACACGGCAATAGGCGATCTTCCAACCGCACGGGTAAACGGTACTCTGATTGGTAGGAACATCTTCAAAACTGAGCATGACAGTTGCGCGGCAACTTGCTGGGGAATTGGTCACACGGTAACTGGTGATACGCGGTCGACCATGCCGTCAGGCATCAGAATTCCTCGGGACTCATCAGACCAACAATCAAGTTAATCATGCCATCGGGCATTCAAAGAAGTTTTTGGGCGTCAGCCGAACTTCGTTGGTAAGTCGGGAATAGAATTCTCGGTCAATCATGAACCAAATAGGGGTATCTGAGCCATTGCCATTAGGCATTCCGCGTCGGCGGGGAGGACTGCTTTGACCTTGTAGTTAGACTTCATCATTAAGTCAGGGGTTTTGGCACTACTGCCAGACTTCAATCATCAAGTCTTCAAGGGAAGTTTCAACTTTGCTGTTCAGAAACCTGCTGGGGGTGACACATCTCCGCTGGGGATTCTGGGGAACTATCAAGTAACTCTGCTTCGGGGATCCAGAAATCATTCTGGATGGATCAACTCTGCTGAGGACTTCAAGAATCATCTTGGACAAATAACTCCGCCGAAAACTTCAGGAATCATTCTGAATCAACAACTCCACGGGAGATTTCAGGAATCACCTTGAGCAAACACTCTGCCGGGGACTCTAAGCATCGACTTGAGCAACCAACTCTGGCGAATTCACTGGGTATTTTAAGAATCATTTTAAGCAAACCATTTCGCTGGGGAGTTCAAGAATCATCTTGGGCAAACGAATTTGTTGGGGAATTCAAGAATCATCCTGAGCCACGCAAACTCTTCTGAGATTTCAGGAATCATCCTGAACAGACACACTCTTCTGAGATTTCAAGAATCACCCTGAGCAGACAAACTCTTCTAAGATTTCAGGAATCATCCTGAGCAGACAAACTCTTCTAAGATTTCAGGAATCACCCTGAGCAGACAAACTCTTCTAAGATTTCAGGAATCACCCTGAGCAGACAAACTCTTCTGAGATTTCAGGAATCATCCTGAGCAGACACCCTGCCGGGGAACACCTGTAAAACAAGAATGGTAACGACCTAGCTCATGTTTCATATGCATATGTTTGACAATGGCGCAATGCTCCACACGGTGGAAGTGCTACGCGTTTAGGGTAAATGCTATGCAATCATGCAAAATGCTACGACCCCATCAGCAAAATAAACGCTGAAGGGAAAAGCCTCCTGTCAAGGAGAAAGAACCACTCTGGTAGAGGAAGGACTCATCCTGCCAAGGAGAAACGGTCACACCAATCTCAATTGGATCCCGCCTGGGGGGAACGAACATCAGTCGACTGCTGCAGGGGAACAAAGTTCTACAAGAACCTGAACCCGCTCAACTGGGTATTCAAACCACAACTGCTGAGGAAAACAATGTCGATCGCAGAAATAAACTGCACGGCCTTCGCGGCTAGAACTTTCCTGGAGACAACGACTCCGTTGGGGAAATACAGCATCAGTTATCCAACACTCTACTGGAGAGAACCAATCATGGCTTCAACGGCTTCCAAGGACTCGGCTCTCTCGGGGATCTGCAAACTCGGCTGGGGACGAAGGAATCATCCTGCTTACTGGGGGGAGTACAACTCTGTGGGGGATTTCGATTCTCCTGAAGACTTCATCCTGAACTATCGAGTGCTGCACACTTCAGTGTATGACTCAGTGTTGGGGATGAACATACGCTTCAGCGCATGACTCAGCTGGGGAGCTGAGGATCCTGCCAGATGCATCTGATTGGGGAGAGAATCTTCTCTGGTTGGGGAAACATATCAATGCTTACGATCTCATGTTCATACTCCACGGGGAGGTACTGCTGAACTTGCTGGAAAGGAAGGAATCATCCTGCTTGGGAACACATACGACGTACTGTCTGGAATATGCCCTACTTGTAACAACACAAACAAACAGACAAGATACCCTTCTCAAAGGGACCTATCAAGGTTATCATCTTGTGACAATGTTCAAGTAATTCATTGTTTCAACAATCAGTGGCCTAGGCTAGTAAGTTTATGTATGCGCATTTTATCAAAAACATCGGCGTTCTTTTTCGCAAACCAAACAGATAGATGCTAAGCAGGCAAACAAAATTGCTGAATAGTATACATTTTATTGATAACGGACCCCTGAATGGGTAAAGGTGTTTTACAACAGATGCAAGCTCCTGGAATGAGGAAGCTGCGCAAATATAAAAACATAAATATACATCAGTATATACGCAAATGTCGGCAATGAGGCGTAGACGAACACCATGAGTTGATCCCTCTATGACCCACTCGACTTCTATACTTCTCCGACGCTTCAGCTTCAGAAGAGATTGATTCAGATAAACGGCCCTCAGGTCTTCGAAACCACTAAACAATGAAAGTCCACACGCGGAACGCAGTCAATTGCTTTTTCCAATCCCTAACGTTTTCCTGAATCGCCCTTTCGGGTTTTCGATTCACCGGGATACCCTTTTTTGCCAAAGTCACCCATCCGGGTTTTCGACTTTGCGGGTGTACATTCTTTTCTTTTATATCCCTAATTTTTGCCCGAACCTTTTTCCCTTTTTTATGGTTCGCCGGGATGCCCCATTCTTGCCTGGATATTCTTTTTCTTTCCAGCGGGTCATTTTTTAAGCAAAGTATTTTTTAACTGCGTCCGCGTTCACCGGGGATGCAAAATCTTCGCCATCCATCGTGGATAACAACAAGGCTCCTCCCGAGAAGACCTTGCTGACGACGTACGGACCTTCGTAATTAGGAGTCCACTTGCCCCGGTGATCGGAGTGTGGAGGAAGAATCTTCTTCAGGACGAGATCACCCGTCTGAAAGCTTCTAGGACGCACCTTCTTATCATAAGCTTTCTTCATTCGGCTTTGGTACAGACAACCATATGCAATCGATGCTAACCTCTTCTCGTCCATCAGGCTGAGTTGGTTTAGTCGGTTCTTAACCCATTCTGCCTCATCGAGTTTCACATCAACCAAAACTCGCAAAGAAGGAATCTCAACTTCTAACGGTAGGACAGCTTCCATATCGTACACCAAAGAGAAAGGAGTTTCCTCGGTTGATGTACGTACCGTTGTACGATAACCGTGTAGTGCAAACGGCAACATCTCGTGCCAATCCTTGTAGGTCACAACCATCTTCTGCACAATCTTCTTAATGTTCTTATTGGCCGCTTCAACGGCGCCATTCATCTTCGGCCTGTAAGGAGATGAGTTGTGGTGTTCAATCTTGAAACTCTGGCACAGCTCCTTCATCATCTTGTTATTCAGATTCGAACCATTATCAGTAATGATCCGCTCGGGAATTCCGTAACGGCAGATGATGTCCCTCTTTATGAATTTAGCCACCACCTGCTTGGTCACATTAGCGTATGAGGCTGCCTCCACCCACTTGGTGAAGTAGTCGATAGCTACTAGAATGAAGCGATGTCCGTTAGATGCAGTGGGCTTGATGTTACCTATCATGTCGATGCCCCACATGGAGAACGGCCACGGGGAGGACATGACATTCAATGGGCACGGCGGCACATGAATCTTATCAGCATAAATCTGGCATTTATGACATCTCTTCGTGAACTTAAAGCAATCCGTCTCCATCGTCAACCAGTAGTACCCTGCTCTCAGGATCTTTCTCGTCATAGCGTGCCCGTCGGCGTGTGTACCAAATGTGCCTTCATGGACTTCTTCCATGAACATACTCGCTTCTTTCTCATCTGCACACCTGAGTAGCACGAGATCGTGGTTTCTTTTATACAAAACTCCATCAGGATTGAGATAGAAATTTCCAGACAGCCTCCTCAGAGTTTTCTTATCCTGGGTTGACGCTCCCGCAGGATACTCCTTAGTCATAAGGAATGTCTGGATATCATAGAACCATGGCTTGCCGTCGGAGGCTTCCTCGATCGCAAAGACGAATGCAGGTCTATCAAGACGAGAAAGGACAATTCTTGGAGCTTCATTCCAAAAATTGACCTTATACATTGAAGCCAATGTGGCTAAGGCATCAGCCATCTGATTCCCGGCACTTGGCACATGATGGAGTTCCACTCGATCAAAGAACGGAAGTATCCTTCTGGCATAATTCATGTACGGCACCAAATTTGATTGACGAGTCTCCCACTCCCCTTTAATCTGGTTAATCACAAGTGTCGAGTCACCATATACATCTAGGTTCTTGATTCTCAAGTCAATCGCCTCTTCTAGACCCATGATGCATGCTTCGTACTCCGCTTCATTATTGGTGACCGGAAACGTCAGTCTCGCGGTAAACGGGATGTAGGATCCATGGAGAGTCGTGATGATTGCCCCTATGCCACTTCCATAAGAGTTAACCGCCCCGTCGAATATCAATTTCCACTGGGATTTCCTGTCTGGCCCCTCGTCGGGCAACGGCTCATCGCAATCTTTTTCTTTGAGAAACATGATATCCTCATCAGGGAATTCAAATTTCATCGGCTGATAATCCTCGATCGGCTGTTCGGCCAGGTATTCAGACAATACGCTTCCCTTGATGGCCTTCTGGGAAATGTACTGAATGTCGTATTCCGTCAACACTATTTGCCATCTGGCAATCCTGCCCGAAAGAGCTTGTTTCTCGAAGACGTACTTGATCGGATCCGTCTTCGAAATTAGCATGGTTGTGTGATTGAGCATGTACTGTCGTAAACGTTTAGCAGCCCAGGCTAGTGCACAACACGTTTTCTCCAGCATCGAGTAACGAGATTCACAGTCTGTGAACTTTTTACTCAAATAATAAATGGCATGCTCCTTTCTGCCCGTCTCGTTGTGCTGACCGAGAACACACCCCATACTATTCTCAAGAACTGTCAAGTACATGATTAAGGGTCGTCCGGCCACTGGGGGTATCAAGATTGGAGGTTCCTGTAGATACTGTTTTATCTTATCAAATGCCTTCTAACAATCCTCGTTCCAGATAATCGCCTGATTTTTCTTTAGTAGTTTGAACATCGGTTCACACGTGGCCGTGAGCTGAGAAATAAACCTTGCAATGTAGTTTATTCTGCCCAGGAAACCATGAACTTCTTTTTCTGTTTTTGGCGCTGGCATTTCTTGTATTGCTTTTATTTTCGCAGGATCAACCTCAATGCCTCTTTCACTCACGATAAACCCCAGTAGTTTTCCCGACCGTACTCCGAAAGTACACTTGTTAGGGTTCAGCCTCAACCTGAACTTCCTAAGCCTCTCAAAAAGCTTCAGCAAATTGACCAGATGTCCCTCCTCCGTTTGGGACTTCGCAATCATGTCATCAACATAGACTTCAATCTCATGATGAATCATATCATGAAACAAAGTAACCATTGCTCGTTGGTAAGTGGCCCCTGCGTTCTTCATACCAAAAGGCATTACTTTGTAGCAAAATGTTCCCCAAGGTGTAATAAACGTAGTTTTCTCCATGTCCTCCGGCGCCATCTTGATCTGATTGTAACCGGAGAAGCCATCCATGAACGAAAATACGGAGAACTGAGCTATATTGTCGATCAACACATCAATATGAGGGAGCGGGAAATCATCTTTAGGGCTCGCCCTATTCAAATCCCGATAATCGACGCACATTCGCACCTTACCGTCCTTCTTCGGCACAGGCACTATGTTGGCGACCCACGGAGGGTAAGTAGTGACCGCTAAGAAGCCAGCATCAAGCTGCTTTTGCACTTCTTCTTTGATCTTAACGGCCATATCTGGTCGTGTCCGCCTAAGCTTCTGCTTAACGGGAGGACAATCTTCTCGCAGCGGCAAGTGATGGACCACGATGTCAGTATCAAGTCCGGGCATATCTTCGTATGACCAAGCAAAGACGTCACTATACTCTCTTAGCATCTCGACCAATCTCTGCTTGACATCACTCTGCAACGCGGCCCCTATCCTGATGTTCCTGACAAGTTCTTCAGAACCCAGGTTCACAATGTCAATCTCTTCCTCGTGAGGCAGGATAACTTTCTCTTCTTGTTTCAACAAGCGGGCCAACTCTTCAGGAAGGTCTTCGTCCTCATCAATCTCTTCTTCGGCTTGATAGATCGGGAAATCGAAGTCGAAGTGAGTCGTAGAAGGTCCAGAGTCGATGCCATCTGCTATGTGGATCCTGCAATAATAAGGGTTAAGCTTAAAACAAGGATATGCAGGTTAGCACAAACCCCATTGCCATTTTACTGTTTTTCAAAACAAATATAAAACAGGAATAACAAAGATCACAATATTTGAATACGAAGAAAAACGCCTTTTGATTTATTGATAAAATGCACGTACATAATCAAACAAGGCCCTGACAATAAAACCGCTATGCCCCGGGTAGGACATAGGGTTGTACAACGATTGGAGAAAGTAAATCATTACTCTTTGCCTGTCACTTGGATGATATCCTTGATGGACTAGTTGTTGAGGCTCTCGCCTGGCTTGCTTGGCTGGATCCAAGAGTCTAGGTCGCAATCGTTGTCTTTGCCGTCTTCAGACACTGCGTTGACACTTTCGAATATCACCCCGCCACTGGTGAACTGGATCGGCTCTTAACCTCGCGACGCACTGTGAGAAGAGGAGGCTTCAGCCGCAGGAGAATACCCTAACCCAAACTTGTCTTGCTTGTTAGGTATTTCCAGAATTTGCCCCCATCCTGGGGTAGATCCGGCTTGAACAACGGCCCGGGCTTCCTTGAAGAGGAGAGAGTCATCTCTGGTTTCTCAGTGATTACAGGAGCTACGTTCTCGACTTTAACAACTTTGAACGCCTGACATAAGGTTTCGTGGATTTCCCCATCCATCTCAACGTATTTGAAGGATGACAACTGGCTCACCATTATATCCTCCTCGCCACAAACAGTTACGATGCTGCCTCCGACGGCATACTTGAGTTTCTGGTGCAACGTGGAGGTCACGGCACCAGCGGAATGGATCCATGGCCGGTCTAAGAGACAGCTGTAGGCTGGCATAATGTCCATGATGTAGAAGACTGCGTCGAATGTTTCCGGCCCAACTTGGATTGGTAGCGTCACCTCTCCGAAAACATGACGTTTGGTTCCATCGAACACCTTCACAACCAGATCACTGGGTCTGCAGATCAATCCTCGAGTGTCCAACTTCATCAATGCTTTCTTCGGAAGAACAATGAGCGACGACCCTGTGTCCACCAACACATGAGATATAATCGTTCCCCTACACTCTATCGAGATGTGCAGGGCACTGTTGTGGTTTCTTCCCTTCGGCGTCAGCTCCAGGTCAGTGAACCCTAACCCGTTTCCAGCACTTACGTGGGCTACGACCCCTTCCAACTGGTTGACCGATATTTCCTGCGGGACATACGTGGCATTTAACACCTTCAGCAGCGCGTTGCGATGTGCCTCAGAACATAGCAACAAATTCAGGATGGAAATTTTCGAGGGTGTTTGATGGAGGTGATCCACGATCTTGTAATCACTCTTCTTGCTCAACCTCATGAACTCTTCAGCGTCTTTAACAAGTAAGTCCTTTTCTACCCCACGAGGGGTTTCCTCAACGACTTTACTCTTTCCCTTATCGGTTCCTTCAGCTTTATCTGCTTTGTCCGCCACAGTCTCAGGTGGAGCAAATACTCTTCCGCTGCGCGTGATTCCGCCAATTCCCGCTAGGTTACCCACAACTGCCTAGATGGTTCCAAGTCCAATTTCTGTCCGTTGCAGTAAACGTCTTCCCCATAATGCCATGGGACAGCATTGGTGCTTTCAAAAGGTATCGGCCCAGCTTTGGTGATGGTAATCGTGGGCGGCTTGGGTGCAGAAATAGTTATCGTCCGACGAGGGATGGTGATGGTGGCAACCTCATCATCTTGCTTCAGCATTACCTCTCCCGATCCGCTTTCGGCCCTTCGACTAAACTGCATGATCCCTTTGGTCATCAGACTTTGAATCCCCTCTATCAACTGTTCACATCCATCAGGACTAGTCGCACAGCCTACACACAGTTCTTCGCAGCCCTGGAAGAAACCTCTTTTCATTAGCTTGGCTTTAACAAAGCTAAGCAGTGTCTTCAGATCCTTGACATCAGTCAACAAATCTAAGCTCTCGTCTTCAATAATGGCGTTTACCTCACCTCCCCTATGATTCGGCATAGGGTTCTTCGTGATGTTTGGCACATTATCTGAGAAATTGATGATTTTGGCGTCCACCATATCCTGCACTTTGTGCTTGAAGGCTTTGCAATTTTCTATCGTGTGGCCTGGTGCCCCTGAGTGAAACTCACAAGTCGCATTCGCGTCATAACCTGGTGGAGGTGCCCCTGTCAAGGGAGCCAGGGTTCTCTTCTGGATCAGCTGTAACCGAAGCAGAGTCTGTAGCAACTGAGCATAAGACATGGGCGGCGTTTCGAGGTGACGACTCGACAGAGGTGCCCTGTTCTGATACTTTCTGTACCCCTGCTGATTCGGCTGTTGCTGCTGCTGTGGCTGTGGCTGTTGGACAGCAGGGATGGTGATGCTAGCCACCTGCTGGTGCTAGCCGTTGCCTTTACGGCGCTCGTCTCTCCTTCCCATCTTTTGCCACCATATGGTTTATTTCCTCTTCCAGTTGAGGGTAGATCACCTTGAATTTTCCCTAGTTTGATCCCATTTTCAACGTGCTCACCCGTGATAATGAGATCTGAGAAGCTTCCAGACATACTGCTGACCAATTTCTCGTAATAAACCCCTGGGAGGGTGGCTACGAACATTTCAACAAGCTCTCGTTCAACCATCGGCGGCTGAACTCTAGCTGCCAATTCACACCATCGCTGGGCGTATTCCTTGAACCCTTCGTTGTTCCTCTGTGACAAATTCTGCAGTTGGACCCGGTTCGGAGCCAAGTCACTGTTATATTAGTAATGGTGCACGAATGCTTCAGCAAGTTCCTTCCACGTGCGCACACTGGTAGGTTACAGACTCATGTACCACTCCAAGGATGGCCCGGACAAGCTATCCTGAAAGAAGTGCATCAGCAACTTCTCGTCTTCAGAGTGAGCTGACATTTTCCGGTAGTATGATCTCAGGTGGACGCGAGGGCAAGTGGTGCCCTTGTACTTCTCAAAGTCGGGTACCTTGAACTTGGGAGGCACCTTGAAATCAGCAATTAGTCCCAACTTGGACATGTCAACACCCATGGTGTTCTGGTTCTCGAAATTCCTCATCTTGTCCTCGAGGGCCTTAAACCTTAGTCGTGCTTTAGCAGTCAGCTCTCCTTCAGCACCTTTATGTGAGAACACATCGTCTTGACGGTCTTCTAACCATGGCTGAGGCCCATTTCCAACACCTGCGTTGCTGTTGCCCAACCCAACATTGACATTAGCTTCAAAGTTCCCATTACCGACGCCAGTCGTATTACCATTGAGTCCCATGTTAGCGATCACATTGTCGTTGGCACTGCCATTCCCCCCGGCCACGAGGACGCCATTCTGAGGAGTTTCAACAGGTGGAGGGGTTGGAACAGTCCCACCATGGAGTACACCATTGCTATCAACCCTTGAAATCAGAGGCTGGACCAAAGTTCTGAGCTGGTCTTGGCCGTTGGCAACCACTTGCATGAGCTCCATGAAGCGGTCCATTCTTTCTCGGAGTTCCTGAACGTCAGTCTGCACTTTCTCCATAACTCTAGCTCGATTTGCTTTGGTCGGATAGCGGTGGATAGGTCTCTGATCAATCCTGGAACAACCTGCATACACAAAGGGTTAGAAAAACGACAAAGTGCTCTTTATGCAAATGCTTCATGCAAATGAAAACGTGTGTCTGTGCGTTAGGGAGATTTTCCCCCGATCCTAGTGCCTGAGTGCCAGTGCGGATAATAAGAAGTCCGAGTCCAGTCATGGAAATAACATCTCATATATAAAGAAAGCCCATCAAGGCGGTACACAACGTCACTGAGTACAAGCAAAATCAATAGCATGACCTCGACCAACAAGCCTGGTGATGGTCAGCATACAACAATGATCAACACAAAAGGATTACAAATATAGTCAAGTACGGCCACGGGCTCGAAACTCTTCTAACAGATTCCTCGTTTCTGTATGATCAGGCCGAGTGAGCAACCCTTCGATGAGTAACTCCCTCTGCGTAATAGTGTACTGAAGACCTTCAACTGAGTCTTCCCATGCTCCTTCGCCGAAACAATCTTCTAGCTTCCGCTTCTTGGATTCAAACGTCAGCTTGCGCTCCTTTAGGTTAGCAAGAGCCTTGTTGAGCTGGCTTTCAGCGGCATATCTGCGAGCGGTTTCTTCATCAAACCTCTTCTCACTAGCCTTTGCCTGGGCTTTCAGCTTGGAGATCTGTTGCTTCAGCTTATCCTCCCGTTCTTTGTCGTTGGCTAGGGCGGCCTTCCAATGCTGATTAAACTTGGATATTCTCCGGTGCGCTTCATCCAAGTGCTGCTTCTTAGTGGCTAGTACGTCATTGACAGCCTTGAAGTCTCGACCCAAGTGCTCACACTCAGCTATCTGCTTAGTCAAATCTGTCCCCAACTGGTTCACCAGCTCTGTCTGCCTCTTGAAGGAATGAACGGCTTCGCTTCTCTTGCTTCTGAGTTGAGCCAATTCTTTCTCCAGTTCTTCATTTGCCTTTTTCAGCTCATCTCTCTCAGCTAACACCCGATTATGCTGCTGAATAGGCACGGTGGTAGGCTCTTCAATCACTGGAGGGCTTTCTGGCTTGGCAGGAGGAAACGGCATCCCTATAGCATCTGCTCTGGCTCTGATCCAAGTCACATATGGAGCGTAGGCTTGGCTGTTACTCTTCCCCAGCAATGGTTTTCCCCGCTTACAGATACCATTCCAAGCGTGCTGAAGCTTAGATAACATATCCCCCTCTAGAAGACCAGTGAGGTACAGAGATTCCTGTACCTCTTCATCCTTCGGCGGAGCTCTCAAAGCATACGCAAACTGTCGGACCAGCAGAGATGGATTATAGTTGATACAGCCCTTCCTTCCTATCAAAGGCACATTCGGAAACCCGCTGCAGCTGAAGATAATCTCAGTACCCAACCTATCTCTATCAAACCAGGCAATATCCTCCGCTAATAGACTCATCAAACGCTCATACCACTCAGCTGTGGCTGCAGACGAAGCAAAGGGACCCTTCTTGGGTAGGTGACTATCAAGCCATCTATAGAGCAGGGGCACACAGCACGAGACGTTCTTACCCCTTCTTTTCTCGTTTTTGTAGTGGACGGAATGGTAGACATCTCCTATCAAGGTAGGGACTGGATTCCCTAATGCAAAGATGTGAAAGGCGTCGAAGTCCACAAAGTCAGGCATATTGGGGAACAGAATGATGCCATATATGCACAAAGCAAGGATGGCGTTGAACACGATCCAACATCCGTCTTTGGCGCACTGCTGAGCTTTTCCCACTAAGAACGGCAAGGAGAAACCAGGAACCCTGTTCCAACTAGACAAGACCAACTCGGAGGCATCCAGATGAAGTGAAGGAGCTAGACTAGCCAGATTAGGCTTAGCATCCATATGAATAAAGGGCATCTGCCTCTTGATAGGCACACCTAACAAATCAGCATACTCTTCTAGTGTAGGTGTGAGAACAAAATCCTGGATAGTAAAGCATCTCAAAGGAGGATCGTAGAACTGCAGCAGGGCGTGCAACCCATTCAACTCAAACACAGAAGGTTTACGAACCAAGCTGAGCAGTTTCCCATAAGACTTTATGAATTCATCTCTCACAGAATCATCTGCCAAAGCAATCAAACCAGTCAGCTGAACAACACCAGGAGTGGGGAGCTTGTAAGCCACAGTCTTCCTCAGAGAACCCATAATAGCACAACAGAAGGCAAGAAAACCTGAATCAGGGGAACGGTACCTGCAACACAGACACACGTTAATGAAATGCAAATGAATATGCAAAACAATGTAAAATGCAATCATGCAGCAGGAGATCAAGACGACTGTGCTGTTGAGGAGATGAAGATTTTGTGTCAACAAAACCACAATACTGCTCTGTCAAGAACGGCCCTATCTTTGATGAGAAGAAAACCATGGTATCGGACCATAAATCTGCTCTGTCAAGAACAACCATATCTAATAATAAGGACCTCTGATACAGGGCCATAAATCTGCTCTGTCAAGAACACACATCTGATAATGAGAACCTTTGATACCAACAAAACTGATTCACTATCAAGAAAACTAGGTAGTCTGAAGGTTAAGGTTCCCTGCAACAAACCCAACCCTGCTCACAGGTATGGACCTAAACTGACACAAGTTCGGCATCCTATGCGGTCATCAGCGTCACAGACATTCAAGAGGGGTGATACGATACCCAGAAGGTGTGGCATCACCATCTCCTGAAGCGGCCTCACTCAGCTGAATTCCAAATGATCGGTCCCCAGAGTCGACAATCCTCCAAACCAACAACCCCCTCAACCCAAAGGGTTGAAAAAGAAGTCAAACGGGAGAACCTCGTCTGAACGTGGATTTCATGAGACACTAGTGCCTGCAAAGCAAGCACGCGCCCACTAATTTCCACAACTAATGCTAGGTACACTCAAGCCTGGGTCTGGCTTCTCACTCATCAGAATGCCCCTCCCACAACAGCACAGATAATCATATCATACTGAAAATAAAGTGCGGGAAATAAATGCGATAAATAAACACAACGCAATGAGTAATTATACAAGCGCTAAGATTGACTCTCACAGGGGACGTTGGATCCCCAGACTGACTCGCATAAGGGACGTTGGATCCCAGGAACTATCAAGTCCCCAGCAGAGTCGCCAACTGTCGCTACCGCGAAAATAAGGTGTCGGCAAAACAGAAGAGTCGCCACCTTTCGTTATCTATCCGGTCTTCATCTCCGTGTTCCTTCCGCCTCGAGCAAATTGAGCTGTCTGCCTTGAACTATTGGCAGACATCTCGGTACGAGCTTTGTAACACCCTCTTTCTATACCCCCAAATAATCAAATAAATCATTTAGGCACATATAAAAATTCATTTACCAGAGTATAATTAAAACATGGTATAAAAGAGATATGTCACATTATCCATGAAATTAAAACATAAAACACCTGCTCATTTAAAGATATGCAACAGTGGGGTAACTTTCAAAACAGAGGAACTTAGTCCTCACACCCACATCTCAACATTTAGAATAAAAGCGGAAAATATAAACATTGAACATCATCAAACATGTATGCATATATCATCCGGTTTGATTCACATCATCATTCATGTTTACATAAACATTCATCAGTAGATACATATACAAATGTATCACAAAAGAATTCTATACAATCCTAGCTACCCGGTGCTACATATCAGAGCCAACCGACCAAAAGAATGAAGCCACGCTTCACAAAAGACCTCCAGCAATCCTACTCTGCAATGCCTCATAGAGCATCATAAAACAGCAGAAGGATGAGAAATATTATCATAATAATCAATGCATATAATTATATATATATATATATATATATATATATATATATATATATATACACACACACACACACACACACTAGCATAGAATACACATATTCCATATTCCTCACCATAATTCATCATATATCATCATATACACCATAATATATATATATATATATGGATAATCACCAAGCATATTCATCATGCACACATCCATAATTCTCAATCAATCCACATAAACATACACAATATGTTTATTCACTACAATTCACATAAAACATCTACAATTATGTTTATTTCACCAATTCACAATCATACTCATTTCATATAAACATTTACATTTATGTTTATTCACCAATGTATCATATAAAGATGATATATGCAAATCATAGAGGCCAACTCGCTAATCTATGCAATGCAAATGCGGTACCGACTCAATCATCTCAAGTTCACTCAGGAACTTATTAGAACCATTGCTCACACCTCTTCTAGGCACACAATGTTCACCCATTGCTCACACCCCACATGGGCACACAATGTTTATGGATTGCTCACACCCCACATGGGCACACAATCGTTCAGCAGATTCTCCTCGGAATCAATTCAGCAGATTCTCCTAGGAATCAAATATTATTTAGCAGATTCTCCTAGGAACCAAATATCATTCAGCAAATTTTCCTAGGAATCAAATATCATTCAGCAAATTCTCCTAGGAATCCAATATCATTCAGCAGATTCTCCTAGGAGTCAAATATCATTCAGCAGATTCTCCTAGGAATCAAATATCATTCAGCAGATTCTCCTAGGAATCAAACAGCACAAGAATGCACATCATAATGCTTCACATGCAAAATGACTCAAGACACTCTTGAAATGCATACATATTTATAAATGTATTCATGCATTCATCTCATACTATCACATAAAATCCATGTATATTCACATTAATCATGCCAAACGGCAACGAGCATCATTTTACCACCCATACGGCTACGAACACTTATCACAATAACCATGCATTTTCATTTAATTCAAACAATGCATATATTTGCCAAACGGCCACATTTCACACTTCACATTTCACAACCTAGGATTCATGCCATACGGCTACCCACAGCATATCACACCGCAGCACACGAACTATTCATTTCCGATAAGGATTGAACACAATCGAACCAAACAATCAACATTGGATGGAAACACAAGGAAATGAAAATGCTGTCACACTCGCTAGCTTACTCGCTGTCGCTACCGCGAAAATAAGGTGCCGGCAAAACAGAAGAGTCGCCACCTTTCGTTATTTATCCCTTAGAACGGGAAAGGGAACGATCGGAAAAACCTGACGAAAAGGTATAAGACAAGGTCATCGCAACCATTGTCTGGGTTCGGGAGTCGGTTACGCAAGGGGAAGGTATTAGCACCCCTCACGTCCATCGTACTCGATGGGAACCACGCTCGTTGTGTTTATCTGACGGGTTGGTTTTATCTATCTACCTATCAAGGCTGGTCTGAAAAGAAAAGAAAATGACTCGGCAAAGCGTCGCACTTTATGCCTACGTATTCTCATCAGAGAATGAGAAATCAGAGTCAACGTAGTTCGCCTAACTACGGGTGATGGGGGAAGGTGGCTCACCAATACATCAGTATTGTGCCTACGTACTCTCAACAGGCTTGAGAGATCAGAGCTTACGTAGTTCGGGATAATACGGATTACGGGAATTCAGATTCATCTGTTTTTCTGAGTAGGGTTAACAAACAGTTCCAGTAGTTTGGTGTACGCAGCTCGACCCTTGGAGACTTAGGCGTTACCGTTTGCGGTAGAACTAGGAGTTAACGACACTCTTTTCTTCAGAAAAGCTTCCTTGGAATTATGGGCCCACGGGGCAAAAAGGTTTGATGTTTGTTTTCTGTCTTTTACAGAAGAACTGTTTTTTATGGATGTTTGCAACCAATATCGCACTAGAGACTATGACCTGAGAATAAATGTGTCGCATGTCACCCAAAGGGTGCCATACTAAACATCCAAACTGTTGAAAAGAAACTCTCCAACAACCCTTTCTCAGATGGCTTAAGGCTCGTAACGTACGACGTCATTTAACCTTTATTACTGTATCTTAATTTGTTTCGGGATGAGAAGAGAGAACGAATAGGTTCAACTAAGGGGAGACTTTCAAGTCCTAATGTTGTCATGCCAAGGATTCATCCTATGGTTGAGGTTTGAAACAGGGAACTCCTAGAAGTTATCATGCATAGGTTTCAACCTAAAGTTCTAATCATCACTTCCTTATCAAAGGAAGTGAGATTCCTAAGGGATCATGTCAATGATAAACAGAAACAGATAAAGCATCAGCTTAAATAGTAAACAGTAAACGACTGTAAAATGCATGCAATGCAAGTGAGGGAGGAAATGTGTGTGGGGCATCAGCCTCCACAAGCTCATCTCAACCTCAAGCCATATATGAATAACTGCAATCATACAGAGGAAATAACATGCTATCAAGCAAACACAACAACTGCAATCATACAGAGGCAATAACATGCTATCAAGCAAAATACAATAAGCAACTGCAATCATACAGAAGAAATAACATGCTATCAAGCAAAATAAACCACATAGGCAAGGGAGCGGGGCTCTACCGAATACCCGCAAGCAAAGCCATACAGTAAAAATACAAGCAGAGGGAACAACTCAACCTCTAGTGCAATCATGCTCCTAGCTTAAATCATTCTAGACATGAACTTATTCTAATGCATCAAGCAAATCAAACAAGTCACACCAACACAGTTGCACAGAAAGAAAACAGGCAAGAAAAGAAAGCAGATCAACAGCTTCCACAGCTCCACAGCAAAACTCCCCTGCCATCAGCTCAGCCCTCAGATTTCAACCACCCTTCAAGTCTATCATCTTCAATAGAAAGTGTCAACTTACTTCTTCAAGCTTCTAACACATCAAACATAAGTATCAACTTATTCTTTCTTCTTCCTCAAGCTTCAGCTCTTTGGTAACCTCCACCTTCAGGCTTCACTCCTAAAATCAAGTATCAACTTGGCTTTCAGGCTCTCAATGCATCATACACAAGTATCAACTGATTCTTTCTTCTTCCTCAAGCTTCTCACTCAACTTCAGTTTGATCTTCTTCATAAGTGTCAACTTGTTCTTCTGGACCTTCAAGCTTCAGCTCTCTCCTCCTTACAAGTATCAACTTGCTCTTCCTGATCTACAAGCTTCAACTCCTAAGAGTAGTCTTCAAACACAAAGAAGTATCAACTCCTAGCATCTTCAATCTTCTAACAAGGAATTCCATCCTCTGGCAAGGGAAAAAGATTCATCTAACAAGAGCAAGGTTTGGATGATTGGTAGCAGAGTGAAGACCAAAGGTCACCACTAAGCATCCTATCATCAGAGAAAGGGACCCTCAAAGGTTCTACCAACTTGTGAAGAGCCACACATCCTACCAAAGGAGGGATGAGGCCTTTACAAAGGGACCTTACATCATAGGGAAGAATGGAAGTGATCAACATCTTCCATGTTTATGAAGGAAAAGAATATATCTAGAAGCTTTGCCTACAAACCTTAATCTTAACACCTAATCAACACTACACTAAAAGAAGGGAAGATCTTCACATCCAAGCTTCCTCAAGCATTCCATTGCAGCCCAAACTTGTCTTCAACATCATCCAAGAGCAAGAGAGACAAAACCCTAATCTAAAGGAACTAAAGAAGTCAATCTAGTTGAATTAGTGCATCAGAATCATCTAAAGTTAGCACCTAAACTAAAATCAAACAAAAATAGTAAAATACATTGTAAATTCCTACAAAAATTCCTAAGGGACCCTAATTCAATCATGAATCTACCATACAAAAATCAGAGGTTGAATCATCCACCAAGTTCTAGAAATAAAATCTAAACCACAAGGTATCAACCATAAACCCTAAAAATGGAGCTCCTAAAGTTTCAACCTAGAACTACCACTTACATTCATCACAAAAATGTGAGGAAAATCTAGGGGGAACATGCACATCTATGCTAGCTACACACAAAAAATCAGGGCAAAAATCATCATCAAATGATCAAACCAAATTCAACAAGATCAAGCATCCACCATGATTATTTTAATATCAATTAAAATTCAAAAATGCACATAAAATCAAAAAATACATGGAACATTAATATTTTTTAACTAAAAAATACTAGATTCAATCATGAATCCATGGCAAAAAGAATGGGATTAATTGAGTTATTTTTCAATTATTAATGAATTTTCCAATAACCATGTATGAAATGAAAAATAGAATGAAAATCAAAATAAAATGAAAGGCGCGCGGTGTGAATAGCAAATGAATTCAGTTCATTTTAGTGATTGGGCCCAGAGGGGGGTGTTGGTATCAACTGCTGACTTAAGCCTAAAACCATCAAATAAATGAAACGCTGCGTTTCATATTATTCAGAAATCCTTCACAAACTTGGAAATGATTGTGGTCGTGGGATTATGTCTTCAGTCAAAGTCCTCCTCTAATCTAATGGCCACAACATCATCTTCCCCAATTCAAAAATCTGGAGGGAAGAACCTCCATGGATGAACAGAGCCAAGAACTTCATCTTCCTCAATCGGATTCCTCTAATATCTCATCAAAACTTAAAGTTGAAAACCCTAATCCACTCCATTTTTCACACTGATTTCAACCATACCAATCATTCTTATTGAATCATCACCATCCTCAAAACACGATCAAAAACTCAGAAACTGCTCAAGATTCAATCATCACCATTCTTCAAATTAAAGTGTCTAACATCATCACCATGTTATCCTGATTTGATTCCACCATCTAGCTAGGGTTAACTCTCAAGAACCACCAAGATACGATCAAGAACGGAAATTGTGGCACCTAACCTAATGTCTCTAAACCTAATCAATTGATACCAGAAAGCTTCACACACTAACCTACATCACATCTAAGCTAACAATTCCTATTGATTATGCCTAAATCAAGCCATGGAATGAGAATTACATACCTGTTAAAATCGATTGAACAGAGCCCTCAAACCTTCAAATCAATCCTTAAGAGCTTCCAGATTCCTTCAATGGAGCATAACCAAGCTTCTGTATGCAACAAACTTGATTGAAATGGCTTGGATTCTTGAATTCGATTCTGAGTTGCAGATGAAAAATCTCAATGGCTATCACACGATTCTTCACCAATCTTGCTCAATTCTCCATCTGGAATCATCCACCAAAGCTAGAGCAAGCTTCTGAGATCAAAAACTTGGATTGAAATGGCTTCAAACCTTGTAACCGATTTGATTTGCAAGGTGCAAACTCAAAATGCAATCTCAATCTCCTCTCTCAATCCTCACCAACCTTGGTGTCGCTACTGCGAAAATCGGCGCCGGCTGAACAGAAGAGTCGCCACCGTGCGTTATTTATCCCACGGGAGGGAAAGGAAACGCTCGAAGTAAACCTCGCAAAGACGGGAAAAGGTATGGTCATCGCAACCAAAACCTGGGTTCGGGAGTCGGTTACGCAAGGGGAAGGTATTAGCACCCCTCACGTCCGTCGTACTCGACGGGATCCACGCTTGCTTGGGTTGTCTAAAGGATGCAAAACAATCTATCTACGGCTGCTAAATCTAAACGGAAGGGAATGGACTCGATAGAGCGTTGCACTCTATGCCTACGTATTCTCAGGAGAGAAAGTCAGAGTCAACGTAGTTCGGGACTACAGGGAAAATTGGCTCGCCAAGACCTCGCGTCTTGTGCCTACGTACTTCCACTGCATGGAAGATCAGAGCTTTACGTAGTTCAGGCTAACTACGGCTAAACAAAACATTCTCACACAGCAGTGAGAAAAACAACTGGTTTCACAGGGTCGGGAACCTATGGGCAAAACTATGGCTTGGTCTCAAATGCACTCGGGCAAGAGAGAAAAAGGGTTACAATTAATCGTCAGCGGGAAAGTCTCGATCGCACAGCAGCGAGAGAACAAAAGTCAGTTGTTAGTGTGCTCGCTAGGATATCGCATCCTATGCCTACATATTCTCGTCTGGTACGAGAAATCAGAGCAGCTGTAGTTCGGCTACTATCGGGACCACAGCTCAAATCTCGTTTTATTAACATTCTGAAAAATGGTTACAATGAGTTGAATACTGAAAATAATCTCCTAGGAAATACTATCCTATTCTATCTTGAAAAATGAAAAAGTCCCCTAACAAGTGGACGTCTAAAACCATCCTAAAACAAATAAATCCTAAAAAATATTACATCTAATATTTTTTGCTATTTTCCAACTATTTTCTTCTTTTTTCTTTCAAAATATTTTTCCATATTTTTCTATGTATTTTTTCACAATATCTTCTCTCCTTTTTCAATATATTTTTCTCTTTATTTCTTCTCTATTTTTTTCACATATTTTTCTCTTTATTTCTTCTCTATTTTTTCTCTTTTCAATATTTTTTCTTTATCTTTTTTTTCAATATTCTTTCTATCTTTTTCAATATACTTTCTATCTTTTTCTATTTTTTCTCAATATTTCTTTTCATATTCTTTTTCTATTTTTTCTCAATATTTCTTTTCATATTCTTTTTCTATTCTAAAAAATCTCAAAATAATACAAGAATAAAGAAAAAATACAAAAAAGGGGAGGGGGGTGCACAACCCAACTGGGGGGTTTGCTAAGCAGAAAACAAAAAAACAAACTGCAGACTGGGCCCAGCCCAGCTGCTATTGCTGCAAAATGGAGGGGGTGCTGAGTGAATCTGGGAGTGATACAGAAAAAATAAAATAAAAAACAAATGGGGATTGGGCCCAGCCCAGATCCCTTTCAAAAAAACACACGGAAGGGGGGTGTTTGCAAAAACCGGCGGTAATGGATCCAAAAAAAATGGAATTGGGCCCCAAGGCCCACTCTCTTCCTCCCCACTCTCTCAACTCCCTTTCTGAAACCCTAACTCTATCTTCCCTCTCCCTTGCACTGCGCCGCCGTAAACCCTCAGTTTCTGAACCTTTTCCGTCTCTCTCGTTCTCTATCACCTTCGTTCATCCTATCACCATCTTTCCCTCTCTCCATTCAAACAGAAGAACAACAACAGAAATTATGAAAGTTCGTTGAGGATGAGTTATGTTCTTGATGGAGGATTTCTGAACAAGCTTGATGAAGTTCTTCGAAGGTTCGTTCTGGTGATGATGTTTCTGAAACTCGTTCGTAAATTGTTGAGCGCTGAAGCTGGATGATCTTCTTGCATGTTCCTATTGCTGGCGATTCGCTCTTGAAGTTCTGTAGAACGATGAAGACGGATGATCTTCCGGAGTTTTGTGAACTTGATGAAGTTCGTTAAACTTCTGAGGAAACTTGACGAAGATGATTGCTGATGATGCGTCCTCATGAAGATCTTTGATGATTTCAAGATGAACGCGTTCGATAACTCGAGTTCTTGTGGAATCCTGTTGATTATTTGAATGGAGTTCTGGGAACGACGACCATGCACGGTTGAAGATCTGGAAAATCTTGTGAAGAACATGATGATGTTCTGGAGATTTCTTGCTGTTGAACAATAACGAATAGTGACGAACGGGGTGATGGAAGTTGATGATCGGTGGTTCTGGAAACTTGAGGCTTCAGATGATGAAGATTAGAGGAGACGAGGGTTTGATCGGGAGAGATGAAGGGGATGAATGTTGGTTGGAATCTGGAGATTTGGTGGTGGTTTAGGGTCGGATTCTGGGCTTTAGGGTTGAGAATGATGAAGCTTGATCGGAGAGACGTTGAAGACGAAGATTGATGGTTGAATCTTGGAAGTTTCTGGGTTTTAGGTGATGAAGGTCAGGGGAAGAAGATGAAGACCGATCGGGATTCTGGGGTTTTCTGGCTTCCGGTGATGTTCATGGTGGTCGCCGGCCATGCAGGCCGGCCGGTGGGGTTTCCCGGTGGGGCGTTGTGGTGATGACACGTGGGGGAGGTAGTGGGGTGAGAGAGTGCATGGTTGCCACGTGGGGACTGGCGTGGCAGTGAGGTGAAGGAGACTGAGGGTGCGTGGCGTGTGTGTGATGATGAAGCGTGGGGTCCCCTCTCTTCAACACGTGGCTTCTGATATTTAAAGCACTGAGATGCTCTGGACGCTTCTAGAATAATCTGGAAATTGCTGGACTATGCTGGAAAAAATCTGGACTGATGGAATGAATTGGGCTGCGAAATTGAAATGGGCCCAAAACGAAAAAACAGACAAAAAACCAAAAAAACTGAATGGATTAATGAATTGAAAATTGGGTTAATGACAATGATTAATAGAAAAGATTAAAGCTAAACAAAAGTTAATTAATTCTGATTAACCTAAAAACTAATTAAATCCTATATTAAAATAAAAGCCTATATTATTTACAAATGATTTAAAATCTATTATTAATAACGAAAATCTATATTATATTGCAAATCTATTTAAAAGAAATTCTATATTCTAAAAAAAGATTAAACTCTATTAAGAAATCCATTAATATTCTAAAATGAAAATGCTATTTATTTATTCCATTTAAAATTCTAAAAACTATATTACTCTATATTAATCTAAAAATGATTAAAATCTACCTAATATGCTCTAAAAAGAAATCACAATTATTAAAAATATTAAAACCTACTAATATTCTATAAAATGCTAAAAATGACTTAAATCTATTTAAAAAAGAATTAAAACTATTAAAAATCCTATTAAATCCTAAAAATGATTAAAAATCTATTTAAACCCTAAAAAATGGCCAATAAAATCCAGAAAAATCACAATAATTCCCAGAGGGACCAAATAAACACCGAACGACACATAACACCGCGAGAGCGCACCAAAATAGCCGGTAAAAATAAACGGGCACCGAAATATCCCAAAAATGCGATTCTACCTATTAAAAACACCTGAAACACGAGACGAGAGCTGTGATCCCAATAAAATCAAACAAAAATGAAAAAATGCACTGTATGCGATATGCAGATGCGAATGCAGTTATGCGTCGAAACATAGAGCCGGATGCGAGACCCGGTTGGTCAAATTTTAGGGTGCAACAGCTGCCCCTATTCAAGCGGCTTCGACCTGAATGGGTGAAGAGCGCTCAGCCTTCAAACATTCAAGGTGGATGACGGTTGAATACAAATGGAACCCTGAAATTTGCCAACCGCGGGAATATACTGCAAAGCTGCTTGAGAAAAAGCTTCCAATGAACTGAAGTTTGGTTGTCACGGCAACAACTGGTCAATTTTCTGATAAATTTTCTTCTCCTTTTCAACACCTGTGTGACGCCACAAGTATTGAAATAATGCTTCGCAAAGCAAACACTTTCCCATCTGTCATGGGATTTTTCTGCCGATTCCTGGTTCACGGAGAACTTGAGGAAACTCTCCTGGGGGAATTCTGCCTGGCACCTATTCTGACGAAGGCGGCAGCAGAAGTTCGATAGGTCAATCTTTGTCTTGTTGTTGTTTTTTCCAATGCTGACGTAACAACCAAATATGAAGAATCACTCCGCTGGGGGAGACGAGAAGCTTAACCACACCACTCTGCAGGTGAACAAATTCGAAATCCAATAGGCAACCATTCTGGTCTATGTTCAACATGCGTATGCTTGATAATGATGCAATGCCCTATATGACATGTAAATGCTATGCGTTCTGTTTGAAAATGCGATGCCCAGACGGCATGGATATACTATATGTTTGTATAAATGCTATGACTATATATGCAAATGCTAATGCAGGCTCGAGCTGCCAGAGAACACCAGGTCTGAAAACCACTTGGAAAAATAAATGCCGAAGGTAACGCCAACTCTACTGGTATGAACTGAAGTCACCGAATTGTCTCAGCAAAATAAATGCTGGAAACGGGAAACCAAATCCGCTGGGGATAACCGTTCTGCTGGAGAAATGAAAAGGCAACCCTGCTTGGCGACTTCACTGGGGAAAGAAAACAACTCTGCTTGGGGATGCTCCCTTCAAACCATTGGCAACTGATTGCACTCTGTGGGGAATGATCCAAACTGGGGTTAATCATAAACGGCTTACTGTTGGATATCAATCTTAATCTGCTGAGGATACTCCTGATCCTGCTCTGATACGGGGTAAAATACAATCTCGACTCTTCCGGGGATAATAAGCAACTTTCATCTGCTGAAGAGTAGCAATTCTGATTTAACAACATCCACGAGGAATTCAAACATTAACTGGAGCACTGGTATCCGTCGAGCTTCGTATCGGGAAACATGACGACATGCGAGTTCATTGGGAATTACGGTGTCAGATACCTTTAGGTTTTTTGTTTTTCTGGTTTAGGATAAACATAAATTATGTACACAGTGGGAGATATAAGAAATACTAGACGAGAACTAGCATTCAAAGGTAGACTACCAGACGAGAACTGATAGGAAAATAGGTTAGGAAAATTGATTTTTGTATTTTGAACGTCAGACGGGGCTGACTGGAATAACAGACTGAGGTATAGACAACCAGGCGAGACCTGGCTGAAAGCTGACGTACACCAGACGAGAAATGGTATACCACGTAGATTAGAAAAATAGTGACCAGGCGAGAACTGGTTACGCGACGACATGTACCAGACGAGAACTGATACAACACTTGAAGAAACGGTGACCAGACGAGAACTGGCTACAATAAACTGCACCAGACGGGAACTGATGCTTACAATAAACTGCACCAGACGGGAACTGATGCTTACAATAAACTGCACCAGACGGGAACTGATGCTTACAGAAGGGTGGGCCAGACGAGAACTGGACTTTGGAACGACTGGTTACTGACACGCAACAAGTTTAGACTGCAGGATAATGATCCAACGGCAGCAAGGCCTTTTTATTTGAAAGGTTCCGGTTTTTGATAAGGGTATTGACATGATTCCCCGATACTCAACTCCGGCTGGGGGTAAACAGGCTGGCTTGAACAACTTGCCCCAGTGCACTCAGCTGGGGGTAAAAAGACTGGCTTGAACAACTTGCCCCCAGTACAATTCAACTTGCCCCGATCTAACTCCTAAGAATACCGCTCTGAACAGCTTGCTATGAGACGACTTCGAGAATATTTGCCCCGGTATCTATACGACAACAGAATTCAATCTCCAATTAAACACCTAACAACCCAGTTGATTTCAACATTCTCTGTGATGACTTGCCCCTGAATGAGCGTTCTAGCGACTTAATCCGATCCGATTATCTACCTGAAGTATCTGCTTTCAAATCTCAGCATTCTGCATAATTGCCCCTGATTGGCTCTCGAGAAAACTCATTCTGATCAACTGCTTCTCAAATAACTGCCCCTAATTAACTGAAGCTTCGGGCCTTGTCCTCAGACTGACTGATTCCGAACTTACTGGAAGATAATGCCCCTGATGCACAAGGCTTCACAACATACACCATTCTGGTTCAGACTGCTGAATTACTCAGTCCTGCTTATTCCCTGTTGGAATTTCTTCTATGCCAACTACTAACCTGCAATTAAAAATTGTCTGTTCCCGAATGGTAATCTTAATGCAGTGGTTATGCAGATTTTGAAAAAATTTGAGCTGTCACTCATTTACATGCTATGATTGTGAGTGACGAGTGAACCGAAGTTCAAACGTAGTGCTTACGCGATCAGCGAAAAATACAACAAGGATGTGACTAGCAAGTCAAGAAGGAGTCAGGTTACTCAACCTTATCGTAATGCGCTTCAGAATAAACCCTACCTCAATTAGGTCTTTTAAGGGTTGTATCGTGGTCGGGTTCACGGTTCGTGAAACAAAGGATATTTGGCTCAAATTTTGATTTGTACCCACCCCTTCTACGTGATGATCTCCGATCCTAAGGTTCAGTTAACCTGGCACAAGCACTCGCCTCTTCGAGAGGTATGTTGAATGGTAAGACCCACAGTTAAGGAACTCATAAAGCTTTTCTTCTAGAGTGATAGTTACTCCTTCTTCGCTTTCGGTGTCTGTGTACACGACTTTGTGACTTGCTGGGGAAAATTTTCTTTTTAATCCCTCTTTTTCATTCTTTTGATTCCCTAATTTTTGCCTGGACTGACTCATTTTGAGTTCTTTTCGATTTTTCTTTTTGAAGTCCAGCGGGATGCCCTGATTTTTGCCTAAGTATTAGCTTTCCAGCTTTTTCTTTCTTTTTACTTAGCGGGCTTTCTTTCTTCTTTCTTTTGGAACAAAGTCGTGTGACACCGGTTGTCTTGATTGCTCCGAAAGGATTGTAACTGTCTCACTCCTGATTGGTGAGGTTTGACCTCTTGAAAGGTATAAACTGATTGGTCCTTGAAAGACAACACTCCTCTGTAAGACTTGAATGCTCGGTCAAGCTAACTGACAACTACCCTGCCCCGGGTTAAGATGTGAGGGTTAAAAAGTCCGAAAGAAATTCCTACTTCTCGGCTCGAAGTGGTTAACAAGGGACTAACTCCTTATATCTCCAGTGTTTGGGGATTTGAAACAATGCCTTGTACGTCATCGGTAAGGTCTTATCTGAAAGCCTACGATCATAGGTTATGAGTTTCCTTTCATCATCCTCCCTCCTAACTTTGCTAGTCACAGGGATAAAGTGGAGTGAATAAAATGCAAGTGTCAGTGCAATGCAGTAAATGAGCGACAGCGACATGATTAATTCAGAAAAATGCATAGTCACTTTATTATTATCATTATTCGAAACATACAACGTTTAAAAGCAGGTAGTAACTAACAGAAAAGAAACTACAAATGCAAATGATGTACAGTCTGAGAACTGCCAATGCTGAGGCGCCCGCCTGTCTGAATCACTGGCTTTTGCTGGGGAATGCCTTCCGAGTCTATGAGCTTAGACAGCTGAACGGTTGGGATGAACAAACAGAAACCCTTCTCGAAAGGAAATGCGATCCTGATCAATCAACTGTTGTACCTTCGCCTGCAATGCTTTACAATCTTCCGTCGAATGCCCCGGAGAGCCACCATGATAACCACACTGAACATGGGGATTATACCCCGGAGGGTAAGGTTCTGGCACGGGCTTGAGAGCTTTAGGTTCCACCAAAGACTTCTGGATCAAAGATGGTAGCAACTGACTATACGGCATAGGCACTGGGTGAAAAGGAGCTTTCCTTCGTTCCAAGTTGTTGCGAGGTCTGTTCTGATTCTGACGCTGATTCTGATAACCTCGGCCACGAGTTTGTTGCTTTGCAATGGAAGCGACATAAGATTCCTGATATGGTGTCCCAGGTACGGCTGTCTGTTCAGTACAACAAGCCACGGGAGGTACTGATCTCTGATAAGATGATGAACCAACAAAATTCACTGATTCGCTTCGAGGATATTCAACCTTTGGCATGACTGAGTTGATCACAACTTCTTCTTCACTCTGATAGTCACAAGGGTATTCAGTTTCACCAGCTTGATCATATGAAGCAATCTGAATTTTCCCCATTCTTATGGAGTACTCGAGGCGTTCTCCTAATGCTACCACGTCAGAGAAACTTGCCGGAATTCCGAGCAATCTTTTGAAGTACGGATATTGTAGGGAATCTACAAACATGCTTGCCAGCTCTTGGTCTAACAGCGGTGGACGCACTCTAGCAGCAAATTCTCTCCATCTCTGAGCATATTTCCTGATAGGTTCATTGATCTCTTGAGACAACTCTTGCAAATGCATGCGATAGGGAGCAATGTCTAGATTATAATCATACTGCTTCAGAAAAGCTCTGGCTAAATCCATCCATGATTGAATCTGATTCCTCTCTAACTGCATATACCACCTCAAAGATGCCCCAGTCAGACTATCTTGAAAGCAATGGATCATCAATTTGTCATTTCGCGCAAACGCAGTCATTCTTCGACAGAACATCATCAAATGCAGCTTCGGAAAGCTATCTCCCGTGTACTTCTCAAATTTCGGCACTTTGAACTTGTAAGGCAACACCAGGTCAGGAACCAAACACATGTCTACAGCATCTAGGTTGACAGCATCTTTGGCTTTCAAAGCTTTCATTTGCTCTTCCAACACTCGGAGTCTTCTACCATCGTCAAGAGCTCTTGGATCTACCATCCCAGCCGTTGGAATATCTCTATGGTAGTTCATCACAGGGAAAGCAACACCTTGATTGTTGACAGGAGGAGGACGCTCATTTTGGGCAATAAACTGCTCATGTCGACCTCGGTTTACAACAGAAGGCTGTACAACTTGGTCTGCAGCACTGTTGTTCACATGCGGGAAGTCTTCCATGGAATCATACAGAGGGTTGGATGCCATAGTGAACCCTGTCAAGGTATTGGGAGACTGGAAATTGCCTTCAGACATAGCTACCAATAGTCTTCAGCTGACTTCGATGCTTGACTCTGCTCAAATCTACTCAACCCCTAGGTAGGTCTTCTGACAATCAACAGCTTCTCAATCCAAACTCCGGGTAATCACCTTCAGGAAACAAAGGCTGGATCAGAACTCTGGCTAACTGGAGGATAATATGCAATGCAACACTGATATGCATATGATATGCAAAATGCAGCAAACACGGGACCACAGCCCCCACACAAATCTCTGAATACTATTGCGCTGCTGACGGAGACGTTCTCTGAAGAGAAGACCAGAATAACGGGTAGGTTGAAAGTCAAGTTTCCTGTACAAAAAACCCCCCCACTCACAGGTATGGACCTATATCTGACAAGGTACGGCATCCTATGCGGTCGTCAGCGTCACAGACTTTCAAGACTGACGATACGATTCCCAGAAGGAGTGGCATTATCAAGTCCTGAAGAGGCCTCACTTAGCTAACTTCCAAATGATCGGTTCCCAGAGTCGACAATCCAACTAACCAGCAACCCGATCCACCCAAAGGGTGGGACAAGAGGCCAACCAGAAGAACCTCGTCTGAGCGTAGATTTCGCGGGACACTAGTACAAGCAAAGCCGGTACGCGCCCACTAATCTCTACTCTAAGTCTAAGGTGCACTCCAAGCCCAGGTTCGGCTTATCTCTCATCATAGAACACCCGTAACACCCCAACAGCAACAGATAATATCGATAAATAAGCCCCAATAGCCAAGCAAACAAACGCTAGGATTGACTCTCTCCTAGGGGACGTTGGATCCCACATGCATAAGAACTATCGCAGTCCTTAGCAGCCAGGGGACGTTGAATCCCCAGCAGAGTCGCCAGCTGTCGCTACTGCGAAAATCGGCGCCGGCTGAACAGAAGAGTCGCCACCGTGCGTTATTTATCCCACGGGAGGGAAAGGAAACGCTCGAAGTAAACCTCGCAAAGACGGGAAAAGGTATGGTCATCGCAACCAAAACCTGGGTTCGGGAGTCGGTTACGCAAGGGGAAGGTATTAGCACCCCTCACGTCCGTCGTACTCGACGGGATCCACGCTTGCTTGGGTTGTCTAAAGGATGCAAAACAATCTATCTACGGCTGCTAAATCTAAACGGAAGGGAATGGACTCGATAGAGCGTCGCACTCTATGCCTACGTATTCTCAGGAGAGAAAGTCAGAGTCAACGTAGTTCGGGACTACAGGGAAAATTGGCTCGCCAAGACCTCGCGTCTTGTGCCTACGTACTTCCACGGCATGGAAGATCAGAGCTTTACGTAGTTCATGTTGCACCCTAAAATTTGCCCAACCTTATTCCTTGGTTTATGTTTCCATGTCATTAGCATTTGCATATAGAGTCATGTACATAGACTAACCATCTGCATAGCATAAGCATAGCAAGTCATTCCACAGGGGACCAATCATTATTCTCATCTCTAGAGGCCTATCAAGAGGTCATTATCCTAATTCCATCTCATTCAAGTCATCAGGAAAGAATTTGAAAGCAAAGAGTTCAGCAGATCAAGCCTTGAGTCCATCTCCTAGCTGAGGGTATCTGAGGGTCAGCAAGAGGGTTGTGAGCTGTGAGTTGAAGGCATGGAGAGTATCTAGACATTATGAGAGGCTTAGAAAGTCATTTGGAGAAGGAGACAAGTCATTGATGAGAGCACAAGAGCTATAGTTGAAGACAGTCAACTAGGGTTTCATCTGGGTCAACCCTAGGTCAACCCTAGGTCAATTGACTGACTTAAGGGGGGATTCAAGTCTATTGGAGAGATGTGGGGTTCATCATTGGACATATAAAGAAGGATATGGAGATATGCCAAGGAGAATTCAAGAGAAATCAAGGAGAAGAGGAGTTACTAAATTAGGGTTTCTGTGTAAAATCCCCTAGTTTAGGTCAAATTTCCAAGCAAGATAAGTCAAAATGCTAGCTTCAAATGGCTTCTTGGCCAAGATGAAACTTGTAGAGGATCTCAAGACCTTTAATTTGAGTGGTGGAAGACCTCAAGGAGATTTATAGAACTCAAGTTATGGTCCTTGCAAGTTACAGGTCATCTGAGGTATCTGAATTTTTGTCTGTGAAAGTGACTTGACTTCCAAGCAATTTTTACCCCTCAAGGAGATTTCAAATGAATTCTTGGTCAACATAAGAATTGTTCCTCATTGTCTGAGCTTTCTAGAATGGTATAGTATGCCTTCATATGATGTGTGGAGCTCAACTTATGGTCTTGGAAAGCAAAGGGTATTTTGGGCATTTGTGAATTACAGGTCATTTTAACCTATGTCCAAAACTCATACAAGGAGGCCTCAAATGGAAAAACTTACAACATCAAACTTGCTCCAAATGGGATTTTAAGTCTAGAAAGAAGGTCACAAATTATTGGAGAAGCTCATAACATGAAGTTGCATAATTGGTCAAAATGTGAACTAAAATGGCTTATAAAGTGAATAAATTCAAGATGGAAAATGGTTTGGGAGATTTACAAGTCCAAATGGAGACTTCCAATATATGATTTTGAATGGAAAAGCAATTCTAAGAACAATGGTTCAAACACTTTTTTGAGTTTAGAAGGAAAAAAGAAAGTTATCTTTGGTTACTTGTAATTGAAGGAACATAACCAAAATGGATCAAAGTTGGAAAGCAAGGGAATGTGCAAGATGGATCTAGAATGTTCATATGAGGTCTATATATTCATGAAATGAGAATTTAGCAAGGGTTGGCTTCATTTTTCACCAAGAATTTCACAAACTTTCTCATTCTTTCTCTTTGAAGTTTCATTCCAATCTCACAAAACCTTCACCAATTCTCATCCACATCAATTCAATCTTGTTCAATCATCATCATAGATCATAATTCAATCAAGAATCAAGTGTGAATCATCCATTTTCGAGCACTTCCATCATCAACATCAAAATTGGAGTTTCAAGTGGACAGCATAATTCAAGCCAAGAATCATCACAACATTGCATACAGAATCAATCCCTGAGTTAATTGATCAAGATCCAAGCCTTGGAAGCCTCAGATTCTCAATCTTCCATAGCTGTTTTCAAGCTTTTACACCAGGTATGTTTTCATTCAAACTGCTTGATCTAGTTGGTTTAACATGTTGTTGTTAGTTTAGACATAATGTAGGAGGTTAGGAGAACAATTAGGTTGAGTTTGGAGTGATTTGGTGATGGTTGTTAGCAGGTGCAATAAACTGTTAGGGTTTAAATCTCTTAGGTTAGTGCATTAGAATGTTAGGTTGATAGCGCAGATTAATAACCATTATGCATAGATTAGGTTAGTGCAAGTTTGAGGGAGAATTGTGATGGTGCATCTCAGAGTAATTTCATGGTGACCAGATTTTGCTTCGATCGGGTTTGTTGTTGTGGTGAGTTTCAAAGCAATCTAATGCCATAGGATTATAGAGGGAGAGATTCTGAGCATTTTTCATGTTTATAGCATGTTGATTCATGGACTGGTGATGGAGAACAGAGTGGTGTAAGCTTGCTCGTGCATGAGCATTCATGGTGAAACCCTAAGTTTCAGTTGATCCAAAGGAGGAAGACGAAATCTGGACCCTTCAATCCGTGTTAGACCCTTGACTTGGAGAGAAATCCAATGGCTCATATTCAATTCAGTTTTGGAGGGAGATGCGCTGGCCCTAAACGCGCCGTTTCATTAATTGAAACGGGCGGGCCTGAGTTGATATTGTTATCCCCACCCCCAGGTTTAAGCCCAACTCAGATTTCAACGTGATATCCTGTGCTTTTCTCACCCCCCTGGCGCTTCTTTTATTTTTCATTTTTGTTGAGTATTCTGGGCCTTAACCAAAACGCTACCTGCACCCCCTGTCTGCCTGGCCCAATGAGATATTAACTGAACGCGCCTACTATTAGTACCCCCTCCCTCATTTTATTTGATTTAATTGTTTTTGTTTCTCTTTAATTTTTACCAATTTTCATAAATTCATAACAAATTCATAAAAAATCATTTTCACTCCATTCTTTTTACATCATTTTCTTTAGGATGTGTAGAAAATTATAGAAAAATAAAATTGCATTTTTATTTTCATTTCATATTTTTTCCATATTTTCTAAATAAATGTCACATTAAATAGATTCATTTCATGCATGATTTTAATAATTTTGGTTCTATTAAATGCTTTAGTATTTTTTGTTCATTCTTTTTATATTGTTTAGATTAGATGTTGAACTTGTAGAAATATTTTAGTTCCCATTTTTAGAAGTTAATTTTAGGTGATTAATGAATGCTTGAACATCATGAACAAATTAGGGTTTTTAGGTGATGACCTAGGAAGTTTGATTTCATTTCCCTTAGGACTTAGGATTTAAATAGATTAGTTATGGGACTATAGGGGCTATGGGTAGTTATTAGATCCCTTAGAGGAAAAGTCAGGATTCCCCTACTGCTATTAATACTGTCTGTATATCTATTTGACTGGTGTGGTGTGCCCTCTGGGGATTATTGCTTGCTTGCTTGGGTATTGGGTTTGTCTGGGGCTTGGGAGAGCTGAAGACTTGAGGAGATGAAGACCATTGGAGATTCATAGATTGAAGATCAACTGTCAGAGTTGGGGAAGAGGTTCTTGCTAGCAGCTGCTGAGGAGACTAGGGTTTAGGAGCTAGGCAGAGCTCTAGATTAGAAAGCTTGTTTCTCAAACATGGAATGCCTTGTCTGCATCCATCCTTTCTCTATGATTCAAAGTCTCTTTCAAATATCCACCTCCTTCCTTTGGAAGGATCAGTGAATATATTTGGAAGATAGAACTTTTGAGAGAAACCTGTCTGTATAATGTTAACAGTTAATGAGCCACCCTTGGTAGGCAATTTACTGTTTAACATTCCTCTCCTCTTGTTGACTGATGTTCATCCCTGAAGATTGGAGACTTGAAGAAAAGCCATTGCTTATAGAAGACTGATGATCCAAGCCCTTGCCTGAAGGCCATGGAGATGGAGATTGATGCTTGTTGAAGCCTATAGCTGATTGGAGATTTCTTGAAGCCAGATATTGATGTAGAGCTGCTGTGGCTGTTTATTTTTGCTGTATTTCATTTGCTGATGTATTGATTGGTTTTCTGGACTGTATTGTTTGCTGTTTACCCTGCTGGGTTGAAAGTGAAGCCTGTTCACTTTCGCCTATTGTTTTCTAGGTTCGAGGTTGAGTGGGACTCCCTTGCCTCGCTTGTACTGTTGCATCCATGCATTTTACTGCTTTACTGTATATATCTGATATTGTTTCTGTTTCTGCCTATCCCGTAGGATCTCTGTTTCTCTCTGTGCAAGAGAGGAGCATGATAGACACTAGGTCTTAACCCATGCATGATAACATTAGGTTAGTTTGATTCCCTTCGCAACCGTAGGGTAAAATTCTGTCTCTTCTTTCTCAAAACAAACAGAAAAACACATAAAGATTTCAAACACAATAAAAGACACTTCTTTCGTAAAAGAATGTGAACTCATCAAGACGTCATTTTTGTCCGCTTGGACTGCTAATCAGAAAAACCTTTTTCAGAAGGAATAAAATCAATCAAGACAGGCCTGTGTCTTCCGTAGCCCGAACTACGTTTGCTCTGATCTTTCATGCTGTATGAAAGTACGTAGGCATAGGATGCGATATCCTAGCGAGCAACCTTACCCTCCTTTCCCGTAGGTAGGCGAACTACGTTGACTCTGATTTCTCGTTCCAGACGGGAATACGTAGGCATAAAGTGCGATACTTTGCCGAGTCGTTTTTATTTTCATTTTATTTTCTTTTTAACCCTTGACCTATAGTTTAGATAGAATAACAATCCATACCCGAAAACAAGCGTGGATCCCGTCGAGTACGACGGACGTGAGGGGTGCTAATACCTTCCCCTTGCGTAACCGACTCCCGAATCCAGGTTTTGGTTGCGATGACCATACCTTTCCCATCTTTGCGGTAGGTTTACTCTGAGCGTTTCCTTTCCCTCCTGTGGGATAAATAACGCACGGTGGCGACTCTTCTGTTCAGCCGGCGCCGATTTTCGCAGTAGCGACAGCTGGCGACTCTGCTGGGGATCCAACGTCCCCTGGCTGCTAAGGACTGCGATGGTTCTTATGCATTTGGGATCCAACGTCCCTTTGAGCGAGTCAATCCTAGCGCTTGTTTTCCCGTCGAGGATTTTGTATGGAGTTATTGTATATTCCTAACCTTGTATTTTCAGCTTTGTATATTGATTATTATTGCTGTATTTGGGGTGTGACGGGTGTTCTGATATTGAGAGATAAGCCGGACCTGAGCTTGAGGGCACCTAGAATTAGCGTAGAAAGTAGTGGGCGCGTGCCGGCTTTGCTTGCATTAGTGTCTCATGAAATCTACACTCGGACGAGGTTCTTCTGGTTGGCTTCTTTTTCTACCCTTTGGGTCGAAGGGGTTGTTGGTCAGCTGAATTGTCGACTCCGGGAACCGATCATTTGGAAGTTGGCTGAGTGAGGCCTCTTCAGGAATTGATGATGCCACTCCTTCTGGGAATCGTATCATCAACCCTGAAAGTCTGTGACGCCGATGACCGCATAGGATGCCGTACCTTGTGCCAGTTATAGGGCCACCCACCTGTGAGGAGATTCAGGGTTATGCAGGTAACCAGACCTTCAGATACCGGTTATTTCTTGATCAGAGATTCTGGTTATTTATGGAGGGTTATGAGGTCTGTCAGAGACCATTTGGAGATGTGTTATGAGGTCTGTCAGAGACCATATGGAGGTGTTTTGAGGTCTGTCAGAGACCATTTGGAGATGTGTTATGAGGTCTGTCAGAGACCATATGGAGGTGTTTTGAGGTCTGTCAGAGACCATTTGGAGATGTGTTCTGAGGTCTGTCAGAGACCAATTATAGAGGTGATTTAAGGTCTATCAGAGACCAGTTGGAGTTATGGATTGAGGTCTGTCAGAGACCAGTATTGGAGTTTTATTTTAGGTCTATCTGAGACCAGGGTTTGATGACTTCTGGATGGTCTATCTGAGACCTTTCTTGATTGGGTTTAGGCTATTCAGCTACAGCTTTGGTCCCTGTTGCATGACACTTGCATTGCATTGCCTGCATATCCATTACCATTTGCATTTCACTAACGTGTGTCTGTGCTGCAGGTGCATTTGCATTTCCCTAGTTCTAGTGCCCGGATTTCTGAGTATTGATTATGGCTGGTTTGAGGAAAACAGTTGCGTACAAGCTGCCTTCACCTGATCTTACTTCTTTGCTTGGTCTGATATCTCTCGCTGATGAGGAGGTTAGAAGAAGCTTCAGAATGAGCCATGGGAGGTTACTGAGATTAGTCTGCAAGCCCACTACTGATGAGATGAACGGGCTATACACCTTGATGCAGTTCTATGACCCCGCATTGAGATGCTTTACTTTTGCCGACTTCATTCTAGGACCTACCATTGAGGAGTATGTGGAGTTCACTGAGCTTCCCGTGCAGAACAAAGTTCCCTTCATCCACTCTGCTGCTGAGCCCAAGTTGGAGGACTTAGCCAAAGCCTTGCATATGAACGCTGCAGATCTGTTATTGACTTCCTGGCTTGGGGTGTCAGGTTTCTCTCTGGATTTCTTAGTTGTCAAAGCTCGAGAATACGCCAAGAACGGTTGTTGGGTGGTTTTCAATGCTATTCTGGCTCTATGCATTTATGGAATCGTGCTGTTTCCTAACTTGCCCAACTTTGTGGATTTGGATGCTTTCTATCTGTTTGCTGCAGGCAACCCAGTGCCAACTTTGATTGGAGACTTCTATCATTCATTGCACTATAAGAATGAGAACCGAAGAGGAAAAGTTGTTTACTGCTGTACTCCTCTGTTAAACATGTGGTTCAAAAGTCACCTTCCCATAAAGGGACCATTTGTAGACAGTGCAACCTCAGCCAGTTGGTCAGAACGCTTGATGAGGCTATCTTCCGAGGACGTTGTATGGTTTGATCGAGACCTGTTGGGATCTGAGCTCATCTTCAGTTGTTCTGGGTACCCTAATGTGCCGTTGATAGGAAGAAAAGGGTGTATCAATTACAACCCTTCTCTATTCATTCGCCAGTTCGGATACGCGCTGAAGAATCCACCTCAGGAAGAAGAAGTACAGGAATCTCTGTACTTCACCGGTGACGTGAAGGGAGAATTACTAGCCAAGCTGCAGCATGCCTGGGCGCGTATTAACCGCAAAGGGAAGCCACTGTTAGGAAAGAATGACTGTCAGGCCTATGCACCTTATAGAATTTGGATTCAGGAGAGGGCTAGTCAGTTGAGGATGCCGTTTCCAGATGCACCAATTCTTGTTCCCGTCCCGGTAGCCGAGCCCACTACTGTTTCCAGGGAAGTCTATGAACAGGTTGTGAGGGAGAAAGAAGCCTTGATGAAGATCAACGAAGGGTTAGAGCAGGAGTTAGCCCAAGTACGCAGTGAGAAAAACAAGGCCGTCTATGCTTTCCAACAACAGATCGAGCTGGTAAACAGGTTAGGGGCTGAGTTGACCGAGGAAAAGAAAAAGCGTGAGCGTCTGGGGCAAGAGTTCAGAAGCTCCCATGACATGCTGGAATCCAAGAAGAAAGCGCTCGACGCAGCACACCGAGAAATCTCCTCTTGCAACAAGACTTGGAATGCTACTCTCACTAACAATAAGAAGAGGGAAGATAAGCTGAAGCAGCAAATTTCCGACCTCGAAGAGAAGTTGAAGTCTAGCATCAAGAAGTGTGAGGAGGAAATGATGACCCGGTATAGTGTCCAGCATGCACTGAACAAGGCAATCAAATCCAGAGATGAAGTGGTGTCTCAGAAGCGAAAGCTAGAAGATTGCTTCGGAGAAGCAACCTGGGAAGAAACTGCTGAAGACGTACGCCGTGTCCTTAAGAGGAGAAACCAGCTTGTCGAAGGGCTGCTTGATCGACCAAGCCATCCGGAGACCAAGAAGTTGATAGAGGAGTATCAGACTTTTGGGAGGGTTTGATCATTTCATGTAGTACGCTTTATTTGCATAGTGCTGACCATCACCAGGATTGTTGGTTGAGGTCATGCCTTCTTTGTACTCTCAGTGATATTGTACCCTGGGATTATTGATTCTCTCTGCAATATATGAGGATTTCTATGATTCATCTCCGATATTCCTATTGTCAGCACTGTCACTGCACCGGCACCTTCGCACTAGAACTGGGGGAATGAACTTCCCTAATGCACAGACACATTGCATTGCATTCATATACATATTGCATTACAGGTAATCTTTGAATGGTGTCTTATCTCCTGCTCTGTACCAGGTACTTAACAGGATTCCAGATCAACATCCGCACCGCTATTCTACACGCTCCAACTGTCGGAAAATCATGGACCAAATTCAGAACGAGATGCAGGATGTGCGCGAGAAGCTCGCCCTCTTCATGCAGACCATGGAAGCTATAGCAAAAGGGCAAGAGAATTTGCAGGCCATGGTCCAGCCTCTGTTGGCTCGCAACGCTGGTCATGGTAACGAAGATCATCAGTCTGTCCGGGTTGATACTGCTCATGGAGACGGCACTCCCACGCCAGTGGCTCCGCCCGTGGTCAATATACCTGCCGCTAATGTCAACAACGCTACCACTGCTGTGAATGGTAACGTCGGAGTGGGGAATGAGACTGCTGTCCATAATGTTGGGCTGGGTGATGTCAATGTGGGAGATAATCTCGGAGGCAATGGCTTTGTCAACACTGGATTCGGATTCAATGATCAGGGATTCGATAACACTGGCAAGTATGGCTTTAATGCTCAAGGCTTTGGGCAAGATGGTTATGGTATGGTCAATCAGGGTTACGGAGGCTTTGGAAACGGAAACGGTACTAGATTTATGGCTTATGGTCCTACTGGAGGTGTTCAAGGGTACGGCAACAGAGGCCGAGGTCCGGGGATGAATCAGATCAGAGCTGGACGTAATAATGCGTACGATGGGTACGGGGCTGGAAACGGTATGTGGCAAGAGGATCAGCAGGAAGACGCCTTCTCTGGAGGAGGTTTTGAAGGGCCAATGGATGATTCCCAAAAGATTAGAATGCTGGAAGAGCAGATGAAGGGAGTCTTAAATCAGAGTGCTGTGGGACTGGACATGGCAACTATGGGCTTGGTACCTGGCTTGAGGGTGCCAATTAAGTTCAAAGCGCCTGCGTTCGATAAGTACAAAGGAGATACATGTCCGAAAGTGCATGTGCGAGCTTATTACAGAAAGATGTCTGCATACTCCACTGATGAAAGAATGCTTATGCATTTCTTTCAGGATAGTCTGTCGGGCCCTTCCTTGGAGTGGTACATGGGGTTGGAGCCAACTGATATCAAGACTTGGAAGCAATTAGCAGAGGCATTCGTAGCCCATTACAAGTATAACAGCGACCTGGCACCCAATCGGGTCCAGTTGGCCGGGCTTTCGCAGAAGAAGGGGGAGAGTTTTAAGGAGTACGCGCAAAGGTGGCGCGATATGGCTGCCAGGGTCCGTCCTCCTGTGGAAGATAAAGAAATGAATGATATGTTTGTCGGCACATTCACCGGGCTGTTTCATGATATGCTGTTTCACACGTCTCTGGCTAGTTTCTCAGACCTGATTCTGATGGGGGAAAAGATTGAGCGTAATATTAAGCAAGGAAAGTTCCAAGTCGATGAATCAACTGCATCTGGCAGTAATCGGAAAGCTTATGGTGGGCGCCGTCAGGGCGAAGCTAGCGCAGTATTTGGAGGCCGAGGCCGAGGCCGAGGCAGGGGAAGAAATCAATATCGTCAGCCGCAGCAAGTGTCGAGTGTTACTATTCCCTATCAGCAACAACCAATCCAGCAACAACAACCGATTCAGCAGCAACCAATGCCGCAGCAGCAGCAGCCTCAGCAGGGGGCACAGCAAGCTCAGCGAAGATTCCAGGGTAATAAGCCGAGAAGGGTGTTTGAGAAACCTCCCTCAACCTATGCTGATTTATTGCAGACATTGTTGGGATTGAATCTGGTAGAGAAAAGAACTTTGGCGCCGATAACGGGAGCTCCCCCGTTCGGCTACGATGCGAATAGGCACTGTGAGTTTCATTCTGGGGCCCCGGGCCATGATATAGAAGGTTGTCATGCTTTTAAGCACGTTGTGCAGGATCTCTTAGACAACAAGACTATCAATTTCGGAGCGGCAGGTCCGAATATAGTCCAGAAACCCATGCCCAATCATGGGGCGAATGCCGTGCTGACTGAGGAAGGTTTGAATCTTATTATGAACGTTGAAGATTTAAAGACGCCGCTGAGCGAAATAAAAAGCCGACTGTTGCAGGGAGGTGTTTACCCAGGATGTAACGAGTATTGCTTAGATTGTTGGACCCTAGCTGGGGGGTGTGAGGATTTGAAGAAAGGCATTCAGGCCTTGATTGATGATGGCATATTGCAGTTTGATAGAACAGCAACTGATGAGCCTGCAGGGGCAGTAGTGGATAATCGGAGTGATGTGGCCACGGTAACGATTCCGCGGAAGACGATCACTATTGCAGCACCAGCTCAGCGACCACCGATTACCATAACTAAAGCCGGGCCGATCCCGTATGAGAACACGAAAGCAGTCCCATGGTCATATGGGCTAGAGGTGTATTGTGACGGGATAAAGATTGACGTCAACAAGCAGCCAGCGGAGATTGTTGATAATGTTGTGGGTTCAGGAGGCATGACGAGGAGTGGCAGGATCTTTATATCTCCTGAAGTGGAGGCTGAAAGGCTAGCAAAAGGAAAAGGGAAAGCGGTTGAGAATGTTCCGGTTCAAGCAAGTGAAAAAGAAGCAGCATCGAAAGATGTGGAAGAATTCATGCGCTTAATTCGGAAAAGTGATTATAAAATTGTGGAGCATCTGCAGCAGACACCGTCCAAAATATCTATCCTGTCTTTGCTGTTGTGTTCAGAAGCTCATAGAAACGCTTTGCTGAAAGTCCTGGACACTTCTTTTGTACCCCAGGATGTCTCCGTAAATCAGCTAGAAGGAGTATTGGCACATGTGAATGCTGGCCACAGTCTGGGCTTTACCGATTTTGACTTGACTCCGAAAGGAAGGGACCATAATATGGCATTACACGTATCTGTTGAGTGTAGAGGGTCAGTAATGTCGCACGTATTGGTTGACACCGGATCATCTCTGAATGTGCTGCCTAAGAAGGCGATGATGAAGCTGGATGTTCGAGGGATTTTGTGTACTCCCAGTGATTTGGTAGTCAGAGCATTTGACGGCACGCGGAGAACAGTCTTCGGATCGATCACCTTGCCTCTGCAAGTGGGGCCGGAAGTGTTTGCAACGGAGTTTTATATCATGGATATACAGCCTGCGTACAGCTGCTTGCTGGGAAGACCCTGGATTCATGGGGCAGGGGCTGTCACGTCTACCCTGCATCAGAAGTTAAAGTACATGGTCGGAGACAGCGTAGTCACCGTGTGCGGAGAAGAAGACATCCTGGTCAGCCATCTATCTTCGTTTAAATATGTGGAAGTCGACGGGGAGATCCACGAGACACCGTGCCAGGCATTCGAAGGTTTGCGCATCAAGGACAAAGGTCCCGGGCCGAGCAAAGTGCCAGAGATAGCTGTCTCATCGTATAAGGAAGCTCAAGCGCTAGTGGAAGCAGGAGAAGCCAAAGGCTGGGGCAAAGTGCTGGACATTCCTGTAAAAATGGACCGGTTCGGACTGGGGTACCGACCGTCGTCATCAACTCCTTCCGTGGGGGCCCCTCATTTCAGAAAGTCAATCGCCATCTCTGCCAGTGGAGTATGTCATGAAACTGTCAATGCTGCTTCAGAGTCTGATGAAGGAGACAGCGACTGTGATATGGATGCCTGGATTCAGCCAAGCACGCCAGGACAAGGACTGTGCAACTGGTCTATTCAGGAGCTTGTTCCTGTGACTTTCAAACAGTAATGCTTTGCTTTATTAATTGTTGAATAATCTGATGTCTTGCCCGGGGCATCAGAATTTGCTTAGGGCTGTGTTGTTATAAACATTGCGCGTTAATCATTAAATAAATGGCGTTTTTTCATGTGCAAATACTGTAATCCCTGTCTTTCTTGTTTTGTATTTTTCAATAAAATGGCAATGTGGTTATTCGCTTTATACGCATTTTGAAGCACTTAACCATTCCTTTTGCAGGATAACATTTTCAGATGACATCCTTGAACCACCTATGACTCGTCCCGACTTCGAGCACCCGGTATTCCAGACCGAAGAAGAGGTTGTCGAAGATAGCAACGTTCCTGAAGAGCTGTCTTGGTTAGTGAAGCAAGAGGAAAGAGCCATTCTGCCTCACGACGAGGTTATCGAAATTATCAATTTGGGGTCGGAAGGGGTTGAGAAGAATATTCGTATTGGAGCCGCATTGCAGAGTGATATCAAGCGAAAACTGGTTGAAATGCTCCGAGAGTATAATGATGTATTCGCTTGGTCATATGAAGATATGCCGGGGCTCGATACTGATATGGTTGTGCATCGCCTGCCACTGAAAGAAGATTGCCCGCCAGTCAAACAAAAGCTTCGCAGAACTCGACCAGATATGGCAATGAAGATCAAGGAGGAAGTGCAGAAACAGTGGGACGCTGGTTTCCTGGCTGTAACGAAGTATCCCTCATGGGTTGCCAACATCGTACCGGTGCCAAAGAAAGATGGCAAGGTTCGAATGTGCGTGGATTATAGAGATTTGAATAAAGCAAGCCCAAAAGACGATTTTCCACTTCCTCACATTGACGTGTTAGTTGATAATACCGCTCAATACTCTGTATTCTCCTTCATGGATGGCTTTTCAGGCTATAATCAAATTAAAATGGTGCCAGAGGATATGGAGAAGACTACTTTCATAACGCCTTGGGGAACATTTTGTTACAAAGTGATGCCCTTTGGTTTGAAAAATGCTGGGGCAACATATCAGCGTGCGATGACGACTCTTTTTCATGATATGATGCATAAAGAGATCGAAGTTTATGTTGACGATATGATTGCCAAATCCCAGACGGAGGAAGAGCATCTGGTGAATCTGTTGAAGTTGTTTAAAAGGCTTAGGAAGTTCAGGCTGAGGCTGAACCCTAACAAATGCACCTTCGGGGTGAGATCGGGTAAACTGCTGGGGTTTATCGTAAGCGAAAGAGGAATAGAGGTCGATCCTGCTAAAATAAAAGCGATTCAAGAAATGCCGACGCCTAAAACAGAGAAAGAGGTGCGCGGGTTTTTAGGGAGATTGAACTACATTGCCCGGTTCATATCTCACCTAACTGCTACGTGTGAACCATTATTCAAGCTCTTGAAGAAAGATCAAACTGTAACGTGGAACGAAAATTGTCAAAAGGCGTTCGATAAAATAAAGAAGTATCTGCAGGAGCCTCCTATTTTGATACCCCCAGTGGCAGGGAGACCCTTGATAATGTATTTGACGGTTCTTGAGGGAAGCATGGGTTGTGTTCTCGGTCAACACGACGAGACAGGGAGAAAAGAGCATGCGATCTACTATTTGAGCAAGAAATTTACAGACTGTGAATCTCGATACTCAATGCTGGAGAAAACTTGTTGCGCGCTAGCCTGGGCCGCCAAGCGTTTGAGGCAGTATATGCTGAATCATACAACCATGCTCATCTCGAAGATGGATCCTATCAAATATATATTCGAAAAGCAGGCGTTGTCAGGTAGAATCGCCCGTTGGCAGATGGTCTTGACTGAATATGATATCCAATACGTCTCGCAAAAGGCGATAAAGGGGAGTGTGCTGTCTGAGTATCTGGCGGAGCAACCTATTGAAGAGTACCAATCGATGAGATTTGATTTTCCTGACGAGGATATCATGTACTTAAAGATGAAGGATTGCGAAGAGCCGTTGCCAGACGAGGGACCAGAACCGGGGTCCCAATGGAAGATGATATTTGACGGAGCTGTGAATGCTTACGGTAGCGGAATAGGGGCAATTATCACTACGCCGCACGGGTCGCATATCCCGTTTACTGCCCGATTGACCTTTGCCGTTACCAACAATGAGGCCGAATATGAAGCTTGTATAATGGGGCTTGAAGAAGCCATTGATTTGCGAATCAAGCATCTAGACGTATACGGAGACTCAGCTCTGGTGGTGAATCAGATCAAAGGGGAATGGGAGACACGGCAGCCCAATTTGGTACATTACATGAATTATGCAAGGAGATTATTGCCTTTCTTCGACAAAGTTGAATTGCATCACGTACCGCGGGCAGAAAATCAAATGGCTGACGCCCTTGCCACCTTGTCTTCCATGTACAAGGTCAACTTCTGGAACGAAGCTCCCCAAATCACTATCTCTCGGTTGGACAGGCCAGCTTATGTATTTGCTATTGATGAAGCATCTGATGACAAACCGTGGTATTTTGATATCCTTAATTTCCTGAAGAATAAAGAGTATCCGGCTGGGGCATCCAGTCAAGATCAGAAGACTCTCAGGAGATTAGCGGGCAATTTCTACTTGAATCCGGATGGCGTCTTATACAGAAGAAACCACGACTTGGTGTTGTTGCGTTGTGTAGACGAGAAGGAGGCAAAGCTTCTCATGGAGGAAATTCACAAAGGTGCATTTGGTACGCATGCTGGTGGGCATGCTATGACGAGAAAACTGTTGCGGGCAGGTTACTTTTGGTTGACGATGGAAACTGATTGTTTCAAATTCGCGAGGAAGTGCCACAAGTGCCAAATCTATGCCGACAAAATCCACGTGCCTCCAAGTCCTCTAAATGTGATGTCATCTCCATGGCCATTCTCGATGTGGGGGATCGATATGATTGGAAAGATCGAGCCGACGGCTTCTAACGGGCATCGGTTCATCCTAGTAGCAATCGATTATTTCACTAAGTGGGTGGAAGCGGCGTCTTACGCAAATGTAACGAAGCAAGTGGTGGCCAGGTTCATCAAGAGAGATATCATTTGCCGATATGGGATCCCCGAGCGGATAATCACGGATAACGGTTCTAATCTGAACAACAAAATGATGAAGGAGCTCTGTCAGAATTTCAAGATCGAACATCACAACTCCTCCCCCTACCGACCCAAGATGAATGGCGCTGTCGAAGCGGCCAATAAGAATATCAAGAAAATTGTTCAGAAAATGGTGGTGACTTATAAGGATTGGCATGAAATGCTACCTTTTGCTTTGCACGGTTATCGTACGACGGTACGCACATCAACCGGGGCAACTCCGTTCTCGTTGGTATACGGAATGGAAGCGGTATTACCATTGGAAGTTGAGATCCCTTCTCTGAGGGTATTGCGAGACGTTCAGCTGGACGAGGCAGAATGGGTAACGAATAGATTGAACCAACTGAGTTTGATGGATGAGAAGAGGCTAGCTTCTCTGGCATACGGTCGTTTGTACCAAAGACGAATGAAGAAAGCGTACGACAAGAAGATACTTCCGCGAAGCTTTCAGACGGGCGACCTTGTGCTGAAAAGGATTCTCCCGCCGCAAGCAGATCACAGGGGCAAGTGGACCCCCAACTACGAAGGGCCATACGTTGTCAGTAAGGTCTTTTCAGGAGGAGCGTTATTGTTGTCCACCATGGACGGAGAAGACTTTGCGTCACCTGTGAATTCGGACGCAGTTAAAAAATACTTTGCTTAAAATAGACCCGCTGGACAGAAAAAAGAGAGTCCAGGCAAAAATGGGGCATCCTGGCGAACCAAAAACAGAATGAAAGGTTCGGGCAAAAGTTAGGGATAAAATCGAAAGAATGTACACCCGCGAAGTTGAAAACCTACACTGGGCGGCTTCGGCAAAAAGGGGTATCCCGGTGAACTGAAAACCCGTAAAGGGCGGTTCACGCAAAAGTTAGGGATTGGAAAAGCAAATGACTGCGGTCCGAATTTGATATTACAATGAGCATCAATGCGGGAGAATATATTTGAGGAGTCAGTTATCGGATACAATCTCTTCAGAAGTGGGGATACCGGGAAAGCATTAGAGTCGGATGAGTCATAGGAGGATCAGTTCATGGTGTTCATCTGCATCCAGTTGCCGACATGTGTACAAAATTTAATTTGTCAAAATATTCATGCTTCTTGTGCATACTTATGTATTTGCTTTGCGTAGCTTCCTCTTTTCAGGAGTTACATCCCGTGTACAAAAAAAACTCCGCCCATTCAGGGGCCCAATCAATGAAAATGTGTTATTCAGTACTTGATGCCTGTTCTTTACTGTTTTGTGCATGATAAAACGCCTAAGTTTATTGAAACTAGCATGAGTATAACATCACTGGCCCTTGCCAACAATTGCTAAAGCTTTGAATTAACTGGGTGTAACGTCACTAGCCTGAATTGATTTGATTGCACAGGCTTGTCGTGTATTGTTTGTGTTGTTGCAGGTTTCATAACCATGCGAAGAAGGTGATCAAAAGATTGCGATAACGAAAGACTTGATCCCCACGCAGGTCATGCATGTTCTTCCTGAAGAAGGATAGAATTCCCCAGCTAGCCGTAGCTTACTCAAAGGGAGCAGAAAAGTTATTCGTCCTCAGCAGAGTTTGGCGATTCCAAGGTCGTAAGGCTGTATTCAGACAGGTTCATCTTTCCCCGCAGGGTCATGCACTCTCCCCCAGGGAATCAGTGGATTTTTCCCGAGAGAGTCATCCCACCCCTAGCGGAATTCTCTTTGCAAGTGTTTTCATCCCTTCCAGAGGAACTCGAAGATCAAGACTCTCCAAAGCGGAGTTGATGGTGGGTCCTGTCATTTATTTTGTCAGAGATACTGGTGATATCAGTTCACGTTCCAGCAGAAAGTCCGATCGAACTATGCGCATCTGCTATTCCCCAGCAAAGTCATATTCCCCAGCAGGGGGTTACCTCAACAAGGTGTTTTGTTTGAGTTCCCAATTTCCCAGCAGGGTTGACTTCACCCTTCCAGCATTTACTTTGCTGGAATAATTCTGTAGCATCAGGCTATCCCCGGCGAGTTGGCATTATCCTTCCAGCATTTATTTTGCTGAAGCAGTTCCTGTATTCTAGCGGTTCAGGTGGAGAGAGCTCTCGCTCAAATGAATTACCAAACATTCAAGATCTCGGCATGAGACATTTGACGAAAATGTTAGCCTTGGCATTAGTCCCCACAGAGTTAGCATGAAGAGATTCTCTTTGTCTCCGAGCAGAGTCATTTACGCAAATGTCTCTTATTTTCCCCGCCAAAGTCCGCAGGATAAGTTTCTCTTTGTCCCCAAGCAGAGTTACTTATGTCCCCGCCGGAGTTTTGTTGAAGTTTCTCTAGTCCGATCAGCGGATTGTTTCCTGCAAAGTTGTTGTTACGTCAACATTAAAAGGGTTTCCATGAATCAGAATTTCAGAGGCCACCGCCGGTTATCAGAGCAGGCGTCCGTTAGGTTGGTTTCCAGACATCCCCAGTGGAGTCCATCTCAAAGTCGCTGTCACGTCAGTGCTAAGAAGTTTGGGGGTGAGGATCATTGGAGAACTAAGTCCTGACGCGGACAATTTATTCCTATATTGACGAGATTTCTTCAGAAGTGGGCGTCCTAACGTGGACAGGTTTATTTCCCCGGATGGGTGAGTTGTGTTAGTCCTATCGTGGGCAGATTAGGTTTTTCGAAATTAGTGGAATGGGAGGTCATAACGTTGACAAAAGGTGATTACTCGTTGTGTTGGTGTCCTGACGTGGACCAGTTCCTCCCAGCAGTTATCTTTCTTTGCGTTGGCAAATCATGGGTCCTGACGTGGACAGATCAGACCAGTGTGAGTCCTTGCGTGGACAAGTCTTATTTCCTCAGCGGGTCGAAGACGCCTGAGTCCTAACGTGGACAAATCAAGACAAGATCAGTGTCCTTACGCGGACAAATCAAAGAAACTATTATTCCTAACGTGGAGAAGTGGGTCCTAACGTGGACGATGTAGTCATTACGCGGACATATCAACAGAAGTGATCCCTAACGTGGAAAGATGGAGATTCCTTACGCGGAAAAGATGTAGTCCTTACGCGGACATATCAGAATAGGTTTCCTTACGTGGAAAGAGATGATTCCTTACGTGGAAAAAGATGGTTTCCTTACGTGGAAATGACAGCATTCCTGACGTGGAAAGAGCGGAGTCCTTACGTGGGCAGATTGAGATGGCACTCCTTACGTGGAAAAGTTTAGTCCTGACGCGGACAAATCGGAAAGAAGTTGGTATTCCTTACGTGGAAAGATCAGAGTCCTTACGTGGACCTATCAAGAGCATCCCTTACGTGGAAGAAAAATGGTTTCCTTACGTGGAAAGACGAGTTTATTCCTTACGTGGAAAGATTGGGTCCTCACGCGGACGTATCAAGATTGATTCCTGACGTGGAAAGAAAGAGATTATTCCTGACGTGGAAGAGTTTAGTCCTGACGCGGACAGATCAAAGAAGATATTCCTAGCGTGGAAGAAGAAGTTTAGTCCTTACGCGGAGAAATTGGAGTCCTTACGTGGACAGATTCAAGAAAAGTTGATTCCTGACGTGGAAGAATGATGTACTCCTTACGTGGAAAGTCGAGTCCTGACGGGGACAGGTTCAGAACCAAAAGTTGAATTCCTTACGTGGAAAGATTGGAGTCCTGACGCGGACATGTCGAGTGGTATTGGAGTCCTTACGTGGACAGATTGATATAGTTCTCCTTATGTGGAAAGAGGACAGCTTCCTGACGTGGAAAGATGAAAGAGTTAGTCCTGACGTGGACAGATACAGAAGAAAGGATTCCTAACATGGACGATTCAGTTTATGGAAATGCAGACGAATTATCCCCAGCGGAGTTGCCGAGAATTTTCTGGGTTAACAGCAAGTGGAGTCCTAGCGTGGACAAGTTTTAGTTGAGATTTCTTCGTATTGATGACAGACAGAGTCCTAACGTGGACAAGCAAGCAATCTGTTGTGACAGAATCCTCTTCAGAACGATGAAGACAATCCCCAGCACAGTCGTGCGAGATCAGTGGGTTACTGTAGCAGTCAGATTCAGCTGATGAATGTCGTTCCCCAGGCAGGAGCGCAATTATTTTCTGCGGTTGGCAAATTTCTGGTTTCACTAGTATTCAACCGTCTCGTACCGCGAATGTCTGAAGGCTCCGGGCTCTTCATCCAATCGGGTCCAAGTCGCTTGAATAGGGGCAGCTGTTGCACCCTAAAATTTGCCCAACCTTATTCCTTGGTTTATGTTTCCATGTCATTAGCATTTGCATATAGAGTCATGTACATAGACTAACCATCTGCATAGCATAAGCATAGCAAGTCATTCCACAGGGGACCAATCATTATTCTCATCTCTAGAGGCCTATCAAGAGGTCATTATCCTAATTCCATCTCATTCAAGTCATCAGGAAAGAATTTGAAAGCAAAGAGTTCAGCAGATCAAGCCTTGAGTCCATCTCCTAGCTAAGGGTATCTGAGGGTCAGCAAGAGGGTTGTGAGCTGTGAGTTGAAGGCATGGAGAGTATCTAGACATTATGAGAGGCTTAGAAAGTCATTTGGAGAAGGAGACAAGTCATTGATGAGAGCACAAGAGCTATAGTTGAAGACAGTCAACTAGGGTTTCATCTGGGTCAACCCTAGGTCAACCCTAGGTCAATTGACTGACTTAAGGGGGGATTCAAGTCTATTGGAGAGATGTGGGGTTCATCATTGGACATATAAAGAAGGATATGGAGATATGCCAAGGAGAATTCAAGAGAAATCAAGGAGAAGAGGAGTTACTAAATTAGGGTTTCTGTGTAAAATCCCCTAGTTTAGGTCAAATTTCCAAGCAAGATAAGTCAAAATGCTAGCTTCAAATGGCTTCTTGGCCAAGATGAAACTTGTAGAGGATCTCAAGACCTTTAATTTGAGTGGTGGAAGACCTCAAGGAGATTTATAGAACTCAAGTTATGGTCCTTGCAAGTTACAGGTCATCTGAGGTATCTGAATTTTTGTCTGTGAAAGTGACTTGACTTCCAAGCAATTTTTACCCCTCAAGGAGATTTCAAATGAATTCTTGGTCAACATAAGAATTGTTCCTCATTGTCTTAGCTTTCTAGAATGGTATAGTATGCCTTCATATGATGTGTGGAGCTCAACTTATGGTCTTGGCAAGCAAAGGGTATTTTGGGCATTTGTGAATTACAGGTCATTTTAACCTATGTCCAAAACTCATACAAGGAGGCCTCAAATGGAAAAACTTACAACATCAAACTTGCTCCAAATGGGATTTTAAGTCTAGAAAGAAGGTCACAAATTATTGGAGAAGCTCATAACATGAAGTTGCATAATTGGTCAAAATGTGAACTAAAATGGCTTATAAAGTGAATAAATTCAAGATGGAAAATGGTTTGGGAGATTTACAAGTCCAAATGGAGACTTCCAATATATGATTTTGAATGGAAAAGCAATTCTAAGAACAATGGTTCAAACACTTTTTTGAGTTTAGAAGGAAAAAAGAAAGTTATCTTTGGTTACTTGTAATTGAAGGAACATAACCAAAATGGATCAAAGTTGGAAAGCAAGGGAATGTGCAAGATGGATCTAGAATGTTCATATGAGGTCTATATATTCATGAAATGAGAATTTAGCAAGGGTTGGCTTCATTTTTCACCAAGAATTTCACAAACTTTCTCATTCTTTCTCTTTGAAGTTTCATTCCAATCTCACAAAACCTTCACCAATTCTCATCCACATCAATTCAATCTTGTTCAATCATCATCATAGATCATAATTCAATCAAGAATCAAGTGTGAATCATCCATTTTCGAGCACTTCCATCATCAACATCAAAATTGGAGTTTCAAGTGGACAGCATAATTCAAGCCAAGAATCATCACAACATTGCATACAGAATCAATCCCTGAGTTAATTGATCAAGATCCAAGCCTTGGAAGCCTCAGATTCTCAATCTTCCATAGCTGTTTTCAAGCTTTTACACCAGGTATGTTTTCATTCAAACTGCTTGATCTAGTTGGTTTAACATGTTGTTGTTAGTTTAGACATAATGTAGGAGGTTAGGAGAACAATTAGGTTGAGTTTGGAGTGATTTGGTGATGGTTGTTAGCAGGTGCAATAAACTGTTAGGGTTTAAATCTCTTAGGTTAGTGCATTAGAATGTTAGGTTGATAGCGCAGATTAATAACCATTATGCATAGATTAGGTTAGTGCAAGTTTGAGGGAGAATTGTGATGGTGCATCTCAGAGTAATTTCATGGTGACCAGATTTTGCTTCGATCGGGTTTGTTGTTGTGGTGAGTTTCAAAGCAATCTAATGCCATAGGATTATAGAGGGAGAGATTCTGAGCATTTTTCATGTTTATAGCATGTTTATTCATGGACTGGTGATGGAGAACAGAGTGGTGTAAGCTTGCTCGTGCATGAGCATTCATGGTGAAACCCTAAGTTTCAGTTGATCCAAAGGAGGAAGACGAAATCTGGACCCTTCAATCCGTGTTAGACCCTTGACTTGGAGAGAAATCCAATGGCTCATATTCAATTCAGTTTTGGAGGGAGATGCGCTGGCCCTAAACGCGCCGTTTCATTAATTGAAACGGGCGGGCCTGAGTTGATATTGTTATCCCCACCCCCAGGTTTAAGCCCAACTCAGATTTCAACGTGATATCCTGTGCTTTTCTCACCCCCCTGGCGCTTCTTTTATTTTTCATTTTTGTTGAGTATTCTGGGCCTTAACCAAAACGCTACCTGCACCCCCTGTCTGCCTGGCCCAATGAGATATTAACTGAACGCGCCTACTATTAGTACCCCCTCCCTCATTTTATTTGATTTAATTGTTTTTGTTTCTCTTTAATTTTTACCAATTTTCATAAATTCATAACAAATTCATAAAAAATCATTTTCACTCCATTCTTTTTACATCATTTTCTTTAGGATGTGTAGAAAATTATAGAAAAATAAAATTGCATTTTTATTTTCATTTCATATTTTTTCCATATTTTCTAAATAAATGTCACATTAAATAGATTCATTTCATGCATGATTTTAATAATTTTGGTTCTATTAAATGCTTTAGTATTTTTTGTTCATTCTTTTTATATTGTTTAGATTAGATGTTGAACTTGTAGAAATATTTTAGTTCCCATTTTTAGAAGTTAATTTTAGGTGATTAATGAATGCTTGAACATCATGAACAAATTAGGGTTTTTAGGTGATGACCTAGGAAGTTTGATTTCATTTCCCTTAGGACTTAGGATTTAAATAGATTAGTTATGGGACTATAGGGGCTATGGGTAGTTATTAGATCCCTTAGAGGAAAAGTCAGGATTCCCCTACTGCTATTAATACTGTCTGTATATCTATTTGACTGGTGTGGTGTGCCCTCTGGGGATTATTGCTTGCTTGCTTGGGTATTGGGTTTGTCTGGGGCTTGGGAGAGCTGAAGACTTGAGGAGATGAAGACCATTGGAGATTCAGAGATTGAAGATCAACTGTCAGAGTTGGGGAAGAGGTTCTTGCTAGCAGCTGCTGAGGAGACTAGGGTTTAGGAGCTAGGCAGAGCTCTAGATTAGAAAGCTTGTTTCTCAAACATGGAATGCCTTGTCTGCATCCATCCTTTCTCTATGATTCAAAGTCTCTTTCAAATATCCACCTCCTTCCTTTGGAAGGATCAGTGAATATATTTGGAAGATAGAACTTTTGAGAGAAACCTGTCTGTATAATGTTAACAGTTAATGAGCCACCCTTGGTAGGCAATTTACTGTTTAACATTCCTCTCCTCTTGTTGACTGATGTTCATCCCTGAAGATTGGAGACTTGAAGAAAAGCCATTGCTTATAGAAGACTGATGATCCAAGCCCTTGCCTGAAGGCCATGGAGATGGAGATTGATGCTTGTTGAAGCCTATAGCTGATTGGAGATTTCTTGAAGCCAGATATTGATGTAGAGCTGCTGTGGCTGTTTATTTTTGCTGTATTTCATTTGCTGATGTATTGATTGGTTTTCTGGACTGTATTGTTTGCTGTTTACCCTGCTGGGTTGAAAGTGAAGCCTGTTCACTTTCGCCTATTGTTTTCTAGGTTCGAGGTTGAGTGGGACTCCCTTGCCTCGCTTGTACTGTTGCATCCATGCATTTTACTGCTTTACTGTATATATCTGATATTGTTTCTGTTTCTGCCTATCCCGTAGGATCTCTGTTTCTCTCTGTGCAAGAGAGGAGCATGATAGACACTAGGTCTTAACCCATGCATGATAACATTAGGTTAGTTTGATTCCCTTCGCAACCGTAGGGTAAAATTCTGTCTCTTCTTTCTCAAAACAAACAGAAAAACACATAAAGATTTCAAACACAATAAAAGACACTTCTTTCGTAAAAGAATGTGAACTCATCAAGACGTCATTTTTGTCCGCTTGGACTGCTAATCAGAAAAACCTTTTTCAGAAGGAATAAAATCAATCAAGACAGGCCTGTGTCTTCCGTAGCCCGAACTACGTTTGCTCTGATCTTTCATGCTGTATGAAAGTACGTAGGCATAGGATGCGATATCCTAGCGAGCAACCTTCCCCTCCTTTCCCGTAGGTAGGCGAACTACGTTGACTCTGATTTCTCGTTCCAGACGGGAATACGTAGGCATAAAGTGCGATACTTTGCCGAGTCGTTTTTATTTTCATTTTATTTTCTTTTTAACCCTTGACCTATAGTTTAGATAGAATAACAATCCATACCCGAAAACAAGCGTGGATCCCGTCGAGTACGACGGACGTGAGGGGTGCTAATACCTTCCCCTTGCGTAACCGACTCCCGAATCCAGGTTTTGGTTGCGATGACCATACCTTTCCCGTCTTTGCGGTAGGTTTACTCTGAGCGTTTCCTTTCCCTCCTGTGGGATAAATAACGCACGGTGGCGACTCTTCTGTTCAGCCGGCGCCGATTTTCGCAGTAGCGACAGTTCAGGCTAACTACGGCTAAACAAAACATTCTCACACAGCAGTGAGAAAAACAACTGGTTTCACAGGGTCGGGAACCTATGGGCAAAACTATGGCTTGGTCTCAAATGCACTCGGGCAAGAGAGAAAAAGGGTTACAATTAATCGTCAGCGGGAAAGTCTCGATCGCACAGCAGCGAGAGAACAAAAGTCAGTTGTTAGTGTGCTCGCTAGGATATCGCATCCTATGCCTACATATTCTCGTCTGGTACGAGAAATCAGAGCAGCTGTAGTTCGGCTACTATCGGGACCACAGCTCAAATCTCGTTTTATTAACATTCTGAAAAATGGTTACAATGAGTTGAATACTGAAAATAATCTCCTAGGAAATACTATCCTATTCTATCTTGAAAAATGAAAAAGTCCCCTAACAAGTGGACGTCTAAAACCATCCTAAAACAAATAAATCCTAAAAAATATTACATCTAATATTTTTTGCTATTTTCCAACTATTTTCTTCTTTTTTCTTTCAAAATATTTTTCCATATTTTTCTATGTATTTTTTCACAATATCTTCTCTCCTTTTTCAATATATTTTTCTCTTTATTTCTTCTCTATTTTTTTCACATATTTTTCTCTTTATTTCTTCTCTATTTTTTCTCTTTTCAATATTTTTTCTTTATCTTTTTTTTCAATATTCTTTCTATCTTTTTCAATATACTTTCTATCTTTTTCTATTTTTTCTCAATATTTCTTTTCATATTCTTTTTCTATTTTTTCTCAATATTTCTTTTCATATTCTTTTTCTATTTTTTCTCAATATTTCTTTTCATATTCTTTTTCTATTCTAAAAAATCTCAAAATAATACAAGAATAAAGAAAAAATACAAAAAAGGGGAGGGGGTGCACAACCCAACTGGGGGGTTTGCTAAGCAGAAAACAAAAAAACAAACTGCAGACTGGGCCCAGCCCAGCTGCTATTGCTGCAAAACGGAGGGGGTGCTGAGTGAATCTGGGAGTGATACAGAAAAAATAAAATAAAAAACAAATGGGGATTGGGCCCAGCCCAGATCCCTTTCAAAAAAACACACGGAAGGGGGGTGTTTGCAAAAACCGGCGGTAATGGATCCAAAAAAAATGGAATTGGGCCCCAAGGCCCACTCTCTTCCTCCCCACTCTCTCAACTCCCTTTCTGAAACCCTAACTCTATCTTCCCTCTCCCTTGCACTGCGCCGCCGTAAACCCTCCGTTTCTGAACCTTTTCCGTCTCTCTCGTTCTCTATCACCTTCGTTCATCCTATCACCATCTTTCCCTCTCTCCATTCAAACAGAAGAACAACAACAGAAATTATGAAAGTTCGTTGAGGATGAGTTATGTTCTTGATGGAGGATTTCTGAACAAGCTTGATGAAGTTCTTCGAAGGTTCGTTCTGGTTATGATGTTTCTGAAACTCGTTCGTAAATTGTTGAGCGCTGAAGCTGGATGATCTTCTTGCATGTTCCTATTGCTGGCGATTCGCTCTTGAAGTTCTGTAGAACGATGAAGACGGATGATCTTCCGGAGTTTTGTGAACTTGATGAAGTTCGTTAAACTTCTGAGGAAACTTGACGAAGATGATTGCTGATGATGCGTCCTCATGAAGATCTTTGATGATTTCAAGATGAACGCGTTCGATAACTCGAGTTCTTGTGGAATCCTGTTGATTATTTGAATGGAGTTCTGGGAACGACGACCATGCACGGTTGAAGATCTGGAAAATCTTGTGAAGAACATGATGATGTTCTGGAGATTTCTTGCTGTTGAACAATAACGAATAGTGACGAACGGGGTGATGGAAGTTGATGATCGGTGGTTCTGGAAACTTGAGGCTTCAGATGATGAAGATTAGAGGAGACGAGGGTTTGATCGGGAGAGATGAAGGGGATGAATGTTGGCCGGAATCTGGAGATTTGGTGGTGGTTTAGGGTCGGATTCTGGGCTTTAGGGTTGAGAATGATGAAGCTTGATCGGAGAGACGTTGAAGACGAAGATTGATGGTTGAATCTTGGAAGTTTCTGGGTTTTAGGTGATGAAGGTCAGGGGAAGAAGATGAAGACCGATCGGGATTCTGGGGTTTTCTGGCTTCCAGTGATGTTCATGGTGGTCGCCGGCCATGCAGGCCGGCCGGTGGGGTTTCCTGGTGGGGCGTTGTGGTGATGACACGTGGGGGAGGTAGTGGGGTGAGAGAGTGCATGGTTGCCACGTGGGGACTGGCGTGGCAGTGAGGTGAAGGAGACTGAGGGTGCGTGGCGTGTGTGTGATGATGAAGCGTGGGGTCCCCTCTCTTCAACACGTGGCTTCTGATATTTAAAGCACTGAGATGCTCTGGACGCTTCTAGAATAATCTGGAAATTGCTGGACTATGCTGGAAAAAATCTGGACTGATGGAATGAATTGGGCTGCGAAATTGAAATGGGCCCAAAACGAAAAAAACAGACAAAAAACCAAAAAAACTGAATGGATTAATGAATTGAAAATTGGGTTAATGACAATGATTAATGGAAAAGATTAAAGCTAAACAAAAGTTAATTAATTCTGATTAACCTAAAAACTAATTAAATCCTATATTAAAATAAAAGCCTATATTATTTACAAATGATTTAAAATCTATTATTAATAACGAAAATCTATATTATATTGCAAATCTATTTAAAAGAAATTCTATATTCTAAAAAAAGATTAAACTCTATTAAGAAATCCATTAATATTCTAAAATGAAAATGCTATTTATTTATTCCATTTAAAATTCTAAAAACTATATTACTCTATATTAATCTAAAAATGATTAAAATCTACCTAATATGCTCTAAAAAGAAATCACAATTATTAAAAATATTAAAACCTACTAATATTCTATAAAATGCTAAAAATGACTTAAATCTATTTAAAAAAGAATTAAAACTATTAAAAATCCTATTAAATCCTAAAAATGATTAAAAATCTATTTAAACCCTAAAAAATGGCCAATAAAATCCAGAAAAATCACAATAATTCCCAGAGGGACCAAATAAGCACCGAACGACACATAACACCGCGAGAGCGCACCAAAATAGCCGGTAAAAATAAACGGGCACCGAAATATCCCAAAAATGCGATTCTACCTATTAAAAACACCTGAAACACGAGACGAGAGCTGTGATCCCAATAAAATCAAACAAAAATGAAAAAATGCACTGTATGCGATATGCAGATGCGAATGCAGTTATGCGTCGAAACATAGAGCCGGATGCGAGACCCGGTTGGTCAAATTTTAGGGTGCAACACTTGGCCCTGAATCCCTTCATATGTTTATATAGAACATGAATGAATGATCTAGAAAGTTCTAGATCACTCTAATGAGAAATTCAATATCCCACTTCACTTGAAAATCCAATCTCATGGTATACTCAAGACAGTCCTTGCATCATCTTGTATTCATTATGCTTTTCATCCAAATTCTCTCCAAATAAGATTATGAAAGTGTTTGGATTGAAAGGAGCCTTGGTTATGCCTTGCATATTGGTTTGGCAATTGTTACTTATGATGTAAGTAACCACTTTTCAAAGCAAGTCCTCAAATTAACCCTCAATTCAAAATTGTGGCAATGTCAATGTTCTTAAAATGTGTTTTACAATCAAATTGGTATGTCATATGGCTTGGTTTGGACATGTAGATCAAAAATCCCAATTTCCATCTTTGGTTCATTTGAAATTCACCCTTATTTTAGGCATTTTTGTGATTTTGTGAATCAAGCTATTCTAAGCTCTCATGACCTCTTGCCTAGCCTTAAAACATCATTTTGAACAAGTTTGATGTTGAACATTTTCCCATTCGAAGCTTGCAAATAGGAGTTATGGCCTTATGATTGAAATGACCTATAATCTCCAAATGACCAAAATACCCTTGACTTGTCAAAGCCATAACTTGAGTTCTACAAATCCTATCAAGGACTTATAGTACTATATAGAAAGCTAAGAGGATAAGGAACAACATTCATGTTGGCCAAAAGTCCATAGGAATCATCCTTCTAGGGCAAAGGTTTCATGCAAGTTGGACAACTTTCAAGCCCCCAAATTCACATACCTCAGATGACCTGTAACTTGTCAAAGTCATAACTTGAGTTCTACAAATCCTATCAAGGACTTATAGCACTCAAATTAAAGCTAAGATCATGCTATACAACATTCATGTTGGGGGAAAGATGAGATGACAATCACATCTTGAGCTAAATAGCCTTGAAGATAGGGGTCAAATTAGGGGATTTTACACTGTCAAGCCTTAGAAACCCTAGCTTGAAACTTCTCAAACTCTTCAATCATGATGAGTTAACCTTGGAATAATCCTTATAACTTCTCAATGTATCAATCCATGATCACATGGCTCTTGGATTGGGTCTCAACCTCCTTCAAATCCTCAGTTGACTTAGGGTTGACCCAGTCAAACCCTAGCTACACCAATCATGGCTGAGGCTTCTTATTCTTGCACAATGACCTGTCTAGGCCTCAAAGTGATCTTCAAACCTTCTCATGAGCTCTCTCAAGACCTCAAGTCCTTCTCCATGACTTCAGAATCATCTGATGACTTTCCACAACTCTCAAGTTAGGAGACCTACACACTTGGTTTCAACCACTCTCTTTGAGGATCTTTTAACTTCTCTGACAAAGATATCAACTCTTGAACACTTGAATAACCTTCTAAACTAGCTTCAAAGTCTTGTGTAGCTATTAATTGGTAATCATACCTCTTGATCTCCTGCATACATGTCAATGAAATGCAAATGATAATGCTAATGTGAATGAAATGAAACACAAGCTAGGTAAAGAAAAGTTGGGTAAATTTTGGGGTGCAACACTCGCCTAGCGAGTTCCTAACGAACATTCGCTACTTGTTCGCCTAGCGAACAAGCTCGCGAAGGCAAACAAAAGCTACTGTAAGGCTTCGCTACCTACTCGTCGGGGCTTCGCCTAGCGAACCCCTCGCTACCAACGAAGAGGGTCAATTACATTTTGTCCAAGTATGGGACCATTCGCTACTAGCTCGCTACAACGATCACTCGCGACCTGCTCGCCTAACGAAGGTGCTAGCGAACATCTGCGATGTTCAAAACCCCAACTGTCCAAAATCATCAAATCATCACCAAATTAACCGATTCAACTCCATCGAATTCTAGTAGTCTTAGCCTAACATTTCTCGACTAATCTACACCATTTATTCTAGATTCTAACCATTAAAACTTCGGTTTCTATCGATTACACCATTTCTGACCTAGAAGTGGAAAATGGGGAAAAACATCCAAACAATTCCAAACAACACATACATAATCATACACATTGAAAAGATAATAAGATTTCACACCCTTACCCGATTAATCGAAGCCTAGATGTTGTTCTTGATGATTCTCCAAGTTTTCCTTTCTTTCTCCTCTTTCTCCTCTTCCTTATTCTTCTTTCTATTTCTCTTATGTTTTTTCCTTTTCTTTCTTTTCTCCCTATTATATTTTCTTCTCTCCAAATATCTACCAATTCATTTTCTCACCAAATATCCAATCTTATCATTAAATAAGAAATGTCTAAAATACCCTCAAATCTATTTTCCCCGAAAACTCTCAAAATCGGTAAAATAGCATAATATGCACACATAACATTTTATCACACCAATATCACAAATAACATAATAATCACCCAATAAAATAAAAGACTCCACAAAATAATGGGAAATCAGAATCGGGGCGTTACAACTCTCCCCCACTTTAGAAATTTTCGTCCTCGAAAATATTACTTGATCCAAACAACTCGGGATATGACTCTCGCATCCCACTCTCTAATTCCCAAGTCATATTGCCTTCCGAAGCGCCTCCCCACGCTACTTTCACAAGCGCAATATTTTTGCCTCTTAGCTTCTTAACTTCACGATCCAAAATCTTAATCGGTAAAGCTTCAACCGTAAGATTATCTCCCACCTCAATCTCGAAATCCTCATTCTCACTCATCATCAAATCAACAAACTTCAAATCCAACTTTTGTTTTTCACATACGGTTGCAAGAAAATCATTCGTAACATGTAGCATGCCAAGTCTCACACTTCTCAGTTCACAAACTAAACTCAAGTTTTCTAAAATTCTCCAAAGGTTCCCATTCTCTTATCATCAATACAGACACATGTAACAACTTCCGACTCAGCATCGGCCACCATGTTTTGCCCTACCCGGATGGTAATTCAAACGAAAATCATAATCCTTCAAAAGCTTTAACCACCTTCTTTTCCTCATGTTCAATTCCTTTTTGACCGAATAAATATTTCAAACCCTTGTGATCACTAAAACTTCAAATCTTGCACCATAAAGATAGTGCCTCCAAATTTTCAAAATAACCACCACTGGAAACACATTGAATCCATAATGAAGTCTTTACCATACATGGTCAAAGGACAACTTACACACACCAAAGAAGTAGTTACCGACCCTGAAGCAGGAGTCTCAATAACCATCTCACCACCACAAGAAGACATAAACAAATACAAACGTTTAACGCACTCAAGAGAAATAAACAAATGAGTCGCCCTAGTATTAATAATAGCAACTAAAGGCATATTATTAATAATGTATGTACCTTTAATCAAACGATCTGCACTAGTAGTGTGTGACCCAACTAATGCAAACACCTTTCCGCCCGCTTGAGCTTGTTTCGGCTTAGTACAGTTAGCACTAATGTGACCCACTTCTCCATAATTATAAAACTTCACTATATTCTTCCTACAATCTGTAGCAGCATGCCCAAGGACTCCACAGTTAGAACATTTCACAATGGGTTTCCCACACTCAAAAGATTTGTGACCTATTTCACCACACTTGTAGCACTTAATGGAACCGGAACTTCCTCCTCCAAATCTCTTATCAAAGGTTCCCCTATGCTTACCCTTATCAACAGGTGTCATATAAGGTCCACTTCTAACTTGTTGCTTTTCCTTCCTCTCCTTCAAACTCTTATAATGAGTAGAACGAGCCTTGCTATCTTCCTCGAAGATTCTACAACATTCGATCAAATCCAAAAATCTCCTTATTCTTTGGTATCCCACCGCTTGCTTAATCTCAAGACGCAAGCCATTCTCATACTTAATACACTTAGAGAACTCAGCAGCAATAGCAGCATAGTGAGGATGAAATTGAACCAATTCCACAAACTTAGCAGTATAGTCCACTACGGACATACTACCTTGTTTCAACTCAAGAAATTCCATCTCTTTCTTTCCCTTCACACTCTCGGGATAATACTTCCTCAAGAACTCAGTACGAAATAAATCCCATGTTATCTCTTCATCATCCACCTCAAGAACTCGATGCATACTGACCCACCAATCGTCGGCTTCTTCCTTCAGCATGTGAGACTCAAGTCTCACTTTATTCCTCTCTTCACAGCCCATAACTCTAAAGATTCTTTCAATCTCTTTCAACCAAAAATTTGGGCACCATCGGGATCAAATCTTCCTTTGAAGACCGGTGGTTGATTCCTCCTGAACTTGACATTAGCATTCACATTCAGTGCACCTTGCATCACCCTAGCCATTGCTTCCAAAGCAGCAGCCATCGCATTTTCGTTACGACCAGCCATATTCTGACCATTCCCAAAAATAACAACAAGGTTAAACAACCATTTAACCAACACAACAATGAGACAGACACAACCGACTCAACACTGGCTCTCTTACCACTTAATGTAACACCCTCTTTCTATACCCCCAAATAATCAAATCAATCATTTAGGCACATATAAATATTCATTTATCAGAGTATAATTAAAACATGGTATAAAAGAGGTATGTCACATTATCCATGAAATTAAAACATAAAACACCTGCTCATTTAAAGATATGCAACAGTGGGGTAACTTTCAAAACAGAGGAACTTAGTCCTCACACCCACATCTCAACATTTAGAATAAAAGCGGAAAATATAAACATTGAACATCATCAAACATGTATGCATATATCATCCGGTTTGATTCACATCATCATTCATGTTTACATAAACATTCATCAGCAGATACATATACAAATGTATCACAAAAGAATTCTATACAATCCTAGCTACCCGGTGCTACATATCAGAGCCAACCGACCAAAAGAATGAAGCCACGCTTCACAAAAGACCTCCAGCAATCCTACTCTGCAATGCCTCATAGAGCATCATAAAACAGCAGAAGGGTGAGAAATATTATCATAATAATCAATACATATAATTATATATATACACAAGCATAGAATACACATATTCCACATTCCTCACCACAATTTATCATAACTCATCACATACACCAATATATATATACACAAATATGGATAATCACCAAGCATATTCATCATGCACACATCCATAATTCTCAATCAATCCACATAAACATACATAATATGTTTATTCACTACAATTAACATAAAACATCTACAATTATGTTTATTTCACCAATTCACAACCATACTCATTTCATATAAACATTTACATTTATGTTTATTCACCAATGTATCATATAAAGATGATATATGCAAATCATAGAGGCCAACTCGCTAATCTATGAAATGCAAATGCGGTACCGACTCAATCTTCTCAAGTTCACTCAGGAACTTATTAGAACCATTGCTCACACCTCTTCTCGGCACACAATGTTCACCCATTCCTCACACCCCACATGAGCACACAATGTTTATGGATTGCTCACACCCCACATGGGTACACAATCGTTCAGCAGATTCTCCTTAGAATCAATTCAGCAGATTCTCCTAGGAATCAAATATTATTCAGCAGATTCTCCTAGGAATCAAATATCATTCAGCAGATTCTCCTAGGAATCAAATATCATTCAGCAGATTCTCCTAGGAATCAAACAACACAAGAATGCACATCATAATGCTTCACATGCAAAATGACTAAAGACACTCTTGAAATGCATACATATTCATAAATGTATTCATGCATTCATCTCATACTATCACATACAATCCATGTATATTCACATTAATCATGCCAAACGACAACGAGCATCGTTTTACCACCCATACGGCTACAAAATCTTATCACAATAACCATGCATTTTCATTTAATTAAAACAATTCATATATTTGCCAAACGGCCATATTTTACACTTCACATTTCACAACCTAGGATTCATGCCATACGGCTACCCACAGCATATCACACAACAGTACACGAACTATTCATTTCCGATAAGGATTGAACACAATCAAACCAAACAATCAACATTGGATGGAAACACAAGGAAATGAAAATGTTGTCACACTCGCTAGCTTGCTCGCCTAGCGAGTTCCTAACGAACATTCACTACCTGTTCGCCTAGCGAACAAGCTCGCGAAGGCAAAAAGAAGCTACAGTAAGGCTTCGCTACCTACTCGCTAGGGCTTCACCTAGCGAACCCCTCGCTACCAGCGAAGAGGGTCAATTACATTCTGTCCAAGTCTGGGATCATTCGCTACTAGCTCGCTACAGCGATCACTCGCGACTTGCTCGCATAGCGAAGGTGCTAGCAAACGTCTGCAATGTTCAAAACCCCAATTGTCCAAAATCATCAAATCATCACCAAATCAACCGATTCAACTCCAACGAATTCCAGTAGTCTTAGCCTAACATTTCTCGAATAATCTATACCATTTATTCCAGATTCTAACCGTTCAAACTTCGGTTTCTATCGATTACACCATTTATGACCTAGATGTGGAAAATGGGGAAAAACATCCAAATAATTCCAAACAACACATACATAACTGTTACACCCTAATTTTTGACCTTAAGATCCCGCCTCCTTTCGCATTTTATCTCTACATCTTTGTAGGCGTGTTTATTATGACTAACCAGTTGGTGCAGGTGCGTTAATGACAAGTGTGAACCCTTACAGCCCAATACTTCAAGGTGACCGTTTGGTCGTTTCCTCAAAAAGGAGTTCGACTTTGGCGGATAATTTTAATATGGCAAGTATGGATGAAATCGTGAATAAGGTCTGGATAATATATTGTCAAGACATTAAAACCTTAAGTTACGTTGGAATTCCTCCAGAGGGCATATTGGCATTCCGTGATAAAGATGTGAAAGTTATCCAAGCGATCCATGATTTTAAATTTATCACCGCTTAAGGTCGAGCTATTTAAATTCAAGGTCATTTGGATTTTATCCATGTTTATTAGAGGGTATGTGGCAAGTATTGGAGGCAGCATTTTAAGCACGTGTCTCTCCCTCTTTATTTTGTGTGTTGTTATCCAAGAATAATGCCAAATGTTATTACAAGGCCTTGAGCATGTTGTTGCTGGTGCATAATTCACCTGCTACCTACTTAACTACCAGGGGATTTGGAGGCTTTCAATGAAAAATCGCTGGGCAATTCAAGAGTTTATGGGCCTTTGCTTATCATCTCAATTCAAATGCTGCTTACTAAATTACCATGATCACTGAACTCTAAATTTATGCTATCAGACAACAAGAGATGATTCAAAGCTATTATTATTCCAGAGTTAAGACATACACACAGAGGTGGCTTTTATATCCAACTACATTCAAAACTCGTAAAGTTACGAGGGTCCCCGGATTATTACAATTTCGAATTTTGGAACAAGAATTACAAAGTTGATGTGATAACACGAAGTTTTACTCGTACTTCGCTACCCCGCCAAGCTCATGCACGGTAGGCAGGAGTCCCAGCAATGTTGTCGTATTGCCCTCATATTTTTCCTTTGTCTAATCATGCAAATGACTAGATTATTGAAGAGTTGATTGAAGCAGTTGTCCCTAGTGCTCTCAAAACCTGCAGGAACATAACCAGTAACCAAGATACCGTTAAAAGAAACAAGTTGAGGTTTAAAGTTTAAAGAAGTGGTTGAGATGATTGGAGTTCAGCCCTCAGGAAGTTCATCAATGGGCGAAATCAATAGGCCTTTGGGACAACTCAACAACAAACAAAGTGTGATCAGGTTAATTGAAAGAATTGCGAAGAAGAGCAAAACGGAGAAAGGAACTAAATACCAACAACACACTTAAAATTGGACAACTTCGAAGCTGATTTGATACTCCTAAATACCAACAGAATACCACAAGCCCAACTTACTCAACAGCAGGGGCAACCACTACTCCAATATACGTTTTGGACAACTCAAGAACAGCTTTAGCTAGCACTCCTGCAAATTCAAAAGAGACCATATGCAATTCATTTGACTACCGGTTTAGTACGTTCTTCATGTGACAACTACAACCAAGATTGGGATACCGTTTCTCGAGCTCCTGCAGGGTTCATTGGAGGAAGTTAGAGAATGCAAACTACAACACTATTGGAAATCTTACAATCAAGGCTGGGTGTCAAACCTACAATCATATTTCAATCCAGGCTGTTGATAGTAAAACCGCTATCGCGCCAAGCCTTTACACGATCTCAGCACCACCGCTGCAGCAGGCTTTAATCTAAAGCAGAAAAGAAAGTCCAAAAGTTGAAATGTTTCCTCTTAAACGACGGTTCGAAGGCATTTGCAATCAACAACTCGAAGCTCCCAGCACCTGCAGAAACATCATCATAAATTATATTTGTCAACATATAGAGAACGAATTTTTTTGTTTACAAGAACGTACAACAAGCTCAAACGAGTATATGCTGATATAATTGAGAGACCCTTCACAATAACAAAATTGAGAGTCCACAGGTTGATTGGTCATTGCTGCGCAGTCAGAACACCATCAGTATCTTAAAGGAGCGGATGTTAACTTCAACACTAATTCTGCTTTCAACCCTCCCAATGATGTGGACTTTCAAACTTGTTTACCTGCTTCCGTTAATTGTATGATGCCTCAAAGATTGCAACCAATTCAACAACATCCTTCAAGGTGCTAGAGAGGTTCGAGCAAGAGAGGCTGGAGATATAATTAAAAGCTTGCTTACAAGTTAACCAGGCTGTTGAGGAATTCTTTGGATGGGAAGACCAAGACACACATTATTGCCACAGTATCACTTCCCTTTCACTGTCTTTAAGAAACACCCAGTACCTTAAATTATGCACACCAAGTTAAAACATCAAAGACAAACCCGAGGTTAGTCAGAAAATGGTGAAGTCTATAATGATCAATGATTTGTATTCTAAATTGACAAGACTAAAGCCAGAGGCGTATGCTGCCAGAGAGAAAAATGGAATCTATATTCCGCATGATCGTTACCTTCGCGAAGAAACTGAACAGACATTGTTTAATCCTGAGGAAAGGCACAAGCAAGCAAATGCAATAATTGAGGAAAAGGAATTCTTGATATCAAATCTTCTAAAATCTGAGAAAGGAATCCCAGATACGCATCGGTTTAAAGAAGGCCAAAGAAATAGAGAGGGGATTGAAAGGAAAAGGATGTACCCTACAATTGTTACCCTTCACCACCATCTTTCTCTTTCACGGAAGTCCCTCATCTCCAATACATGCATCAAGCACGAAGTCTCCCCCCTTTGGGCTTCTAATCCATCTTTTGGCCCAAGACGTTTGCTTTCCACACCTGCCAAGTCACACTCAGAGTCAATAACCGCTAGAGAATATTCACCAAAAGATTCGATTCAGAAGGAACCAAATCAAATCCAATTTCAATTAAATCACAAAATCAGAGATTTGATAAGTCATTATAGCAATCAGACGATTTAGGAATGTTTTCAAATCTGATTCATCCCAGATAGGAAACCCCAAATCAAATTCAATCAGCATTCAAGATGTTTTCCTATATAAAGAGAAGAGTGAAAACGAAAAAGGAGAGGAAGCTATCGCGGAAACCTCAATCGTCACAGAGCCATTTCAAAAAACCTAAATATAAGATAGAGACTTATCTTTCTTCAAACCGTCGCCGGAATCCCTTCACCAAACCACCGCCGGAGAAACCGAAGCGAAACCCTCCTCATAACTCTTTCACGAAGCCGCCGATTACATCCCTTCAAATCCACTTGCATCAGCACCGCCGACCACCACCTCCGCCGTTGCCACTAACTTGCGGTAAACCGTTATACATGTTTAAAATTGTGAACTATTGATGTTGCATTTTATGTTTTAGGTACAAGAACTGGGGAAATGATGAAGGATCGGGTGAGAGGAAAATCGAGGAAGGACAAAGCAATCGAGGGGAGAGGACGAGGGATTTGGGAACCAGGGTTTTTCCGCCATTTACGTGTCTATCACCTTTCGTTTGTTCTTTTTGTTGATTAAAATTGCTATTCACAACACACACACAATATCACACCACCGAACACCCTAATTAACTCTTAATTAACTAATTAACCTTTGATCTGATTATTAATCAACCCTAATTAAACTAATAACTTTATTATAACCATTTAAAAATGACTAATATTTTTCTTAATAACCAGTTTCGTTTAATTACGTAATTTCTTAAGTTTAATTATCTTATTTTATTTAATAATTTGTTTATTCCACTATTTTGTTTAACTATTTCAAATCAACTTTTTTCTTAATAATTAGTTTTTTTAAAGAAAAATCTTCCTATTCACTTAAAATTATTTTGCCAAACAATTAATTACCCCTTTTTAAAATAGCATTTTATTAATTAGTATGTTTTTTATAAAATAAAAGAGAAAACCTTTTATAACTTATCTCTAATAGCCATTTTATCTAATTAACATCAGTTTTCTTTTAGGAATAAATAAGACAACTCTTTTATTTTATAATTAATCCTTTATAATAAACTTTATTTAAATGATCATTTCATTTAAGTTGTCTTAGATAATAAAATTAAATCATAATAGCATTTTATTTAACAAACTTAGAATTTCATCTAATATAATCTCCCCGTAAAATCAATCTTAACAATTAACTTTTTTCCTAAAAATCAATTCACTTTTAAAATAAAATCAACCTCGCTTAAAATCAATCAAACATCGTAAGACCAATTCAATCGTGCGCGCTTACACCACACGACACACTCACTCTCAGCGCTTTCATGCGTACGTGTATGCTTTACTTATTTTGCCTTCTTTTATTTCCGCAATTTACTTTATAGTAATTTACATTATCGTATTTATATTTCCGCATCGCATTCCGTCCAAAGGAAAACCCTACACATGATTCAACAATCGTGTGTAGTGCACATCATTTGCATCATTATCCCCTCGATCCTTGATCCCATTCAAGTTGATTAATTAAGTCAGATCCTACCCTATAGGAAGGACCTTTTCTCTTACAACATAGAAATAAACACAATACAAACAATCAATTCAACAGTACAACAATATTCAAAGACATTAGAGAAAGATGTAAATCATCTTAAGCGAGATAGAATCTCCATCCCACAACAATACAATCAATACCGTAGGAACTTTGCCTTAAGAGAGATAAAGGTGTACCTCGTCGATCCCTATCCGAGTACATAAGTCCTTTTCTTAAGACGATGCAAAGACTATTTTCCTACAACCTGTGGCGGTTAAATCTCCCTTAAAATGAAGACACATCTCTTCTCCTAAAATCAATCAATCAACTACCCTAAACCCGTAGGAACTTTGACCACAGTCAAAGAACTCCTCCAACCTTTTAGGGGAACTACAAATACTCTGATTCCACTCCCGTAAGGATATGTAGGCATAAGATGCAAAATCTTATCGAGTATACTTAGAAATAAACCCCTAGGTCTTTTAACCTTAAGCAAATAAACACTTAGTAATAAACAAATATAAAACAAGAGGTTCCTGTAGAGTACTACAGAAACTTAGGATGCTAGCACCTTCCCTAAGTTTAACCAACCCCCGAACCTATAACTCTTTAAACCTTGCATTTGCATTGCATTGTGGGAATTTCGATCTTTATCCCTTCCTTTGGACAAATCAAAGTTCGATTGCAAAATAAATTAAAGATTCAAGCTAATCAATAGTTTGGTATTCAAATTTCACCGCGACAATAACCATACACATTGAAAAGATAATAAGATTTCACACCCTTACCCGATTAATCGAAGCCTAAATGTTGTTCTTGATGATTCTCCAAGTTTTCCTTTCTTTCTCCTCTTCCTTTCTCTTCTTTCTATTTCTCTTATGTTTTTTCCTTTTCTTTCTTTTCTCCCTATTATATTTTCTTCTCTCCAAATATCTACCAATTCATTTTCTCACCAAATATCCAATCTTATCATTAAATAAGAAATGTCTAAAATACCCTCCAATCTATTTTCCCCGAAAACTCTCAAAATCGGTAAAATAGCATAATATGCACACATAACATATTATCACACCAATATCACAAATAACATAATAATCACCCAATAAAATAAAAGACTCCACAAAATAATGGAAAATCAGAATCGGGGCGTTACAAGCTTCGTCACCCATACTTTCTTCAAAGGTCTCTACAACTTCGTCTTTGATTTGAGTAAGTGCATAATTTATTGCTTCTTCTCTTTGGTTCCTCTCGTCGGCTAGTTTATTTCTCCTTCGTGTCTTGATATTAAGCCTTCGGATTGTTCTTTCAATTTCGGGGTCGAATTGAAATTGTTCCTCGGTGGCTTTTTCTCGCATGCACTAGAATCTACAAGACTAACAAACCAAGTGAAACATAAGAGTGATAGAACTAGAAAATAAAAATAAGAACTTAGAACAATGAATTATTGCAATGCATGTAATATCGACACCAATCCCCGACAGCGGCACCAATTTGTTGAAAAGTATATTTCCGGCAAATATTTTTAATATTGTATCCACATAGATTGGTGTTATTACCGCCGTTCTATAATTTCAATTGTTGTAAGTTTAAAGATATTCAAGTTGTTTGTTGGTGAATAAATCGTTCTTATTAATATTAAGAAAAATAAGACAATGAAAATGGTTTTGGAATAAAGTTTAGAAACCTTGTCAAGATTGAGTTTCATTATCTTTATTCTTTATATGTTCTCAATATCACATGCATGCATTCAAACTCCATTGATAATATTCAAATGTCCTCTCAATATTATTTATGTCTAAATAAAATTGTGATAATTATTAAATAAACCCTTAGACGATCTCTCCATCTAACTATTGATATAATAATCTTGAATGTTTAACACAATAGAAAAGTAGTGAACAAATCTATCTCTACAATTTATTCTCTACTTGGAAAAATATTTTAGATCAAGAATTGAACTATCTTTCTCAACAATGATTCAATTCTAATTTTTCAATGTAAAGAGAAAATATTATTCCCTATATCGAATGTAGTTTGTTACATGCAAGGATAGTAATATTACATAAACAACATAAGATGACTAATACCTCAGTCTTGACAAGAATGGGATTAGTTACTCATCATCTTCCTTGAATACACAGAAAAAACTTCAAGAATTTTTTCCATGCATGAAGTTTTTCCAAAACATCAAGAAATCCACCTTGAAAATCTCTCTAAGATATTCTTCCAAACCTAAGAGATACTAAGGCTCTAAATGAAATGATGATGTCTTACATGCAAGGAAAAAGGTACATAAATAGGCTCTGGGGCGCCACCCTACAAAAAGTGGGTTTTTCTTCCAAGACATAACATGTGTCATCAATTTGCATGTGGCTGACTTCCAATCAGTTCGTGGCGCGAGAGATGGTTGCGGCGCGAACTGGGTAGTTTGAGGCTTGCTTGCTTTTTGTTTCCTCAGCACTTCCTTTGCCAAACTTTGTTCTTCAAGAGTTGCTCCGGAGATTTCTTTATGCAATTATTCTTTTCTTGACAAAACATTCTACAAGACTTAGAGAAAAAGTGAAATATCTATTCAAAACAAAATAAAATAACTTGAATTGAATGTTTACTAAATTGTGATAAAAACTTGTGTGATTTTAATAAAAAAAAATTGGTAAAAGGGACCGATAAAAACATATAAAAAGTAGTACCAATTGGTCCCTAACAGTATCCACCAAATGATACATGTTTATTGATATCGAGGATTCACTCCCCAGTGGAATCATCTGTACCTCACTAAAGTTACTCTATAAGCTGCCTTAGCTCCACATTTCCCCGATGAAGTGGATATTTATTTTATCCCCTATAAAGCCTCTAATCATAAGATGACTCTCCCCAGTGAACAAGTCTTCTTTGATAAGAAATTCAGATTCATGACGGCAATCCCTCAAGTGAAGTCGTGATAATATATCCTCAAGTGGAATGTTCTCCTCCCCAAAGAAATTTGGAACTTTGAAGCAATATTATGGTTCCGCCATCGACTTTCTATCCATCTCTTGGTAGATGTACACTTTACAGAGGTTTCCGAGTATCCTCGTCGAGATGTTTATTTCATCTCCCGTTTTACTCCTTCTTTTGTCCGTTTTGTCAGCATAATCATGAGCATGTCATACATTCATATAACATTTGCATAACATCAGCATGTTTTGCCACCCTTGTTGTCTTTTGTCGTCTACTTTGGTGTTTATTTACCAAGTACTTGGGTGTGTCGTTCCCTCCAAGTAGAGGTCGTCAACTCTAGGCATAAAAATACCTACTAGTTCTAATTTCCCCATAGAGTTCAACCCTCGTGGATGATGGTTGTTTCAGTTATCTTTTCCATGCCTGGATAAGATAAACTCCCATTCGAGTCCATTCCTCAATGGTCAGAGTCTTGTTTGACCGTTTCTTTCTAGTTTATTCCTAGATTGAACTTTGGTCCCTAGAGATTTATTTTCTAAACCTTAGGTCGTCGAACCTAGTTGGAGTGTGCATTTATTTTGCACTATATCTCTCAAGAAGAATCTTTCACAAATCCTCATTAGTGATAAGCGGCAGTCTCACCTGAGAAGCTTATCATTTTATCATCTTACTGTGCCGATAAGTGGCAGTCTCATCTGAGAAGCTTATCATTTCGTTACATCCAACAACAAGTGGTAGTCTCTCCTGAGAAGCTTGTTTCCTTTGTTCATTTTCAGATAAATGGAAGTCTCACCTGAGAAGCTTATCATTTTTATCTTTTTTCAGATAGGTGGCAGTCTCCCCTGAGAAGCTTATCCCTTTTTAACTTTGTCAGATAAGTGGCAGTCTCCCTTGAGAAGCTTATCGTTCTTTATCATTTTTGTCCCAACAAGTGACAGTCTCACCTGAGAAGCTTATCATTTTCACCTTTTTCAATAAGTAGCAGTCTCCTATGAGAAGCTTATCATTATGTCCAACAACAAGTGGTCGTCTCCCATGGGAAGCTTGTTTCCTTTTGCCTTTCCAGATAAGTCGCGGTCTCTCCTGAGAAGCTTATCGTTGCTACCTTTTACTTGCCAGATAAATGGTTGTCTCTTTCGTTGAGAAGCTTATCATTTCTTGGTGGTGTGTAAGTCCCTTTACGATGATGAGTGGCAGTCTCTTTTGATAAGCTTATCAGGGCATTCCCCATGAAGTCCAATTATGTTGGCATACAAAAGAGTTTAATTACCCTGTATTTTTCCTGATGTTTCCTGAAGATCCCATTTGATCTCTTCGCTTAAGGAATTTCCAGAGGCTCGTATGTTCTTTCTTGTTTAAAACTCCAGCATTTGTTTGCATGATCCTACTGCTATGTGGATCATACTTTACCTTTTGTCCTAGAGCGTCACCTGGTTATGCCTGAACCTATTGGTCGACTACTCTGGATATTCCCCAGTGGAGGCTGTCTTCTCGGTTCCATCTCCAGTGGGGATCTTTGTTGTCTTTCTTTCTAAAGTGTCATCTGGTCACGCCTAAACCTGTTGGTCCATCACTTTAGATTTCCCCAGTTTACTTTCGTTTCCCTAGTGCATTGTCATCCCTAGTGAGTGGTTACTCATTGTGTCAGCTCTATCCCTGTTCGCTTTGTTTTCGTCTACATTCTGCATTTATCATTCCATCATTTTTATCATATTAGAGTTTGTTTCATGTCAGCATTCGTAGTTTAGTCTCTTTTGTCCATAGCATTGCATATCATTAAATCTAATGGAAAACAATTCGGTTATCTATATTTAAATACCTTTCACCATGACTTCACGAGGATTGTCATCGTTCACGTTATCTGGTGAAGATATTTAAATAGGGGCAATTGCTATACCCCAAATTTTTACCCTTAGATTCCTTTATCTCTTTGCATATCATCTTAGGACAATCATCCATGCATGGCTAACCGTTCTTTTTTGTTTTTGTTTGTTTTGTGAAGATAGGTTGCTAAAAAAGGATTCAGAGGTCATGAAGGCGTTGTTTGTGCTTATAGTCCCTACAAGTTGTGTCAAGATGAAGAAGGGATATGCCCTCATTCTTATGATCCCTTAGTCAGTACGAGGTTAATGTTTCTCTCCAAGATTGCTCAGAGGTTTCTTGAGGAGTATTAGGGTTTCCTTTCCATTGGTTTCAAGTATATTGGTTTGAGAACTGGTTGAATTTTGTGGTGTGCGACATTACAAATGGGCATCCTCATTTTCTAAGGATTTCCTAAGCAAGACTTCATTCTTATTCATGAAGTTGGTTCTTTTGATCTTAAGAGAATGAAGTTTCGTATTGGAGATCAGTATGTTTTAAAAGGTGAAATATTGGATAAACATCTTGAATCAGGTGTTAGCAAGGAGCTCCTAAGAAGAAATTCAAGAATATGTTCTTTACAAAAATTCGAATCGATTCACTATTTTAACAAAGTTCAAAAACCAAGATATGGGGTTTTCTATTTTCAAGCCCGTGAGCTTTGGCAAGTAATGATTCATACCCCATCATGAAATTGTAAAGTCTATGTTTGAGATTTCAAGGCTTCAAACTACAAATGTTCCCATCATTAAACTCGTGAATTTTGGCAAGGAGTGATCCATATAAGAATTCATCATTTAAGCTCGTGAGGTTCGCATCATGTTTCGAATTCTAAGATTTAGGAAAATTCAAGTTCAAGTGCAAACTTCAAAGTCAATGTACAAGTTTCAAAATTCCATATTCAGTTACAAGAGTGTTCCTAAAACATATTTTAAACCATTTGGCAAAGCAGTTTGTTAAAGATGTTCTTAGGCCATTACAAAGTGATGTCTCATTGGTGCTGAATCATTGTTTTAAAGACATTGTTAAGAAAACATCATGGACTCAAATATTCCGGTTCATGAAGACTCAAGTTTTGAAGCTTACAAAATCAAGATTGATTAAAAAATAATAAAAAAATAAACTGAGGGTTACATGGTTCCAAGATGTACAAGTAATTTCTCTTATTAACTTCAAAGCACAAAAAGCGATCAATTCAAGTTCAATTCAATCTCACCACCATACAAATTACACAAAGTTATGGGTCCTACTTATTTCCACATCACCATGTTAAGTCTTCAAGTTCCAACTAGGACCCATGTCTTAACTCCATATTTTCCTTGCTCAAATTTCCATGTCTTAACCAACACATTCGCGGGCCTATAGTAAAAAAAAAAATAACAACACATTCGCGGGCCTATAGTAAAAAAAAAATAACAACACATTCGCGGGCCTATAGTAAAAAAAAAATAACAACCACACGCGTGGTACAAAATTAACAGCCATACATTTACATGTCATCATAGACTAAAAACTTTAAACTCTCTATACACGAGCATGATTTTGTTGAAGAATAAAGTGCCAAAAGCACTTGTAGCGACCTTTTCAGCAGGACAGCCTGGCAGTTCAGAACAAAAAATACGGTTTATACTCGAAGGATATGAATCAGTTTGATTTGCAAAGGCGACAACATTGGAATTGATTCCTGAAGATACATTATCATAGAATTGGATCGGCGGTTTTCTCACAAGAAAACCGTGGCTGGAAGAGAACGCCAAACTCCTCTTAAGAAAGAGAGATCTAGGGCTAAGAAGAAGCCAAATGGTAAGAGGAGAGAATCTTCTGCACTTGTAAAATCTGATGTTAAGAAAAAAGAAAAAGAGAATGAGTTTTCAGCAGCACAATAAAAAACCATAAAAATTTATTAATGTTCTTTCCAAAACAGCATCAAGCATGTTCCAAACAAAATCGGGTGGAAATGGAAAATATCAAGCATACAATTGCAAAGTCATCAAGACATTATTCTTTCCCAAAACAAAATCTGATTTAATAACTCGCCATTAAATCTGGAAAGGTCGGAAGCCTATAAAAAGGGTGAAAAAAAAGCAGAACATACAGACAGAAAAAAAAAAAAGACAGGCATAATAGCTAGCAGCCAGAATATTTCGACACGGTCACACAGTTGAGAGAAGGACAGAAAGTACAGAATTTGGTACATCACAACATTAATTACGACAACAATAAGGAAAAGCAAGTGGAAACCCACCTCGGAGATGACCGACGCCGATCTCTACACATACGACACCGCGATGAGCTCCATCTGACTACCGTGAACTCGTCAACGGCAAACCCTATGCATCAGTGACTCCGTCTTCTTCCTCCGTGAGAAACCGTCATCATGAGAACGAACCATGCAAGCCGTCGCCGACACCATACACCTCTCATGGTCCATTTATTTCCGCCGGTAATATTTCTTTGACAATTTGTATGTTTGTTTGGAAGCTATTTTAGTTAGCTTTGTGGTTTTGTGGTGATTCGAGGAAAGAGGAGAGTGTGAGCCAAAATAAGAGAGAGCTCGAGTTCGTACAAGAGGAAGAAAAAGCCGAGGGTTCTGTGTCCCTCGTTTTTTCCCTTTGCACGCTTTATGTTGCTGTTCCTGGGACCGAGTGGGCCTAATGCCACCGGCCCAACATTGTTTTATTTTTTGTTTTTTATTTGTTATTTTTTGGTAGGATTAGGAATTATGGGCCTTAAGTCCATCCGTTTCATTTTATTATTTTTATTTTCTTTAAAAAAATATTTATACTTTATTTATTTTATCTTAAAATGATTAATTGGTCTTTTTAATTAATTAATTAAAAAATTCTAATTAGTGTCTAATTGATTTTTTATTTATTTAATGTTGATGGTAACTTTTAATTTCATTGATAGTACGAAGTTATGATTTAATCCTCGACAATCTCAATCGCTATGATCTTCTTGAATATCCTTATTTCAATTTAATCAGGATTTGCTCAAATAGACTTTAGGGAATTTTTGTTCTTAGTAATGGTAGGATAGTCTCTCCTCAAACTAGATCTCAAGCCCTAGAATTAGGATAACGTTCTTTTCATTTAAAACTACAGTTTTTTTCTCTAAGTATACAAAATTACTTAACATATTTCTAACTCTTTTGTTGATTTATAAGATTGGTATATACTAATTCCAAAGGAAAAGGATCCCCTCCCATTGGCTGCCATGTCAATATTAGAAAATTTCTAAGTCTTCCCCCGGATCCTAACCTTAGGACTGGAGTCGTCGCGCTCCCTATAAATATTCTTCCATGTAAATTCGTTCTTAACCTTAGGATTAGGAGTCGCCGTACTCCACGTAAGTTCCCGCCGTGGATACTTACTTACTTATCTTTCGACTTGGAGTCGTCGCACCCCACGTAAGTGTCTCACTATGAACACTTACTTCCCCCTAGAACCTTAACCACAGTCAAGAGTTCCTCACCCTTGTTGAAGGGAACTGCGAATGCTCTAATTCCATCCCCTAGTCAGGATACGTAGGCACGAGATGCGATGTCTTGGTGAGCATACTTAAGACTAACTTCGTAGATCTCCTTTCAACCCTTTATCAGATAATAGATAAAAAATAACACATTTAAAACAAGAGGTCCTGTGGAGTACTACAGATGCTTAAGATGCTAACACCTTTCCTAGGTATAACCAACCCCCGAACCCTATATCTCCCCGCATTGTGTTTACGATGCAATTTAAGTTTTTCTTTCTTTAACCTTTTCTTCGGATAAATCAAAGACCGGTTGTGAATTCAAGGATGTATGATTCAAGTTAATCAATAGCTTGATATCCGATTCTCACTGCAACACCTAGTTTCTTTTGCTGTAAATCATGACATCATTTTATATCAGATGGATATAAAGAGTGCATTCTTAAACGGGTATATTTCTAAAGAAGTGTATCTGCACCAACCTCCTGGTTTTAAAAGTTCTGAAAACCCATATTTTATTTTCAAACTTAAGAAATCGTTATACAGTTTGAAACAAGCTCCTAGAGCTTGGTATGAAAGGTTAAGTAACTTTCTTTTGGAAAATAACTTTACCAGAGGAAAAGTGGATACAATACTCTTTTGTAAAACCTATAAAATGACATTCTGGTTGTGAAAATTTACGTTGATGATATTATATTTGGTTCTGCTAATATTTCCTTGTGCAAGGAATTTTCTAAGTTAATGCAGGTTGAATTTGAAATGAGCTTGATGGGAGAACTGAAGTTCTTTCTGGGAATTCAAATTCATCAACGAATTGAAGGAACATATATCCATCAACGAATTGAAGGAACATATATCCATCAAAGCAAATATACCAAGGAACTTCAGAAGAAATTCAACATGTCATAATTCAAGCTAGCAAAAACTCCAATGCATCATACATGTATTAGGGAGAAAGAAGAGGTAAACGGTAAGGTAGAGTAGAAGCTATTGAGAGGTATGATTAGATTTCTCCTTTATCTAACTGCTTCTAGATCAGACGTCCCATTCAGCATGTGCCTATGCACTCATTTCCAATCAGATCCTAGAGAAACTCACTTAACAGTTGTTAAGAGAATATTTAAATATCTGAAAGGTACTTCTAAACCTTGGGCTATTTTATAGAAAATCATCTAAGTACAAGCTGGTAGGCTATTGTGATGATGACTATGCTGGAGACAGAATAGAAAGAAAAAATACTTCTGGAAGTTGTCAACTTCTGGGAGACAATCTGATCTCATGGTCCAGTAAAAGACATCCCACAATTTCTTTATCAACTGCTGAAGTTGAATATATTGCAGCTTCCAGATGTAGCACACAAATTCTTTGGATGAAAAGCCAGTTAGAAGATTATCAGATTTTTGAGAGTAACATTCTTATCTTCTGTGATAATGCTTCTGCTATTTATCTATCCAAGAATCTTATTCTCCATTCTAGGGATAAACATATTGAAATGAAACATCACTTTTTACGTGACTATGTTCAGAAGGGAACTTTTCATTTAAAATTTGTAGATACAGATCACCAGTGGGCTGATATTTTCACAAAACCCCTTACTGAAGATAGATTCGTATTCATTCTAAAAAAATTTATTTATGAAACAGTGTCTAGAATGAGTTGATGAAATTTCAACGTGTCAAGTTACCAGAACTTCTGAAATAAGATTTTGATGAACTTACTTGTTTATTTTATTATGTGTTTGGTTCTGAAACATGAGCTTTCTGAAGTGAGAAAGTTTCATGAATTAGAATGTTTCTTTTTAGAAGGAAATCCTTTGATTTTTCTTCTGGATTGTGAAAAGTTACAACATTAATTGTTGTCTTTTCATCTGAGAACGTGTGAACGCTAGTGGTGATAACTGTCCCATTTAATGAACATGCATAATCAGGATTTGACGCATTGGGTTTCGTAACCTACTTGAGAATAAGTTAAATATTTATGCCTTCCCCTATTGTTGTGCATTCATTAGACTTATGTGAGTTAAAGATTTCTTAAGACTAAGTATTTCTATTCTCAATCTTTATTCTTTGTCAGATTTCTTTTGCCTCAGATAAGTATACATTTATTCATATTTTTTGACTGATGTCAAGACTTGAATAACGTATACCTATTATGTGACCTTTTAGATATTCTCTTTAATAAGAGACAACTTCACTCCTTTCCTATTCTTTGATATCTTTGTCCCTTGCTCTGCTTGTGTCCTATGTCACTTGTATGGGAAATAATGAATTTTTGTTTCAATTCATCTAAACTTTATTGCCATGTATTGTTGATACAATACTTATATATATATATCAAACTCTTCCTCAGTCTCTTAAATCTTTCTTATCCTATTTTTGTCACTATGTCTCTCAAAACTTTTTATGGAAATGAAAAATTCTTGAAAGTAATCACTGAGAAAAGGCCTAACTTTCCTAGACTTAAGACTCAAGTTTGAACATAACTACCAGCATGAAGATTCAAGGATGGTCTGGTTACTATGCTATCATGCATGGACCTATATATCTTATCCTTGTGAAAGAGTTTTGGACATATGTAAGGGTTGGCGAAGATGACAGCTCTATCTGGTCTTCTGTTTATGGAGTTCCTTTCATCATAACACCTACCTCCATTGCTGAAGCCATCAATTGTGTCTAATCTGGAGTCTTCGTTGAAGGTTTTCATTTGGACTACTCTGTGTTGAGAAACTCATTGTCATTCATGATGATTCTCTTCCCAGATATGAATCTTACAATTCTGAAGGGCTCCTTCCCACTAATAAAGTGTGGTTTAAACTCCTGCTAACCAACTTTCGGCCTCGAGAAGTGCCCAAAGATGTTTTGTCTCATGATGACAAAATCGTTATCTACTTTTTGATGTACAACGTCCAGGTCAACCTGCCTCAAACTATATTCAATCATCTGAAGTATTATGTTGAAGTTTTCAAAATTCAGCATAAGCCCTTCATTCCTTATGGAAGAATTCTGTCTGAGCTGTTCTTCAAGGCTAAAATCATTAGATTAGCCAAAAGACTTAGACCAGACAATGCTGCGATTGAAAAAAGATGTGAAAGAGTTGATAAGGTACAAGATTATATATTCTTGTTGGGCGAGTGTTCTTGTTGGTGTATCAGAATATGTTCTCTATGTTTATGTGTTTGGTTAATCATCTTGTTCGTGTGTCCTGTCTGTCTTTTGTTTGGTTGTTGATTTGTTATCTTTTTTTTCCTTGCTTATGTACTTTTGCGCTTCTGGCATTAGTCCTTTCTTATCAATGAATATTATCTTTTTGTTGCATCTGATTGCATATTATTGCATTTTTTTATTGCTGATAAAAAGGGGAGAAAGTATTGATTTTGATATACCTAATTTCTCTTGAATCAAACCCAAACATTCCAAATATTTGCACTAACCCTTGTTTAAAAGGATAATATGTTAGTTGTTTTTCTTTTAGGAAAAACTTACTATATATCAGAAACACCTGGAAAAAAACAGAACAGAATGTATGAAGCCCAAACTCTGAAGATATGCTAGCTTCTTAAAGTTCTGAACCATCTTGATAAGGACAAATTCAAGAAACTTCTGACAGATAAACTAGTTCTTTCGAACAGAAGTTTCATCTACTCCAACAAAAGGTTAATCAGGGAAGTGTTCTTTCAATCTGATTATCTTTTTAGAGTTGCTCATTTCAGGGGGAGCTTTGTGCTTCTTTCTAATATATGTTTTGGTGATTACCTGACAAAATTTTTTCATCAAAATACAGTGCTTTGTCATCATAAAAAAAGGGGAGATTGTTAGAACAAGATTTGGTTCTGCATCTGTATCTCTATGTTTTGATGATAACAAGTCAGTATTTGTGTGAGAACAATTTTGGTACCCTAACGATTTGTTATTGTGTATCTTTAGCAAACAGCTTTGATTCTGACTCTTGAACATGAAATTTTACAAGTTTCTGAATATATTGATCTAAATTGCTTTTGCTCAAACTCGCTGATGAGAAGCTTCTAAGGAAACTGTATGTTGCTACTGCAACGTTCTCTTGGCTCTTGCTTTTGACGTGTGACTCAGATCAATTCACTTCTTAACACTACTAAAGCTTCCAAAGATTAAACGCTGAAGGTTCTAAAAACTCTGAAAAATTTCAAGTCAGATATTGATGTGATCACGTTTCTGATTAATGATTGAAGTTTCTGAACTCAAGCTTCCGAAGATTAAACACTGATAGTTCTAAAAATCTTAAGAATCTCAAGTCAGATATTGATGTGATCAAGCTTTTGATTAATGATCAAAGTTTCTGAACTCAAGCTTCCGAAGAATAAACACTAAAGGTTCCAAAAACTCTGAAGAATCTCTAGTCAGATATTGATGTGATCAAGGTTTTGATTGATGATTGAAGTTTCTGAACTCAAGAAAAATCAACTCTTCTAACTCATGCTTCAAACAATGATTTATCTAGAAGCCACTGAAGAATAGAAGATAAGAATGAGTTTATACGTGGGAAAAATAGTACATGGTACAAACCAATATTCCTTACACTAAGTGGATTTCATGGAGTAAGGAAATTGAGGTAGTACAATTCTTGTCCCCTATGTATTAAATTATTACTTAAGTCGCCAGCTCATTCATGAAGAATACCAGATCTTCCCTCTAACAGATCTTTTTTTATTGGCTATATAAAGACTTGAAGAATTGAAGCAAACATACACATGCAAGACTGTTATCATGCTTTGTGATGAAATTTTCTTTAAGTGTATTGTGTTTTTAACTTGTTTATACCTGCTTGGTTAGAATCAATCTTTGTAAACACAACTTTCTAATCAAACTATTGTTTGTATTTCCTTAATGGACCAATTAGGTCAAAATCCTTGAGAAGATATAGATTGTGTGTCTTTGTGGTTTATTAGTCACCAACGGTTGCTAGTGAAGTTATAATCAGTTGATTATAGTGGATTAAGTCTTTGGGTATAAGGAGAAATCGCCTTGGCGGGTGGACAGGATTAAATTTCAGATTTTCAAGTTAACCAATATAAAAATCGAAGCGTATTTCTCTTTGTTGTTGAATAGTTGTGGTTTTTATTGAGTGAGTAAAAAGCTTTTGTTTTTGAAAACCCCAATTCAAATCCACCCTTTCTTGTGTGTTTCTCACATTCAATAACCATTATGTACCAATCAGATTAAAAAGTCCATCTACCTCCATATCTTCATAGTGGTAGTTGTCAACCCCACTACCATCAGATTTGTACTCATCATGCACCTCACCAACATTGTCTATTATGAGTGTAGCTTTCATACCCCTTTGAGATGTAACATCTCATTTATTACCACTAGTTCTACTTATATTTTGTTTTCTTAAGCTTGGGTATTCAGCTCGTCACATATAAATCCCAACCAAATGATATGTAGAGTAATAATAAAATAAAATAAAATAGAAATCATAAAATAAAAAAGGAAAAGAAAATAAATAAATAGAATAAGAAAAAAATAAATCAAAGCAAAAAACAAAGAAACACACAAAACCCAAGAGTTAGAGGTTAGGATGGACTATCTTTTAGGTAAAGTTAGATAACTCATCAGCAGAGTCGCCAGCTGTCGCGGCTGGAAAGAAGAGTCGTTGTCATCCTTTATTTGTTCATAAGGAACAAGGAAATAATGATAAAACCTAAAGTTAAGGGTGAGACACTAGGATTTTGGAGCCAATTATGCAAAGGGAATGTGTTAAGCACCACTCACCTTCATCGTACTCAACAGAATCCTTCTCTAATTCTAGGGTTACTATCTTTTCCATACGGGATACTTGCTTATGCTATCTATTAATTGATTAATTGATTAATTTGCAAAGGATTATTTCATTATTATTTAAAAGAAAATTAAGTTATTAATAGAAAATTTAATCAGGAAAGAGGGCAAAGAAAAAGGTTTTCGTTACTATACTCGCCAAAGTGTTACAACTCTGTGCCTACATACGTTCGAGCAATATGGAGGATCAAAGCACTGTAGTTTATCTAGAAACTGTTTTTGTGTTTGTTGTTTTTAGTTTTTGAAAAGTTCTCAACGTATGGGGGCGGAGAAAATTTTGATTTGAAAAAAATATGTCAATGCACAAAGGCAGAGAACAAGTCATTTGAATGTGGTGAGTTTTAATTTTATTTTATTTCAGTTGATTGATAGGGTGTTACATCAGCCAATCAACTTTGTATTCCAAAACTGATATGATTAACTTGATTTAGTTGAATAAGAAAACTGAACAAGTTAGCAAAAATATATAAAAGGGATTATCAATTAATGTTATATTATTAATATTTTTATTTAATTACTCAACTCTAATTACTAATTATTCTAACTAACCTAATTCAAACCCTAACATTATCCTAATATTAATCCCAATATCATCCTAACTAAATAATATTAATCCTTTTAATTGTTTTTGTATTTTTGTATTATGTTAATTATTAGAGAAAATATTATAATAAATTAATTAATTTATAAATTATTTTTATTAAACTAATAAACACTAATTATACTAATTAGTTATTCAAGGTTAACCTAACCTAAATAATAATTATTAAAAAAAAAAGCAAAATAAATAAGAAAATAAAGAAACTAAATAAAATCCTAAGGGGTGTATAATCAGTTGTACTAGCAAATGGGTCGAAACTGGGATGTGTGAATAACAACGGAAGAAGGCCCAAGAGCTTCCTGAAGCCCAATGTTGTCAAAGGTTCCATAGAGAGAGTGTCCAAGGTTGACTCTCTTTGGGACGTTGGATCAATCCAACGTGATTTTGGTGGAGGGTGTTAGAGCCATGTGATGGTCCTACTATGTCTAAGAAATCAAAATGTAGGGTGGATATCAAAAGTCAAAGCATGAGCAAGGTAAGCATAGGGATACCAAATCTAGTCAGAGTCAGCATCTTGACTGGTTGGGAGCATGCCACCTAAGTGTGACGTGGACGCGGAATAGAGAGTGTATTTAAACACGACGCCTTTAGAAATCTCTCATTTCCGTTTCCATATCTCTCTTCCCTATTCTCTCTCTCTCTCTCTCTCTCTCTCTCTCTCTCTCTCTCTCTCTCTCTCAACCCTCTCTTCTGACTTCTAACTCTAGCCATCCTCTGTCCCTAACCACCACCCCGAAAACCACCTTGTTTCCAATTAAAGTTCAATAGAAAACTTTGTATATTCATCCTCAAATTTCCAGAAACCCTCAAACCCTTATGAACCCTAAGCCAAACCCTTCATACCCTAACCTGGTTCAGATGAACCCTAACCCAAACTATGAAGAATCTTAACCCTACTAAAAAGAACCCTAACCTTAAATTTTCAAAAACTCTCTAAACCTACCCAAATTGAAACCTCGTTAACCCTAAATCACAAATTTAACGCTTTCTGAAACAAATTTACATTTCCTAAACCTTTAACAAAAATAAAGCATAAACAATCCCTAAGTCTACAATTCAACTTCAAACAGAATCCATCAAAAAATCCAGACATTGATATAATACATGCAAGACAATCTAGCATAATCAAGCAATAAAGGCACAAGAAATTAACCTACGAAGAGGTGAAGTTCTCTGGTCAAAAGGTAACAACTTCCTTAACTTTGAATTCTTTTATTTCTCTTTGATATGCCTCTTCATACTATCCCTTCTCCTTCTATTGTGAGGTCCAACTGGTCAAGTATGAGGATTTAGCTCTGATGACTTAATGCTTCTAGGCGAAGAACCATAAGTATCAAGATGTCTAGAGCTTTGGTGTTTGGTTGGGTTTGCAGCAACAAAAACTTTTAGGGTTTTTTTTAAATTTTTCTCCTCTCGTTTATGTATTTGACTTAGGTTTATATAAATTAGACTTAGGGTTTTGTGAGTTAATTAGGAGATTTGTATTAGGAAATTTGATTAAATTTGGAAGGATGAGTAGTTGGAGATGGTTGAATGTTGTCGAGTTATTAATGTTATTTAAAGGCGTCAATTGCTCACACACGAATAAGATAATTCACATCCAAACAACCGAAAGTAAGATCAAAGACTTGAACCTACTCTTTACACCTTGAAAAGAATTAGATAGTTGTTAATTGATTAATGGTTTATTACGAAAATCCGCTTGACGTTGGATCAAGGGTTTGACTTATTATCGCGTTCAAAGCGTGTAATGGACATGGTTTGAGAAACGGGATTGACTTGACTTACGCTTCAAGGGTCGAGTTGTGTGCAATAGGTTGATGGTGAATGCGTATGAGCACTCAAATTACAAGGGTTTGAAAATGGCTCAATGACGAATCAAGAATTAGTTTGAAAATAGTTTGATCCGCTCTAGTCCCTATGGGTGCTCCTAGGAGATAAACTAATAATCAAAGAAATGTGAAACATACATCGGAATGGGAGAGGGGTACATGTAAGTTACACGGGATTGCACGAAATAAAGGGGTCTCATTGTCAGGTAGCCCAAGAGAAAGCCGTGTGTATGCATTGTGTCCTAAACTATGCCTTGAGCAAAGTCGGGCATGACTCAAAATTAGGGTTCCTGTAAATAACCAATGATACAACAGTCCACCAATTCGGCTTTTAGGATTTTGATAGTTTATTATGTGTTTTCGATTATATGTGAGTGAAAATGAATAATATGATATGACAATATGAATAACATACGATAATACAACAATAATATCCACAATAATATTAGACAGAAATTAAAGTTAGTGGCTAGTTTGATTACGAATTAAATCGGGGCAAATGTAACGCTAAATCATCGTAACTCGACTTATAATGGAAAGTCGGTCTATAGGAGGTCGCGTGAGTTGATATCCGTGCTATGAACAAGATAGAGAAATGGTATTGAGAACCATTCTCCAATTTAATCGTGTCGCACAGACGGGATCTCGTCTTTAATCATAAACAAAATGTCGATTAATCGAAGGTAGCCTATCACGATCCCAAAGTAGAGAAAATGACCCAAATGGTCATTCTCCATAGATTTGAAATCGAGAAGGTTATCAACTTCGATACACGACGCTTACGAATCGGAAGACATCATCGATTGGAAAAAAGAATAAAAATGGAATAGAAAATGAAATAGTCTCGAATAAATTATCATCTAGCAATAGTTTGACCGATAATAATTTGTAAAAATTGTCATTGACCAAAAATGAATATAAATGAGTAAAATTTGATAAAAATCGAAAATGAGTAAAAAGAAAGAAAGAAGGTGGTCCCAGATCTAACGTTATTTATCAATAGTTTGACTAATAACGATTTACGGAGGTCTCGTCATCGACCCAAAAACAGTAAAAAATGGAACAAAATGTCCACTAACAAATAAGAAATAAGATTACCTCTAAGATAGAAAATAAAATGCTCAACTTCTAAAAAGAAAATAAAATAAAACTCTAATAGAAATCAAATTCTAAAACTATATAAAACTTCTAAAAGAAAAGTTAATATAATATACGTAATGTTCTAAAAAAGTATAATATATAAAATATAAATGGAATATATTTACAAAAAAATGTGTAACAACATTGTTTTAAAAACTAAAACAAAATACTAAATAAATATAATTAATATATAAAATAATAATGATAATATTCCTTAAAAAAAGTGAAGAAGAACATGGGGTTTAAAAACTGAATGGAGGTGGAATCATATGGGCTTCTTTTGAAGCCCATCATCCACATTAGCGTTTGCTGCGAACAAAACAGGGGGGAATGGTAATACAAGCTCTCTCTTTCAAAAGAACAAGGCAAAAACATGGAAAGAGAAAACGACGAGTCCCAATCGTAGAACCCACGACGTAGATGGAAATCCTCACCATCAGTTTCTCACTCGACTCTAACGTGGCCTTTTTCTCAAATGCTTGAATCAGGTTTCGCATAAACTCCTCCGTCCACCCTCTTTTCATATCATTTCTGAGTTTCAAACTCCTCCTTCTCACTTCATCTCTTTCTCTCAGTTTGGGTTTTTCTGGTTTGGTTGAAGTTATTGAAGAGGAAAGAAAAGGGTTTCGGACAGTGGGTTGAGATTTTGGGGTTGTGAAGTCGATTTGGGGTTGGTGTGCTAAGTTATGGTGTTTTCGTGGAAGAAGATTGAGATATGGGTATCGGTTTTGAAGGGATTTTCGAGCGTTGTGGAATAAGGTGGAGGTAGGATTTTAATGGATTTTGTGTGGTTTTGAGGATGGAGTCGTGCGAAGGTTTTTTTGGGGTTGTTTGGAAGGGCCGTTGAGGGTGATTGTTGGGTTTGACGGAATTGAAGGTTGAATTTGGAGAATAAAACATGGGGTTTTGAGGAAGGAAGGAGGAAATTTAAAGATGGGAGAAGAATCGGTTTTCAAGTTGATGAAGGAAGCGGCGACATTTTTTAGAATAGGGTTTTTTTCTGTTGGAGGCGGCTAGGTTTCCATCCCCCTTTGCTGCAGTGTCTCATGCGGTTTTATATGGAGAGAGTTTAGGGAGGATAGAATGGGGAAAACCAATTGAGAGGAAAATTTGAAATCGTACGAAAAAAAAGGAATGGTGATTGGGAGTTGCTGTACGGGTTCTGCGTGTTTGGCATTTGGGTGATACGAAGCGTACCGTGTGAGGTATGGGTGCATATTGGTCTTGTGGTATTTTGTCAATTATTTATTGCGTGAAAAAAAAGCGCTTCTTCTTTTACTGTTATAACCGTTGAAAACCCTTTTTCACTGCAATTATTTTTAAATCAAAAGGACACATTCACTCTTTCCTCAAATGTATTCATAAAGTCCATCATGATAGTGTATCTTGAGCTATGTTCATCAGAACAAAACCGGCGATAATCCTGCAACAGTTTTGTGACTGCTGATATTGCTCATTCAACTTACATTCTCATTATTGATATGCATATCATCCTTGAGAACATTTTGTTTACTTGTGTTTCTGTGTTTGGTTTGCAAGGTGGTAACTTGGCGAACAATTCGGTGCATCCTGTCATGAAAAGGAAGGTCATAAGGCTTATGGAGCTGGAATTCTTCCGCAGATTAGTGTCGTTCTTTGACGAATTGTGTTGTTGCGCATAATACTTTGACAGGCGTCTATTGCTGCACTGCTTTGACAAGGTTATAGCATGAACTAGTTGTGTTGCACAACACGGGCACCCGTGTTGCCCCCCTGACTCCACACGTTTCAGCTCATGGTTTCTACAGCCTGACACGGCCCGTGTTGCACAACACGGCCACCCGTGTCAGGGCACTGATCCTTCAAATTTTTTTCCGTTCTCCTCTGGTTTCCAACAATCTTCTTTCACCGATGAACCGCGAGTTAACCAGACCTGTTGAAACAAAAAAAAACAAATTGAAAACGTGAGTGTAAAATACGTGGGTTGCCTCCCACGAAGCGCTTCGTTTTACGTCGCCTAGCTCGACGGTCCTTCATCGTATCATGTGAGATGAACGACATCGTTTCGATCTTTCTGTTGTCCCTCGTAGTAAGGTTTCAAACGCTGACCATTTACTTTAAAAATGTCTCCATTTGCTGGATTTTTCAGCTCGACTGCTCCGTGCGGAAACGCCTTATGTACTATAAATGGTCCTGACCATTTTGATTTAAGCTTTCCCGGAAAGAGTTTCAGCCGGGAGTTGTACAACAATACTAATTGTCCTTCCCGAAATTCTTTCTTCTGAATTCGTCGATCATGCCATTTCTTTGCTTGATCTTTGTAAATTTTGGCATTCTCATATGCCCGGTTCCGGAATTCCTCTAGCTCATGGAGTTGGAGAGTTCTAAACTCTCCTGCTTTGGTGAGGTCTAGGTTAAGGACTTTTGATACCCATAATTTCTTGTGTTCTAACTCTAGAGGCAGATGGCAAGCTTTACCATAGACCAGTTGGTAAGGGGACATACCAATGGGTGTTTTGTACGCAGTGCGATACGCCCAAAGAGCGTCGTCCAGCTTTACTGCCCAGTCCTTACGGGAGGCACGCACTGTTTTCTCTAATATCTGTTTGAGTTGTCTATTTGACACCTCGGCTTGCCCGTTGGTTTGAGGATGGTAAGGGGTAGCTATTTTATGCTTCACATTATACTTAAGGAGTAACTTTTCCATGAGATGATTCAGGAAGTGGGTTCCTTCATCACTTATAAGGGCCCTCGGTACTCCAAACCGAGAAAATATGTTCTCCTTCAGAAACCTGACCACTACCTTAGCATCATTAGTTGGTAGTGCCACTGCTTCTACCCACTTCGAAACATAGTCAACTGCCACCAGTATATAATTTTTTCCAAATGATGGTGGGAATGGTCCCATAAAGTCAATCCCCCAAACATCAAACAACTCCACTTCTAACATGGAATTTTGCGGCATCTGGTTTCTTTTCGAGATATTTCCAGTTCGTTGACATCTGTCGCATTCCTTAACAACGTCTTGGGCATCCTTGAACAAAGACGGCCAATACAACCCCGATTGAAGGACTTTGGCTGCGGTGCGGTCACCACTGAAATGCCCTCCATAATCTGAATTATGACATGCCTCGAGCACCTTCCTTTGCTCATCTTCAGGAACGCATCTTCTGATCAGTCCATCCACCCCTCTCTTATAGAGAAACGGGTCATCCCATAAGTAAAACCTGCAGTCATGAACAAACTTTTTCCGCTTGTTAGAATCAAAGTCGTCAGGTATTAGACCCCCGACTAAATAATTGGCTTAATCCGCAAACCAAGGGACACCATGAATAACTAGGATGTGTTCATCAGCAAACTCATCCTTTATCGGACGCTTTTCCTCGTTTTCTTTAATCGGTGACATTCGCGAGACGTGATCAGCTACAGTATTTTCACATCCTCTCTTATCACGAATCTCCACATCGAATTCTTGGAGAAGTAGGATCCATATCAGAAGCCTGGGCTTTGACTCCTGCTTAGCAAAAAGATATTTTAAAGCAGCATGGTCAGTATAAACAATCACTTTAGAACCCAACAGATATTGCCTAAATTTGTCAAAGGCATACACCACCGCTAGCAACTTCTTCTCGGTAGTTGCGTAATTCATCTGTGCAGGGTTCAAAACGTGACTAGCATAGTAAATAACATGCAAAAGCTTCTCTCTCCGCTGCCCCAACACAACCCCCACCGTGATGTCACTGGCGTCACACATGATCTCAAACGGCAGAGACCAATCGGGGGCAATCACTATTGGTGCTGATACTAACTTTTCTTTCAGGTTTTCGAATGCGTCAGCACACTCCTTATTGAACACAAACGTTGTGTCCTTGACTAACAAGGAGTTCAGCGGTTTAGCTATCTTGGAGAAATCTCTTATGAACCCGCGGTAGAAGCCCGCGTGACCCAAGAAACTTCTAATACCTTTCTCGTTCACGGGTGGTGGTAACTTAGATATTACTTCCACTTTTTCTTGATCGACTTCGATCCCTTTGTGTGAAATTTTGTGACCAAGGACAATGCCCTCTCTTACCATGAAATGACATTTTTCCCAATTTAGGATCAAGTTACTTTCTTGACATCTCTGCAAAATAAGTGAGAGGTTAGTTAAACAATTATCAAATGATGACCCAAAAACCGAAAAATCATCCATGAAGACTTCCATATGTTTCTCAAGCATATTCGCAAAAATAGAGGTCATGCATCTTTGAAATGTCGCTGGAGCGTTACATAACCCGAATGGCATCCTCCTATAAGCAAAAACTCTGTACGGGCATGTGAAAGCCGTTTTCTCTTGATCCTCCGGCGCAACCGCGATTTGGTTGTACCCGGAGTATCCATCTAGGAAACAATAGTAATCGTGCCCAACCAATCTTTCTAGCATCTGATCAATGAATGGCAACGGAAAGTGATCTTTTCTGGTGGCCAAATTAAGTCTCTTATAATCAATGCATACCCTCAAACCAGTGACTGTACGCGTAGGAATCAACTCATTCTTGTCATTAGTCACCACAGTTGTACCTCCTTTCTTGGGCACCATGTGAACAGGGCTCACCCATGAACTGTCCGATATAGGATAGATAAGTCAAGCATCCAACAATTTCACGACTTCCTTTCTTACGACTTCCTTCGTAACGGGGTTCAGTCTTCTCTGGGGCTGCACAACTGGTTTGTGGTCCTTCTCCATAAGGATCTTGTGCATGCAAACTGTAGGCCTTATACCCTTGAGGTCTTCGATTTTCCAGCCAATAGCATTCTTAAATTTTTTTAGAACCCCAATCAGCTGTTTCTCTTGGACACTTTTCAAACTAGAGCTAATAATGGTGGGGCACTTTTCCTCGGTGTCTAGAAAAACATATTTGAGATTTTCCGGAAGTTGTTTCAATTCCGAACCTTTAGGCTTTTCGTCATTACCTTCCAGCGCTATAGGTTGCCTTAAGTCTTCCCATCGGTGTGGTCGGGATCCCCTTTAGAATGGTCGAGTTTCCAACATTTCAACTACTTCCCTGTCCTTCCCATCCACTTCTTTATTGTCCTTAAAAATTGACATGCTTAACACTCTCTCAAGGGGCAGTTGGGTCACACTCTCCAAATGTTCGCTCTCTATAACTTGTTCTAGCACTTGTATGTTGCTACTTGTGCCAAAATCCTGTTTATGCTTCATGGTATTCCTAACATCAATTTTTAACTCCTCATCATATACCTTCAAGGTCAGGGTGCCGCCTTCCATATCTATCATGACTCTCCCGGTTTCCAAGAATGGTCGGCCCAAAATTAACGGCATTTCTTCATCTTCCGGCATCTCTAGTATCACAAAGTCAACCAGAAACACAAATTTATCTACCTTAACCAGAACATCTTGAACCACCCCATACGACCGCTTAACCGAATGGTCAGCAAATTGGAGAGTCATCCGATGTCTTGAACCGCACCAATATCCAACTTTTTGTAGATGGACAAGGGCATGAGGCTAATACTTGCTCCCAAATCAATTAAAGCTCTGTTGAATGACCTATCGCCAATAGTGCATGGGATAGTAACAACTCCACTGTCTTTCTTCTTCACCGGAATCTTCAGACCCTGCAAAATAGCACTACAAGTTTCCGTTAGAATAACAGGTTCGGACTCACTAGTCCGCTTCTTAGCAATGATGTCCTTCATGAATTTGGCATAGGTGGGCATTTGTTCTAGTGCCTCCAACAACGGAATGTTCAGCTCTAACTTTTTAAACAGTTCAAGGAATTTCTCGAAATTCTTCTCCTGCTATCCTTTCTTCTTATTTCTTGAGGGGTATGGTAGCTTGATCACCGGTTTCGGTTCTACCACTTTTTCTTTCGTTACCGGTATCGGTGTCACCACTTCTTCCTCAACCACTTCATTTTCTTTTATCTCCAGCTCAACTTTAATCATCTGATCATTCAGTTCTGTTTCCTCTTCTTCTACTTCCTTGGATTTTCCACTTCTTGTTACTACCGCCTTAATTTGGTGGTGATCCTTCGGATTTGGTATTGTAGCACTTAGAAGTGTACCTGGCGCCTGCAAACTCGCTAGCTGTTGAGCAATTTGACTCATTTGTACTTCAAGATTTTTAATGGATGCTCCAGCATTCCTGAAGTTGCTCCTTGTCTCTTCTTGAAATTGAGAACTTTGGGCGGCCATTTTTTCAATGGCTACTTCCCAATAAGCTTTTCTAGGAGCTTGTTGTTGATATTGAGTTTGGTACGGTGGCTGCTGGTATTGTTGCTGCTGAGGTTGATACGGTTGTTGGCCCAGAACCGATTTTTGTACATTTCCTTGCTGATCTTTCCATGAAAAATTGGGGTGGTTCTTCCAACCAGGATTATATGTGTTGGCATAGGGATTGTTCTGCCTCAACATATTAATCTGTTCCACCTGCTCTTGAGTTGCTACACAATGCACAGTAAAGTGGGGTCCACCATATATTTCACAAGGTGCTGCTTGAACCGGTTCAACCTGTGCCACTGTCTGAGTTTCAATATTCATTTTCTTTAACCTTCTCTCTACCTCCGCGGTAATCTGATCCTCCATCTTAACAACCTGGTCTGCTAGCTTCAAATCAATCTTACCTTCCGGTTGGTTTACAGTGCGATCATACAACTCAAGGTGCTCATTAGCGGCAATTGCTTCTATGATCCTTTTGATACCCGTGGCCGTTGAGAAGTTGGTTGAGCCACCGGCAACAGTGTCTATGAGATGTTTCGTTTTGAGTCGTAATCCATTCACAAAGTTTTGCATCTGCTCAGTGGCGTCCATGCTATGAGTAGGACATGCTGTCAGACACCTCTTAAACCGCTTATATGCATCCCCTAAAGATTCTTCTTCTTTTTGCTTGAAGTTGACAATGTCATATCTTTTTCGGATAAACACTGAAGCAGGGAAATACTCATTCAGGAACGCAGTTTCCATCTCTTGCCATGTTGTGATACTCCCAGCTGGAAGCGAGTAAAACCATTCTTCCGCATCATCAGTGAGTGTGAACGGGAACATAACCAATCTCTTGGCTTCTTCGGAATGTCCTTCTATCTTCAAAGAGGTGGTGGTCGTAAGGAATCTCTGAAGATGTTTATTTGCATCTTCGTTGATTCTTTCAGCGAACGGCTTGCTTTCCAACTGACGGATGGTGGACGGGTGTAGCTGAAAATGCACAACATTCACCGGTTGATTCACAATGGTCATCCGGTTGGGTTGAGCATTAGCCCCTCCATAGTCTCCTAGCAGTCTTTCAGGCTGAGGTGGATTTCCAGCCATTTGAACAGTTTCAGGTGTTGTCTCTCTCTCTTCGGAGTCACTCTGCGCATATATAATTTCCTCTATTTCTTCAAGTCTTTTAACTTTAGCTTTTCTCCGTCTTTCGTGTAACGCTCGTTCTGGTTCTGTATCAAAAGAATATTTAGCTGAGGCCTGGCCTTGCATACACAATTAGACAAACGTTAGATAATACAAGCAGAGAAAAAAAATGCAGCGAATAATAAAATTTTAGTCGCAGAGCAACAAAATTTCTTTTGGATTCTAAAAACAATGTTAATTTGGCAGTCCCCGGCAACGGCGCCAAAAACTTGATCGGGAAAATAGCAAGTGTACTATTTTTTACCGATTGTAGTAATAAGGGAAAAGTCCCAAGTATCGATCTCGAGGACTGCGTAGTAATTAACGGGATTTTTAGTATTCAAAGGAACAAAAGGTCTAGGGGGTTGTTTGGTAGCAGAGTAATACAACAAGTAAATAAAGACTTATAAATCAATCTAACAACAGTGTTAGGGGAGTGGACACGATGCGAGTAAAGACCATGTAGGATTATCCTGAGATAATAGTTATTAACCTTAATTCATCAGTTCTCCAATTTAGTTTTCCTTAATTCCTTAATAAAAACCCTTTGATGAGTTTCATGTACACTAATTCCTCAGTGTCCATGAAAAGCATCAAGCAATAGTTCTGACAATAAAATACGTGATACGGGATATCCTCATTCCTAAGCAATATCAACCGTGATATTATTTTGCAAAAGTGTCAGGTTGACTTTCCAGACCAAAACCTAAGCATAAATCGAATTCTACTTTCCAATATGAATACGCATTAAGATTGTTGCAAAATAAAATATATATAAGGTGAATAACATAGTTCTCATAGAATAATCAAACAAAGGTCATTACATCGCACTTTAGGACCACCCCCTAACAACTGAGGGTTTAGCTACTCATTTTCTTCGTAAACATAAATGCAATTAGAAATGAAAAGGAGAAGATCATTACAATTCGAGTTGGGTCCCTTGGATCATCAATTGCTTCCGCTTTTGATCGATCCTTTGTTCTCCAAAAAAAAAACTCTCCTCAGTTGTCAATCCTAATCTCAATTCAAAAGTGTCTCCTTCTTTCTAAAAAGTGGCTCTCATATCTAAATTCAAATTACATCGCGAAATGTCTCAAATGCCCTTCGAAATAGGTCTGACAGCATAAAAATCAGAAAAATAACAATTTCACTCTCAGTGGCCATGACACGGGCCGTGTTGTGCAACACGGGTGGCCGTGTCAGGCTGCTGACTCCTCAGGGCGCGTTTTCTTCTACAGGGGCTGCAACACGGGTTGTGTTGTGTGACACGGGCACCCGTGTTGTATGTCTGTTCTTCATTTTCCTCTGCTTCTCCTGCCCGTGTCTGCCAACCGTGTCCTCCCTGACACGGGCTGTGTTGTGTAACACGGGTACCCGTGTTGTGGCTCTGACTTCCCTTTTCCAACTTTTCTTTGCCTCCGAAAGCGGTGCGACTGTCATGCTATCCATTCCTGCCAAAAACACACTAAAAGAAACCGAATCAAACACACCAGCGACAAAAGTAATACAAACTTCAAAATAAGCCTTGAATAAAAACAACTACGAGTAACTCAGATAACAACAACTAAAGCTTCGAAAACAGATAAAAACGGTGCAAAATTAACAACAAACAGCGTCTAAAAACACAAGTGAAATCCACCGATCAATATGCATCTCATCCTTGAGAACATTTTGTTTACTTGTGTTTCTGTGTTTAGTTTGCAAGGTGGTAACTCGGCGAACAATTCGGTACATCCTGTCTTGAAAAGGAAGGTCATAAGGCTTATGGAGCTGGAATTCTTCCGCAGATTGGTGCCGTTCTTTGACGAATTGTGTTGTTGCGCATAATACTTTGACAGGCGTCTATTGCTGCACTGCTTTGACAAGGTTATAGCATGAACTCATTGTGTTGTAGTAAAAGGTGTGCCAAATGGTGGCTTGTATGGAGTACCATCTTTGTGTTCTGCAAATTTTCCTCATCTATTGTGACAAAGCTCTTATGCAGGTCTGCTTGTGGAAGATATATTTTAACTTGCATCATTTTCGTTATGTTGCAGGTTGGGCTGTATTGTGTGCAGGACTGTGAAACGGTAGATTGGTGCGTCACAAATTGCTGGCTGATTTGGAATCAAGTTGGGTGAATGAAAGTATGATGAAAATTATTATGACGTGGTCCTTTTTTGCTGAACATTAAGAGGGATGAAGATTGTCATGGGCCTTTTGGCTTCGATTTTTTTGCAATTCTGACTCTTTTAATCCCCAAAACTGACACAGTTCTCTTTCCATTTCTCTTTCTAACAGGTTTAAACTTGAAGCTGTAGCAGCTGGATCATGATTCGAAATCCGGCGGACCTTTGGGAGATGATTAGAACACAATGTGCCGTAATGTTTGATGACTTTGGTTTATCAGATAATATCTTCCTCATATGAAAACACCATCAACATTTTTGCTAATATACAGCTGCCGTTTTAAGTTGATCTTGGCCTGTCAAAGATTTACTTGCACTTATGAAAGTTGGTAACAAAGTGACGTTCGACCCGCGGCTAGACCACATAATGACTTGCAGCGAGAGTTGCGATACGGTATGTATTACATGACTCGTCCTTGTAACCTTAGTATCTTACTCACACTTTCCTGGTATTCAATAGCATCTTCCCTTCATTTGGCAGTATGCAATATGTGATGCAGCGAAGCTGAAGCTAGTAGTATATGCTCACGCGAATCAAAACTTGGTTGTCTGCTCTACGTAACTCTGGAAGTAGCCACCATGAAACTCCTGATTAATTAACTTGGCCATCAGCCATCCATGCTAGCACACTTCTGTCAAAAACTTCCTAGTCTGCTGCTTGTAAATGAACTTGGATGTGCGTGACATTGATGGTTTTGTTACGTTGGTAACTTGTGACCAATTTTGTGTATCCATGGTAAATTGCTCTTGTCTAAACATGTTCCATTGTTTTTTCAAAGCTTTTTTTTCAATTGATTTTTCTCGTTTCTTTTTCATGCATGACCTTTAAATTCGGAGCGAGACTTGAGCAACTTGCAAGACACATTCTTGTGCGTGTCGGGTGCGGAATACGTCAGCTGTATGGAAACCTTCACAGGTACATTGCTGGTACCTTTGCGGTTTAGTCATGTCTCGTCTCAAATATTGTTCATAACTCGGTTTGTTAATCTCGTGTCTTATTATTGCAGATCACGATGCTGTCATCATAGCATTGAGACATTGGTGGATACAGTGAGCCCTCTACAAAAGTCGGCACTACGGATTGACGAGGACTTCAAAGTTGGAAAAATTTAGCTATTGTTCTTTTAACATAACTTGTAATGCTGACTTCAAATGCTAGATTTCAATTCCAAATTCAAATCAAAACCACCATCACTGTCATGTTGGCTACTGTCATGTTTGCTTTTATGGAATTTATTATTATGTTGTCAATATGTGGTAAGCATGGATGTATGAAGGCCAATGAATTATCTAAGAGCTTGGGTCCACTGCCGGTATTACAACTTTGCATGATGAACCGCAAGATTTAATGGAACTTTGTTAAATTTTCCAATAAAAACTTTGCTAGCTTTATTAGTCTCCAACTTAATCCACCTTAGCATTGTTAGAACACAGATTGGTTCTTAATAATTACTCTTTGTTTTGATGATAACTGTTAGGAAATTTATATTTAAGAATTATATACTCTAAAATTTGTTTGAGAGTTTTGCTGCAGATTAAAATTATATTAACTCTCTAGAAGCAAATTTGCCTTGAATACAAGAAGTTATTCTGACTCTGAAGCGCCAAATGCACCTTACAGAAGAATCTGCTTGCTCCTTACAGAAGATCCTGAGTGTAGTCTCCAGAAGGATCTGAAGCAAGAAGCTCCAGAACATTCTGAGTCAGAAGCATCTGAAGATAGTCAGAAGCATCTGAAGATAATCAGAAGCATCTGAAGCTGAAGCATCAGAAGTATAGAAGAATATTGATTGAAGAGTTTCTCAAAGCATTGACCTACATAAGTTTCTGAAAGTACCTACGCTGCCATGTACTGAAGTTCTGTGTCAAGATGCTCTGATGATCAACACGCTAGAAGCACACACGCTGCAGAAGACTCTGATACAACATAGTTCTGAAACTCATCAGAAGACTCTGATCCATTCAGACTCTGAAGAACTTGCTGAAACTGAAGAAATGTTTTTCAAGAATATATCCGTTGGAACTATTCAACGTATCTTTCCTTATTTGTGCTAGACACACTTACACAGACAAAAAGGATTTATCTGTGCCATCTATTTCAAGGAAAGGTCAGTACATGTGAAGACAAAAAGGCTCAGACCTTTTGGACTCTCTTTTCAACGTGCATGATTCAGTTGCCTATAAAAGGAGTTCCTCACTTCATTCTTCAATTACACACTTGCTGAAAAGAAATCAAAATATTCTATAAGCTCTCATTCTTATTCTTCATAGAATCTCATTGTACTTAAAACTTAAGAGAAAAATCACTGTTGTGATTATAGCTTTATAGAAGCATTAAAAACTCTTGTATTTAATTTACATTATTTGTAAAGGATATTCCTTAAGAGGATTCAGTGTGAATCAGTAGCTCTTGAGAAGACTAAGAACTGTAGTTCTTAGGTGATACTATTGTAATCAGTTTGATTTAATAGTGGATTAAGTCCTTGTTGAGAAAGGCAAATCACTCTGAAAGGGTGGACTGGAGTAGTTGTTTAACGAACCAGGATAAAAATAATTGTGTGATTATTTTCAAGTATTAATTTTCCATACTTATTCAACCCCCCCTTCTAAGTATTATCTCACCTTCAGTTGGCATCAGAGCCAGAAGTGCAGAAAAGAGACTTCAAGAATCACCACAAAGCCAGAACTATATTGCTTAATGCAATCTCTCATACTGAGTATGAGAAGATTACTAACAGAGATACTGCTCATGACATGTTTGAATCACTCAAAATGACTCATGAGGGAAACTCTCAGGTTAAAGAGACAAAGGCTCTGGCACTCATACAGAAGTATGAGGCATTTAAAATGGAAGATTCTGAAAATGTAGAAACTATGTTTTCTAGATTTCAGATTCTTACAGCTGGTCTGAAAGTTCTGGACAAGGGCTACTCAACGTCAGATCATGTCAAGAAAATCATCAGAAGTCTTCCCACCAGATGGAGACCAATGGTGACTGCATTGAAGATGGCAAAAGATCTGAACAAGATCTCCTTAGAAGAACTTATCAGTTCTTTGAGAAGCCATGAAATTGAGCTGGAGGAAGATGAACCCCAGAAGAAAGATAAAGGTAAATCCATAGCTTTAAAATCTAACAAAACTGCTAAAGCTTTGCAGGTTATTCAAGAAAGCTCTGAAGAATCTTCTTCTTCTGAAGAAGATGAGTTGTCCATGCTGTCCAGAAGGATTAACAAACTCTGGAAGCACAAGGGAAAGAAGTTTAACAACTTCAGAAGATCTGACAACAGAAAGGAATCTTCTAGTCACAGAAGATCTGCCAAGAAAGAAGTGGTGTGCTATGAGTGCAAAGAACCTGTGCACTACAAGAATGACTGCCCTAAACTTCTGAAAGAAAAACCTAAGAAGAAGTTCAACAAGAAGAAGAAGGTTCTGATGGCAACATGGGATGACTCAGATGAGTGTGAGTCATCTTCTGAATCAGAAGAAGAATGTGCAAACGTTGCACTGATGGCCAGGACAGAGGATCAAGAGGAAGGTACCTCTGGATATGAATCAGAATCTGAATCTGATGATGATGCAGAAGAGGTAATGGCTAAACTTACCAAAGAAGAACTCATTAAAGTTTTAACAGAAGTTCTTAAAAGTTACAACAACATCAAACTCAAATACAAGAAGCTGAAAAGCAATCTTGAATCTGAGATTGATCTTCTGAAAACAGAACTTGTTGAGCAGAAAGAAATAAATTTAAAAATCAAAAATGACTTTGATAGAACTCAACAAGAATCTGATTCTGAAACTAAGTCTTGTGAAAATATTTTAGAAAAATATGACTCTAGTTTTCAGAGGTTTCTCACTAAGAGCATAGACAGAAGCAAGATGGCTTCCATGATCTATGGTGTTAGTGGAAACAACAGAAGAGGCATTGGATATGAGTCTTCATCTGGAAGCAATCCAAAACCTGTTGACAAACTTTTTATCAGGAAGACACCTCTGTACTCTCAATTCAAATTTGGTCACTTGAATGACATTAAACACACAAGCTCTGAGAAGAGTACTTATGTGTTTAAACCAAAGGCAAGTCAGAATAAACATTATGTTGCAAAACAGAAGTTTAGACAAACCTGCAAACCAACTAACCCCAAAGGACCCAAGAAGATCTGGGTACCTAAAGACAAAATAATTCCTGTTGCAGATGTTCTTAGCAGCAAAGTCAGGACACCAATCATGGTACCTGGACTGTGGATGCTCACGACACATGACAGGAGAAAGGTCTATGTTCCAAAGCCTGGAACTTAGATCTGGAGGGGACGTGAAGTTTGGAGGGAACCAGAAGGGCAAGATCATTGGATCTGGCACTATTGGAAATGGTAAGCTTCCCTCTATTACTAATGTTCTGTTAGTTGAAGGATTGAAACATAATCTATTGTCCATAAGTCAATTAAGTGACAATGGTTATGATATAATCTTTAATCAAAAATGTTGCAAAGCTGTATGTCAAAAGGATGGCTCTATCCTATTCAGTGGAAAGAGGAAACACAACATTTATAAAATTAACCTTTCAGAACTTAAAGTTCAAAATGTAAAATGCCTCTTATCTGTGAATGATGAGCAATGGATCTGGCATAGAAGATTGGGGCATATTAATATGAGACGTATATCTCAGATTAATAAACTCAATCTGGTCAGAGGACTTCCTAAGTTGAAGTTCAACTCAGATGCTCTGTGTGAAGCATGTCAAAGAGGTAAATTTTCAAAATCTCATTTTAAATCAAAAAATGTTGTGTCTACCTCCAGACCATTGGAATTACTTCACATTGATCTGTTTGGACCAGTGAAAACTGCATCCATCAGAGGCAAGAAGTATGGGTTAGTCATTGTAGATGACTACAGCAGATGGACATGGGTAAAGTTTCTAAAACATAAGGATGAGTCTCATTCTGTGTTCTTTGACTTCTGCAATCAAGTCCAGACTGAAAAAGATTCCAAAATTATTAAAGTCAGAAGTGATCATGGTGGAGAATTTGAAAATAAACAATTTGAAAAATATTTTTCTGAAAAAGGCATTGCACATGATTTCTCCTGCCCTAGAACTCCACAACAAAATGGAGTTGTAGAGAGGAAAAATAGAACATTGCAAGAGATGGTCAGAACCATGATCAATGAGACAAATCTGGCAAAACATTTTTGGGCAGAAGCAATTAACACAACTTGTTATATTCAGAACAGAGTGTCTGTAAGACCTCTTCTGGAAAAGACTCCCTATGAATTGTGGAGAAACAGAAAGCCTAACATTTCTTATTTTCATCCTTTTGGATGTATTTGTTATATGCTTAATACTAAAGATAATCTGAACAAGTTTGATTCCAAAGCACAGAAGTGTTTCATGCTTGGTTATTCTGAACGCTCTAAAGGCTACAGAGTATTCAATACTGAAACACAGATTGTTGAAGAATCTATTCATGTTAGATTTGATGATAAGCTTGGCTCTGAAAAGCCAAAGCAGTTTGAAAGTTCTGCAGATAGAGAAGTGATTCTCACAGACTCTGAAGGATCAGAGGCAAAAAAGGCAAAAATCAAAGAATCTGAAGCAACCCCAGATGCTACACCTTTGACTTCCCAACTAAACAACTTGCATATTTCTGATAGACCAACTGTCAGAGGATCTTCTTCCAGAATCAAATCTTCTCATCCAGAAGATGTGATAATTGGAAAGAAAGATGATCCAATAAGGACAAGATCATTTCTCAGAACTTCTGAATCTTCTTTATTTGGCTTAGTGTCAATAATAGAACCAACATCTGTAGATGAGGCTCTGGAAGATAATGAATGGATTATAGCTATGCAAGAAGAGCTGAATCAATTCACCAGAAATGAAGTATGGGATCTGGTTCCTAGACCTAAAGGATTCAATATTATTGGAACAAAATGGGTCTTCAGAAATAAGCTGAATGAAAAGGGAGAAGTAGAAAGGAATAAGGCAAGACTGGTTGCTCAAGGATACAGTCAGCAAGAAGGTATTGATTACACTGAGACATATGCTCCAGTGGCAAGGTTAGAATCAATACGCCTTCTTATTTCTTTTGCTGCACAGAATAACATCACTCTGTATCAGATGGATGTTAAAAGTGCTTTTCTTAATGGTATTATAGAAGAAGAAGTATATGTCCACCAAACTCCTGGTTTTGAAAGTGAAAACTTTCCAGATCATGTTTTCAAATTAAAGAAATCCCTTTATGGATTAAAACAAGCTCCCAGAGCTTGGTATGAGAGATTGAGCAACTTCCTTCTGAAGAAAAATTTTATCAGAGGAAAAGTGGATACAACTTTATTCTGTAAAATTGTTAAGAAAGATCTGTTGATTTGTCAAATTTATGTAGATGACATTATTTTTGGATCAACAAATATTACGCTTGGAAAGGAGTTTGCTAAATGTATGCAGGAAGAATTTGAAATGAGCATGATAGGAGAATTAAGATTCTTCTTGGGAATCCAAGTCAATCAGACTCCAGAGTGCACCTACATACATCAAACCAAATATGTTAAAGAGCTTCTGAAGAAGTTCAACATGGTTGATAGCAAAATGGCAAAGACTCCAATGCATCCTACAAGCACTCTAGGTAAGGAAAAGGTAAGTAAGAAGGTAGATAAAAAACTCTACAGAGGTATGATAGGATATCTTCTATACTTGACTGCTTCTAGACCAGATATTCTGTTTAGTGTCTGCTTATGTGCTAGATTCCAATCAGATCCTAGAGAGTCACACTTAACAGCTGTTAAGAGGATTCTAAGGTATCTGAAAGGTACTGCTAACATGGGTTTGTGTTACAGAAGATCTGATGAATTTTCATTAGTTGGATTCTGTGATGCTGACTATGCTGGAGACAGAGTTGAACGTAAAAGCACTTTTGGAAGCTGTCAGTTTCTTGGAAGTCATCTGATCTCATGGTACAACAAGAAGCAACCTACCATTGCACTGTCAACTACAGAGGCAGAATACATTGCTGCTGCTGGATGTTGTACTCAGATGCTCTAGATGAAGAGTCAATTAGAAGATTATCAAATCTATGAGAGTAATCTTTCTATCTTTTGTGATAATACTTCTGCTATATGTTTGTCAAAAAATCCAATCTTGCATTCTAAGGCTAAACATATAGAAATTAAACATCACTTCATCAGAGACTATGTTCAGAAGGGTGTAATTAATTTAGCTTTTGTTGATACAGATTATCAATGGGCTGATATTTTCACAAAACCCCTTGCTGAAGATAGATTTAAGTTCATTCTGAAAAATATTTGTATGGATTTTTGTCCAGAGTAATATTTATAAGAGGGAACCTCTCAGATGCAAAATGTTTAATGATCTGAAGTATTTCTTCTGTTCATTTATTCTATTCTGATTATTATTTCTGATGTGAAAATCTGAACTGACCATCTTTAGAAGATCTGAACGTGGCTAACGTTTCATTTCTTGAGAGAATTCAGAACTGCATGCAAGCAAACACGTGTCCCACAAAATCTGAAGAGGTGGCGTGTGCACAACTGAAAAGACGTTTGAGGTGAAATTTGAATAGTAAATATCTTGGTTTTCCCCCCAAAATCTGTCAGAAGCATTTATTATTTGAAATGATTTTATTCTCTTCATTTAATGCTGCTCAAACGTGCGTTATTTCTGTCTTTTGGTGTGCCTATGTGTTTAGTATAAATACTTGAAGTGTATTCACTTTCACACTTTTCACTCTCAGAATTTATATGCATTTTCATCTTTTGTTCTCTCTTCACAAAAACTCAAAACCTAAGTGTTCTAAAAAGCATTCTTCAATGGCGTCCTCTTCATCAACAACTGCTCACTTTCAATCAAAAATGGTTGTTGTAACTTCAGATAATCTAGGTGCTGCACCATATATTCCTCCACAGAGAACTCTTCTCACACCTGTTGAAAAGTTAGAAGTGTTGTGTGAATCCATGGTTGAATTTGATTCACTGGCTGACAATGGGTTTGATTTTCGCTCCATTGTTAGAGCTCAAGGTTGGGTGAAATACTTTGATAGACTGTTTGGACCAGTTTACCCTCTACTTGTTAAGGAATTCTGGATTCATGCATCTGTGTATCCAAAGTTTATTCTATCATCTGTGCTGGGAAAGGAAATCATCATCACAGAGGATCTAATTAGAAGACTGATTGGTTATGAAGAAACAGATGGTGTTTCACATCTGCCAGCTGGGCGTGTTGATATGGATGAAGTTTATGAGGAGGTTATGACTGCTAGACAATCCTCTAACAGATTCAAAGATCTGAAGCCAGATTACAAGATCTGGGCCAAGATCTTCATGGGATGTATACATCACAGAAAGTCAACAAATTCCCCAGATTATGTCAACAATGAACAGATCTATTTTATGTACTGCCTGAGTCAGAGCAACAAGGTAGATCTGCCTTACATTTTGTTCATGCATTTGTGGAATCACATAAATGCATCCAGAGAATCTGTGAAAGAAAAGAACCAGAAGATCAGGAATTAGATACCTTTTGGAAGGTTGCTCTCAGATCTTCTCACTGAAAATGGTTTAGTGGCTGCTCTGTATGATGCTGGTGTTACAGAAGAACTAGAGTTCATTATGGGAAAGCCTCTGAACGCTAAGAGCCTTCTGAGACTCAAGATTGTAGATGAACTTACCACTGCTCCAAAGAAGTTAAACATGTCTGATTTGAATAAAAGGATTCCAGTATCAGACTTTCCTCTATTCTTTGCTGAAGAACCTAGACACATTGTTCTGATGTATATAGAGGAATGTAAAAGGGAAGGAGTGCCTGTTCCTGCCAATGTATTTCAACTTGTCAAGCAACCCCTGCCATATGCAGGAGAAGAAGAAGAAGAAGCAGAAGTTCCACTTCAGAGGAAAAGACCTCAACCTGCAGCAGAATCTGAACCTGTCCAGAAGAAGGCTAAGATTGCTGAGAATCCCAAGGATCTTCTAAAGAGAAAAGATTCTGGAGAAGCTGTCTCTGCAAAGAGGATCAAACTCAAAGGTACTAAAGCTTCTGTTACTTCTAAAAATGTTGTTATAAATGATTCATCTATTAAGTCTGTTCCCAAACCCCCTGTCACTCAAACAACATCTGTTGCAGCCCCCAGTTCTGTATCACCTCAGAAACAACCTACTGCTTCTGTATCAAACCCACCTCAACCTAAATTACACATCAAACATTTCACTCCACGTCCATCACCATCAGTTCCATCACCAACTGTTCCACAACCAACAGAACCACAACAAACAGTCCCACAACAAACAGAACCACAACCATCAGAACAATCACAAAATTCTGATAAACAAAAATCTGCTCAACCAACAATAGAAACTCAACCAATAACTTCTGATCATCCAGAAAAACAAATCACAGAAGATCAACCACAAAAAGAATCTATCATTCCACCATCACCAATTCCATCTTCTGAACCTGTAGCAACTGTTACTTCTGAACCCACTAAAGTAACTCCTGCTCCTGTTTCATCTGAACCACCTACTCAATCTGATACCCCTTCAGAACCATCTCATATCCCTGAGACAGAAGTTCTTGATATCACTCCATTAAAAACAGTGTTTCAAGTTTCTTCTACCTCTTGTACACCTGAAACATCTTCAAATTCATCTGAATCAGAAATTCATCCTGATTTTCTGATAAATCCATCTGACAAATATCCTGTTCATGACCCTGAACCTGAATCATCTTTACCTACCAAAACTACCATTCCAGAACTTATTCCTCCACCTGTACCTTCATCTAAGATGATTGTTCCTTCTTCCAATCCATCATCATCTGGAATATCTTGTGCTCAAGTGTCTTCTCTTTATCATAACTTATCTTATGGTTTCAAACTGAAAGATTTTTATGATAGAGTTGAGCCTTCTGAACCCTTGAAACCTCTGAAACCTAAACTCAAACCAACCCTTCCATCTATAATCCTTTCATATATTAAATCTATGGAAAATGAAGGATCCTTAGCCCCCATTTCTGCTACATCTGGTAAAGCTGCTGTTTCAGCTCTGCATCCTGCATCTGACAACACAGTTGCATCTGATAAACCATCAAACTCTGCTTTCGTACCATACTCTAATGCATTCTTTGATGTTGTTTACCCACGCACCAGACCTCAACCAAATCTGCTTAATGCTTTAAACAGATCCCTTCCTCAGAAACCAGAAATTCCATTCTTTCCATATGTTCCCCTCCTCTAATTTCCATTCCAAAATCACTGATACCACCAACTCCAAAGCCTAAACAGATGACTCTGGAAACCTTGCTTAAACCTCCACCCAGACTTAATATTGAACATTTATTTCAAACGTTTTTGCAAGAAATACAGATGTCTTTAGGTACTGTTCAGAAAAAATGTTCTGAAACTATGGATGCAAATGAGACTGACATCATCTGGAAAGGATTTCTCAATAGATTCAACACTGTGGCTTCTAATCTGAAGAACATCTGTTCTGATGATGCAAAGCTCAGAGCTGAAAGAACTCAATTCTGGATTGTCAACAAGACTGAACCTCTGCTGTGTTTGGATGCTCCTCCACCTCCTCCTCCACCAGAACCAACTGCCCCTACACTAACTATGACTCTGGTAGAACCATCTTCAGGATCTCCAGAACATATGGCAATTGACTCTGTTCAGGATACAGAACCTCCATCATCAGAGATCAAGACAGAAAATCCAGATTTGGCAAACAAGATTGCTGCTCTGGAAGCTGGTCAATCTGAAATCAGATCTTGGATGGCGAAGCAAGACAAGAAATCTGAGGACATGTCAGAATGGATGACTAAACAAGATGAGAAGAATGAGACAATAACTAAGTTCATGTCAAAGCAAGAGCAATCACAATCTGAGATCACAGACCTATTGAAGATGCTTTTGTCTAAACACACTTAGATTTTTTTTCTCATGTTTGTGCATCTGTTGTTTTTGCATTTGAATGTTTTGTTCTATCTTCTGATGTACTTTTGCTCTGTTATGATTGAATGAAACAGTTTGTTATTCTCCATTGAATTATCTGCTATTATTCCTTTTATTTGTCTTTATTAAAGGTTTTTACTTTTTGCTTATGACAAAAAAGGGGGAGAAAATAAAGATCTGAACTATTTAATATAATTTCACTAGAATGAATCTTCAGACATATCTATTCTTTCTAATATCTAAATTGACTATTTCAGAACATTTGATAAAAATACTCTATAAAAGAACCTCTGAGTTTCTCAAATCATTTATCTTTTATCAAACTCTGAATCTTATATCTGCAAGATAGTCTGACCCTTGATTATTACAAGACAAACAAGATTTGACTCTGAAAATTACTCAAGATAAAAAGGGAAGTTTCTATTCCTTTTTCATATTTAACTCAGGGGGAGATTCATCATCTCAGGGGGAGTTATAATTCTTTATGTTCAATTAAATAAAATTTCTGATACTTTTTGTCATCATCAAAAAGGGGGAGATTGTTAGAACACAAATTGGTTCTTAATAATTACTCTTTGTTTTGATGATAACTGTTAGGAAATTTATATTTAAGAATTATATACTCTAAAATTTGTTTGAGAGTTTTGCTGCAGATTAAAATTATATTAACTCTCTAGAAGCAAATTTGCCTTGAATACAAGAAGTTATTCTGACTCTGAAGCGCCAAATGCACCTTACAGAAGAATCTGCTTGCTCCTTACAGAAGATCCTGAGCGTAGTCTCCAGAAGGATCTGAAGCAAGAAGCTCCAGAACATTCTGAGTCAGAAGCATCTGAAGATAGTCAGAAGCATCTGAAGATAATCAGAAGCATCTGAAGCTGAAGCATCAGAAGTATAGAAGAATATTGATTGAAGAGTTTCTCAAAGCATTGACCTACATAAGTTTCTGAAAGTACCTACACTGCCATGTACTGAAGTTCTGTGTCAAGATGCTCTGATGATCAACACGCTAGAAGCACACACGCTGCAGAAGACTCTGATACAGCATAGTTCTGAAACTCATCAGAAGACTCTGATCCATTCAGACTCTGAAGAACTTGCTGAAACTGAAGAAATGTTTTTCAAGAATATATCCGTTGGAACTATTCAACGTCTCTTTCCTTATTTGTGCTAGACACACTTACACAGACAAAAAGGATTTATCTGTGCCATCTATTTCAAGGAAAGGTCAGTACATGTGAAGACAAAAAGGCTCAGACCTTTTGGACTCTCTTTTCAACGTGCATGATTCAGTTGCCTATAAAAGGAGTTCCTCACTTCATTCTTCAGTTACACACTTGCTGAAAAGAAATCAAAATATTCTATAAGCTCTCATTCTTATTCTTCATAGAATCTCATTGTACTTAAAACTTAAGAGAAAAATCACTGTTGTGATTATAGCTTTATAGAAGCATTAAAAACTCTTGTATTTAATTTACATTGTTTGTAAAGGATATTCCTTAAGAGGATTCAGTGTGAATCAGTAGCTCTTGAGAAGACTAAGAACTGTAGTTCTTAGGTGATACTATTGTAATCAGTTTGATTTAATAGTGGATTAAGTCCTTGTTGAGAAAGGCAAATCACTCTGGAAGGGTGGACTGGAGTAGTTGTTTAACGAACCAGGATAAAAATAATTGTGTGATTATTTTCAAGTATTAATTTTCCATACTTATTCAACCCCCCCTTCTAAGTATTATCTCACCTTCAAGCATAACAAAAGGTTGTTTTAAATCCATGAATTCGTTCGTCATCAAACTCTTCTCTAAAAATGAAATGATATCACCTATCCTCGTCATTTGGAACAAACTCCCTACATGGCCAGACTTTCTCACATGAATTGATGATAATACCACCTTAATACCCATTTCCAGGTGCAACTCATGGACACCTAATAATGGTCTTGAACTATTCTTGAACAAATTTTTTAAGTATGGACGAAATTAGATCAAACTCTGAAATCTTCTTGCACCATGGCCTGCTTTGAAAATTAGAGAACTAGAATTTGAAATATGAGCCTCAGTTCAACGTCCAAAATCCTAACTAAGAAATATATTGGATTCTGACAATTTTCAACCATAAAGCCTTATGAATTGATTTATGGGTGATTTGAATTGGCATAAAATCAATTACTTAGAACCTCAAACGCACACCACTCAAAATCATGCAAACCCTGACCTGATCATGATCAAACTTTCTCCTGACCAAACCTCAATCAGAATCAGTTGAACTTCAATCATACCACACACATTTTTGACAAATAAAATTAAAAAAAAAACAAAAAAAACATGTAGGACAAATTTGGGGCATGACAGATGCCCCTATCTAATTGGCTTAGACCTAATAAGATGAACGGGTATGGCGCTCATTCTTTCAAGGTAGAAGACAATTAGATATGAAGAAGACCCTGAATTTGTCCGAAAAGAAAAAGAAATGCTTGGGAATTTAAATACTGGATGAGGTAAACCTCTGAGTAAACAAAGAAAGACTAGAAAAAGGTCGTCATCACCAAAAGGATGATAGGACGAAACAGACACGGCTACTACCGCCAAAAGGATGGTAGAGCAAAAATATTATCGCACAATCTGACATTAATGACTATGACAGACCCCTCACCAAAAGGATGACGGAGCGAAACTCACACCGGCCACTACCACCAAAAGGATGATAGGACAAACACCATCGCATAATCTGACATCAATCTAGACGACAGACCCCCCCCCCACCAAAAGGATGACGGAGCGAAACTCACACCGGCCACTACCACCAAAAGAATGATAGGACAAATACCATCGTACAATCTGACATCAATCCAGATGACAGACCCCCACCAAAAGGATGACGGAGCGAAACTCACACCGACCACTACCACCAAAAGGATGATAGGACAAACACCATCGCACAATCTGACATCAATCCAAATGATAGACCCCCACCAAAAGGATGATGGAGCGAAACTCACACCGGCCACTACCACCAAAAGGATGATAGGACAAACACCATCGCATAATCTGACATTAATCCAGATGACAGACCCCCACCAAAAGGATGACGAAATGAAACTCACACCAGCCACTACCACCGAAAGGATGATAAGACAAACATCATCGCATAATCTGACATTAATGACTATGACAGACCCCCCATCTAAAGGATGATGGAGCGAAACTCACACCGGCCACTACCACCAAAAGGATGATAGGATAAACACCATCGCATAATCTGACATTAATGACTATGACAGACCCCCCCATCCAAAGGATGATGAAGCAAAACTCACACCGGCCACTACCACCAAAAGGATGATAGGACAAACACTATCGCATAATCTGACATTAATGACTATGACAGACCCCCCATCCAAAGGATGACGAAACGAAACTCACATCGGCCACTACCACCAAAAGGATGATAGGACAAACACCATCGCATAATCTGACATAATGACTATGACAGACCCCCCATCCAAAGGATGACAGAGCGAAACTCACACCGTCCATTACCGCCAAAAGGATGATAGGACAAACACCATCGCATAATCTGACCTTAATGACTATGAAAGACCCCTTATCCAAAGGATGACGGAGCGAAACTCACACCGGCCGCTACCACCAAAAGAATGATAGGACAAACACTATCGCATAATCTAAAACCAATAAGATGACAGACCCCCCCCCCCCCCCACCAAAAGGATGACGGAGTGAAACTCACACCGGCCGCTACCACCAAAAGGATGATAGGACAAACACTATCGCACAATCTGACACCAATAAGATGACAGACCCCCACCAAAAGGATGAAGGAGCGAAACTCACACCCACACCGGTTGCTATCACCAAAAGGATGATAGAACGACACAAATTTAATGTTACCAACACCAAAAGGATGCAGGCTAGGTTGAACCGACGAGGTTTGGCTATCACCAAAAGGATGATAGTAAGGCAATTGACAACGGTCATGCTTGCTGGATACAACTCTCTGCGGAACACCCAAGAGGAAGATTGGATTGGAATGAATCAACGGGGTACGCCTGTCGCTACTGCGAAAATCGGCGCCGGCTATGACAGAAGAGTCGCCACCGTGCGTTATTTATCCCAAAAGAGGGAAAGGAAACGCTCAGAGTAAACCTAACGCAAAGAGGGAAAGGAATAGTCATCGCAACCAAATCCTGGATTCGGGAGTCGGTTACGCAAGGGGAAGGTATTAGCACCCCTCACGTCCGTCGTACTCGACGGGATCCACGCTTTTTTTCTATCTAAGGGTGTGTTATTCTATCTACTCTACAGGTCTGGGTTAAAAAGGAAAAGAAAATGACTCGGCAAAGTATTGCACTTTATGCCTACGTATTCTCGTCTGGAACGAGAAATCAGAGTCAACGTAGTTCGCCTAATTACGGGTTAAGGGGGAAGGTTGCTCACCGAGATATCGCATCTCGTGCCTACGTACTTTCATACGGCATGAAAAATCAGAGCAAACATAGTTCAGGCTACGGAAGACACAAGCTTGTCTGACAGTTTTTATCTCCTTAAGAAAGGGTTTTCCTGATTAAAGGTCCAAGAGGACAAAAGCAGAGTTTGAATGTTTGTTTGAGTTTTTTAAGAAAGAAATATTTTTTAGTCTGTTTGCAACTTGTACTGCACTAAAGACTTGTGATCTGAGAGTGACTACGTCGCATGTCACCCTAAGGGTACCATACTAAGCAGTCAGATTACTGAAGAGTGACCTTCCAGCAACCTTTTCTCAAATAGCTTAAGGCTCGTAGCGTACAACACGCGTTATCCTTATTATTGTGTTTTTGAATTGTTTTGAGATGAGAAGAGAAAGACGCTCTAAAAAAGCCTATGGTTGAAAGGGAAACTAACCTAGTGTTATCATGCATGGGTCAAAACCTAATGTCTTTCATAATTTCCTCTTGCACAGAGGAAATCAGAGATCCTAGGGGATAAACAGCAAAAGACAGCAAGCAATTACAGTAAACAGTAAGCATGCATGCTATACAACAGTAAGAGAGGCAAGAGAGAAAACAATAGGCAAGAGGAGACAAGCTCCACCTCAAACCTAGAGGTAATCAACATAAGCAATCAAACAATACATCGAAAAACAAAAGACACAGAGGAGACAGCCCAAGCAGCAGCAACTAAACTCCTACAGCAAACAACAACAGCAGCTCTAAACAGCAAAAAAGGATAGACAACAAAGTTGATAGCTAGGCCTCATTTTCAAACAAGCTTCTATCTTCAAGCTTCACCAAGCACACTCCAAGAGAAGGATTAAACATCAAGATCAAGTTATAATGTTAAGAAAACTTAATGACAACCAAAGGAAATCATTAAGAACTCAACATTGCACATGAAAGGTATCCTCAAAGTTCTACTCACTTAGGCATACCACTCATCCCTCCTAAGGAGACATGGAGCTTCCCAAGAAGGACTTTGTGTCATTGGATAGAATAGAGGCAAACAATGCACTCTATGTTTGAAGAAAGAATCAAAACTAGGTATAAGGCATTTCCTAAAACCCTAATTTCCTAAGCTCCTAAAAAGAACCTCCACAAGAGGAAAAGCTTTCAACTCCAAGATCCAATCCTCAATCCCAAGCATCTTCAATGAATCTAGAAGCTTCTCCAAAACGAATTCCAAGCCAAGCAAGCTCCAAAGTAACCAACCAAGCCAAACAAGCAAAGGTACTCAAGAGAGAACAACACAAACACAAGCAATTTGCAAAATACAACTAAAATACAAAACCAATTTGTAAAATTCTAATTAATTTCCTAGGGGAACATACATATTTGAAAAACCTAGTGTAAAAATATTGAAGCCTAAATCAACTTCTAAGTCATCTAAACAATTCCTACATTGAGATAGGTCAAGGGAATCCACAAGTTTGGGAGGGTCCTAATCTCAATACCTAAAACAGAACCTAATGTTGTTCTAAAAGTCCACCAAAAATTCTAAGGGAACATACATGAATACCCTAACACATACTAAAAAATCAAGGCCAAACTCATCACCAATTGGAAGAACTAAATTCAACAAAACAGATAGCCAATTATGCAAAAATAAAGAACAAAATAAAATGTGAAAAATCAAATAAAAATTGAAAAATGCATGAAATTGTATTTTGTTAATCCTATAAAATCATAAACTCCATAAGGATCATGAGGATATTTTTAAAATAATTTTGTGATCAAAATTGGAATTTATATGATTTTTGGAATAACAATGCAATTAAAATAAAACAAAATGAAATAAAAATGAATTAAATGCTGAAATAAACATGAGCCACTGGATCAGGAGACCAGTCAATCTATCCAACGCGCGAGAGCTTGCCACCTCATTTATTTAAACGCAGCGTTTTGAATTAATATGGAGTCAACAAAATAACAAGTCCCAGCCACACGATCTGGTGGTCAGTCAATGGTCCAAGGTTGATCTAATGGCTTTCACATCATCTTCTTCATTTTTCAGGTCATCTGAGTAGAGACACAGGGCGGTGGTGCATGGTGGCCGGAGAAGACTCCGGTTGTCTTCTCCGGTGAGAGTCCAGTTTCAGGCAACCAAAACTGACAAACAAAATACCAAATCAACTCAGTTTTTCACGTACAATCCAAATCTCCACTCAAAATCCTCTAGATCTGGCTAGGTTTTAAAATTCGAGGGCAAACTCCAAATGCACCTCAATTCTGATCATCATCAAATCCTAAACTAAATACACAGAACTGTTCCTCATGCTTCCTAGGTCATCATCATCTATCAATTCATGTCAATTCTTCAAGATCAAGCCAAATCGTGCCTCAACAGAATTCATACATGATCCTACATTGTCTCTAATTGTCCAAATTCCTATCCAGAAACAACCTACATCTCTTCCTGATTCTAAAAGCAAGTTCAAAACTAAATGAATCACGCTAAATCATATAGAATATGGAGATTTACTAACCTGCTCTAGATATGTTGACAGAGGTACTTAGAGCTCGTGGCTTGCTTCCAAATGCTCCAGAAACTTTCAATGATCTACAAGAAAGAGATTGCACACCTTAATTTTGCTTGAATTGACTCCAAACTCAGAATCCGATTTCAAGTTGCAGCTGTGAAATTTCAATTGCTCTTGCTTGCTCTGGCGCGAAATGAAGCTCAAAATTGATCTGAACTCACTCTAATGAATATATAGAAGAGCTTCATGGGCCTTTGGATCCAATTTGAAGCCCAAAACAGTGATTTGCATTTTCTGATTTTTCCTTCAAAATTCACTATGACAGTTGTGCATTGCAAGCTTGGCATTGGTTCTAGAAGTTTCTAACACCTTGCACATGTCATTTAGAATGAGTTTGAATGGAGAAATTGGCCTGAATTGCCTTGTGTATGATTTTGCATATGTGACTTGTTCATGAAGTAACAACATTGAAAGTCATGGAATTATGCCTCAAATGAAAAATGTAAAAATGTCAAAGTGTTCAAAATGAAATTTCTAGTCAGAAAATGTACCGATTTTCTTGGTTTTGGTCATCTAACTCAAAATCCCATTTTCCCTCCTTTCCATATTTGAAATTTCTTCATTTTCAAGCCATTTCAAATGACTTTTTGATATGAGCCAAAAAAAACTCTCATGACCACTTGATTGCATTCAAAACATCATTCTAAGCAACTTTCATGTTGAACAATTTTCCATTTGAAGCTTTCAAGTTGAAGATTTTGGCCCATGCTTGAAAATGACCTATAATCTCACTTTCCCAAAATACCCCTGACTTGTAAACCTCATAACTTGAGTTCTGCAAATCATATGGAAGACTTCTAGTACAATTTAGAAAGCTAATATCATGAGGAACAACTTTCATGTTGACAAAAAGTTCAGGTGAAACCTCCTTCTAGGTCAAAAATAGCCTTGAAGTCAGATGATTTTCACAGACAAATTTCAGAAGCATCTGAGGACTTGTAACCTGTCTGGGACATAACTTGAGTTCTATAAATCCAATGGAGGACTTCTAGTACTAAAATTAAAGTTATTGAGATTATATATAAGTTTCATGTTGGCCAAAGATCCATTTGAAACTTGTATCTTGACTTATGTGGCCTTGAAGTTAGGCACTAAACAGGGGATTTTGCACTAAAACCCTAATTTAGCAACTTCCCACATTCTTGATTCTTCTTGATTTGATCTTGGCACAAAACCACAAATGTCTTATCACATCAATTCATGAACTTCATGACCTCAAAGTAGGCTTTGATACTCTTCAATTGCACAATTGACCTAGGGTTGATCCAGATGAAACCCTAATTGCTTGCACATCAACTGTGGCTCTTGCATTTGACACAATGGCTTGATTTAGCTCCCACATGGCTCTTTAGGCACTCCATGAGCTCTATACACATCTCATATTCACACCTCATGCTTCACATCCCATTGATGGTCCTCAGCTGATCAAGACCTCCCACCACCTCCTGATGACTTGGATGACTTCTCAAGCTTGGATAAGATTTCTTGCTAGGCTTTTCTTGATAACAATCACACTTGATCTCCTGTTGGATTAATGATATGCCATGATATGCAAATGATAGAACTATGCAAATGATAATGTAATGAAACATAAACCAGGTAACATATGTTGAGCAAATTTTGGGGTGCAACAACGCCCACCGTCTTGCTTGGAGGTCACAACTTTGTTGAAATGATTCCATGAGGAACGACCATGAACTTTTGAAGAGGATGGCCCTGTCTAGGCTGAATTTGTCCTTGAAGTCTTGTCTTGGTCAACAAAAGGTTGAACAACTTCATGAGGAACGCTCACGGCTTGCTGAAGATGCCCCTGCCTGGGCTGAATCTTGCATTGAAGGTCTTGGATTTTCTCAACAAAAGGCTGAAAAACTTCATGGGGAACATCCACGGTCTTGAATGATATGCCCCTGGCTGGGCTGTATGTTGACTTGAAGATCTGATCAACCACGAGGTTGAAATACATCATGGGAAATACACATGGTCTTGAAAAAGATGCCCCTGACTGGGCTGAACCTTGCTTTGATATCTTTGAATTTTGTTGGAGAAACCCACAATCTTGCAAAAATGTCCCTGATTGGGCTGCAGATAGTCTTGGAAATCTTCGAGATTGATCCTGGACCTTGACTCGCATATGCGGATGCTTGATGTTGAGAATGAGGTTCCATAACGAATGGAAATGCAAATGCAAATGCTGACGCGCGGAGATGCAAGAGTTAGGTAAGTATGACAAGATTGGGTATGCATATGATGCAAGATGCTTATGATAACGAATGTGATGCGTATGATACAGATGATGCAGACGGGTAAACGGAAATGCAGGTGGAGACGCCAGCTTGGTGGACTTTGGTAGTTGCCAATACGGATTGGACTTCGGGCGGTGGGAGGGATTGACTTCCTCGACACACAGCTTGTTGAAGACACCATGACTGAAGTAGGAGATGCACTAGATGCCCCAAGTCTGGGTACTTGGTAGTTATGAATTTACTTCAGAGAAGGTTGCAACTCTGCTAGATGGTTGGAGTGACCTGGTCTTGCCCCATTTTGAACTTGTTAATGGTATGCCCCTGATTAACCAGTTCTGAAGTTGAATCTGAACTATTATGCTTGAAATGACCTGCCCCTGTTCAAGCTGTTGAGTGATTTGCCCCAGCCTAGGGGTTTTGAGGTAGCATTGTTTCGTATTAGTCGCTGAAAGTCAAGTTCTTCTTGATTGCCCCTTGTTGAAGTGTCATAGATTTGCAAATAAAATCGTACATTCACAAATGGTAATATTAATGCAAAGCTTGATGCAAGTTTTTAAAAAGTGTCGTTTATTGAGAGTGTCGTGGTAGTGAGGCGAATGGTGTAACGCCCCGATTCTGAATTTCCCATTTCTGTTGAGTCTTTTGATTTATTTTGATTGATTATTATTTCATTTGTGGAATTTGAATATTAATATGTTAAGTGTGCATATTATGTTATTTTATTATTTGGAGAGTTTTGGGAATTAATTAGAGGATGTTTTAGATAATCCTTAATTAGTTGTTCTTTGAGAGAAATAGAATAGAAAGAGTTATAAGTGGAAATAGACAGAAAAGAAAAGAGATAGAAAGAAATAGAAAGGAAAGAAGAGAAAAGAGGAGGAAGTGGAGAAAAACCTAGAACCATCAAGAATCAAACTTCTAAGCTTCGATTAATCGGGTAAGGGTGTGAAACTTTATTATTCTTTCGATGTGTATGATTATATATGTTTCTATTGGTTTGATTTTGGATTGGGGAGAGTGTTGCTCATTTTCTGTTTTAGGTCGAATTTGATTTAATCGGTAGAAACCGAGTTTTAACGATTAAAAATGAGAATAAGTGGTAAAGTTTAGTCGGGGAATGTTAGACTAAGGTGGTTGAATCTGGTTTGGTGAGAATCGATTGATTTTGGAAGGATTGGGAGATTTTGACAGTTAAGGATTTCTGAGTTCGCAGATTCGCTAGCATTCGCTAGGCGAATGGGATCGAAGGTTCGCCAGGCGAGTCCCAGTGAGTGGGTAGCGAACCAAGTCAGTAGCCCAACTTTGTCTTCGCCAGTGAGTTCGCCAGGCGAAGGTGCCAGCGAGAGGCTTCGCCAGGCGAGTGTGGTAGCGAGTGGTAGAGAACTAAGTCAGTAGCTATTGTCTGGCTTCGCCAGCGAGTTCGCCAGGCGAGTGTGGTGGCGAGCATTCGCCAGAGGCTTCGCCGGGCGAAGGTCGGCGAATGTGTCAACATTTTCTATTTTTCCGGTGCTTTCTATCCAATTGTCGATTGTTTGGTTTATTTATGTTTAATCCTTACTTGAATGGATAGTTGTATGCTGTTGTGATGTGTTATGGGTAGCCGTAAGACGTGAATCCTAGATTGTGAATCCTAGATTGTGAATCATGGAGTGTGAAATATGGTCGTTTGGCACTTTTGTGCATTTGTTTGAATTGAATGGAAATGCATTATGAGATTGATGTGAATGTGCATAATTGTATGTACTTGTATGATGTGAAGAATGCATGATTATATATTCGTGAATATGTATGCATTTCAAGAGTGTGTGGAGTCGTTTTGCATGTGAAGCATCATGATTGCATTCTTGTGTGTCTGATCCCGCGTAGGATCTGCAGAAACCTCGTGTGCCCATGTGGGGTGTGAGTGATGGTTTATTTTTGATCCCTAGGAGGATCTGCAGAAACGATCGTGTGCCCTTGTGTCATACCCCAAATTTGTCCTACTTCGATATTTAATGAATGTTTTACTGCTTCGTGACTTCTGGCCATGGTCCTCTAATATTTGGATTATGAAGGCTTTGTTTGCGCTCGTTGTGATTACAAGCTCTTGCTAAAGTGGTAGTTTAGGTACAGATAAAAGAAAAAATGTGCCATCATTCTTGTGATCAGGCTTCAAAACAAGATTGACCGCCCAAGTTATAAGACTGATTCATTTCAAGGCAGGTTCATTTGGTTTCAAGTGGTTTTAGAATGTGTTTCTGTCATACCCTAAATTTGTCCTACCCTTTTGTAAATATTTTCGCATTATCGTTTCATGCCGTTTAGACACGTGTCCACCTGAAATCGGGCGTTTTCCAAACTTTACCTTTTTTTGACCCATTAAGATGTGACACGTGGCCTAAGGTTATTTTGTGAATATTATTTTTTAAACTTTTTTTTTCTCTATTAAGTGTTATTAGTAACATTTCTTTTTAATTATTATTTTCTCGTTTTTTTTATATATATATATATATATATATATATTTTGGCTGATTTTATATGTTTTAATATTTATTTAATTGCTAATAGTTAATATTTTATTTAATGGTCATTGTTTGTATTAAGTAGTTGTTAACATTAATTTAGATTTAATTAGTATACTTTTATTGTTTAGTAAATTTGTTAATAAAATTATTAAAAAAAAGGAGAAGAATTGTGGATTTGAGCAAAGCCCAATAGAGCAGCCCGAACCCAGCGTATTATAAGGAAAAGGGAAATTGGTTGATAAAAACGCTAGGTTACTGTTCATCCCCGGAGGAGAAAACCCAAAAACGGCGCCTCGACAAACCCTAATCCCAATTTTAACTGTTCATCACTCTCAAAACCCTATCCCTCTTCTCTCTCGGAGCGGCCGCCGAGGTTCCCGTTTCTTCTTCAAAATCACCTCACCTCCATCGCACCACCATTGAATTCTTCTGATTCTCAACAACCACGCGTTCAGTGATGATTAACAATGACAACAATTGGTATCGATTTTGAAACCCAGATTCTTGTTCATGACAGCGACGATGTTCACAACGGCGATGTTCAGCGCACGGTTTCGTAAAACCGCGATTTTGTTGCCGGTAACGATAATCCCTCCGTTCAAATACGATACAATATGGTAGCAACTTTCACTATTCCCCAACAACAACATAGCGCTCCGGTGAGTAACAAACGGATTGGTACATGTTGCACCCCAAAATTTGCCCTCACCATACAAGACTTTGTGTTCTAAGAAGGTTCACAAGATTCACAATGTTTACAAAGCTTTCCTAAGGGTCATGGGGCCTACAAAGCCACTTCATGATGTTCACAAGGTTCACAAGCTTCACAATACCTCCCATGAGTATCACAAGATATCTTATGAAGATTCACAAGGTTCACAAAGTTCACAATTGGTCAGAAGAGTTGACAATTCCCTCAGACAATGCACCTCCTAAGCAGTGCATCCAAAACTAGGGTTTTGACTTTAATCAGGCTAAATGGACTTCCAAGACTTCAGATTTGGTCCCAGGGGTATTTTGGTCATTTTTACGTGGATCCCGCTAATTCTTTGAAGACGGGCTGTTACTGAGCTGTGAGACACTTGAGACACTATTTCTGAGGCATTTATTTATCACCTGTTTTGATTATATCAAGGTGCCAATTCGATGTGTTCGGTATCGAAATTTGTCAGGCATAACTGGATTTAAGGTCCATTTTATCGCTCATGGTTTATTTCCAGAGCATTTCCGTTGCTGTTAATAAGGCGCAGTTTAATTGGGTATTATTGGATTGTTGCTTATATCATTTGGTCAGTGGAATTCAATTACGGGCAATATCATCATTGATACTAAATCTGTTGTGATTACGGCGCACATTCGCGTTTGGTTAGAAAATGAGGAGAATATTGTTGGCTAGAATCCAAATGAATGAAGTCAGGTGATGAGATTAGGACTACCAACGAGACAAGTACATGAGCAAGAATATCATTCGTGAGTATTTATGGTTTATGACTAGAATAATGAATTTAAATATTTGTGGATTTATTCACAAATGTTTATAATTTATAACTAGAAATAAATATAAATAGATTCAAAGTTGAATGATCATGGAATTTTTATTTCATAAGAATATCATTTTACAAAAGGAAGTGAATCATTTCACATTTGAATTGCTGTGAGATTACATTTACAAATGTTACATCTACTCTAAAAAATCCTAAATCCTAAAAACTCCTAAGGCTTCTTCATGGTATCCTTCCCTTGAGTGTTCCTCGAAGTTCCCGATCACCTGCAAAAAATAAGAGAAACAAAACAGAACAGAGTAGGAAGATGTTAGAAAGATGAATTTGACACTCTCAGAACATTGTCATCATCGAGTGCCGGGAGTGGCACGACCAAAGCCGCATCCTACTCCCGTTACCAATCTGAGCCATCGGCGTCAGATCAGGTAATATCTGTTCTTATCTAAGGGACAGCCGAGAGAAAGAGAGAGATAAAAGAAGTTTGGGCCGATAAAAGATTTTGCCGAAAGTAATTGTTTAAGCCAAATGGACTGTTCTATTAAGTAAATATTCAGACATCCATCTCCATCATGTAAATTTGTGGATATCCAGAGGTAAGACTAAATCCAAACTGGAACAGCAGCAAATAAGTTCGGATTGAATCCACATCAAGAAAAAAAACTGAATATCGGAACTGCATCAGGAGTCATTAATTTATCAGTTAACAAAACCAAATAGTAGCTGGATTCGAAACATCAAAATGGCATCAGAAAAAGTCGCCAACAGAAAAGGAATTGAAGTCGTTCAAGGGCTGCAGTTGGACGAATGAAAAGGCCACCGAATGTCAGCAGCAGATGACACTCCAAACATCTCATGTCCGAAATCAAACCAATTTCCCAAACTACATCAAACACTGCATCAAAAAAGTTCAGAAGCATCAATGAAAATCAAGTTTCAATTTGGAAAAAGGGCAGAAATAGGCAAGTTCGATATCACAGCCGAAATACCTCAGAAGGTAGCCCGTTCGCAAGTCCAAACCAGTTCGCGTAAGTAACTATATCCAAATTTGGTCCATATCTGAAAAAGAAAACCAAAATCCAAACGAGTCCAGTTATCCAAATGAAATCAAAACAAATCCAGAAATACAGATACCCAAATCCATGACGGAGTCAGTTCGTATCAGTAAGTCAAATCCATATCATAAGAAATTAGATTCGATCCAGTATCAGAAAACAAATCATGAGCAAATCCAACAAATATCAGAAAGTGAACCCTATCAGAAAAGATAACAAAATCAAATCAGTAATAATGCGAACCACATCCGAAAGAGGAATGTTTCCAAATCAAATCCCAATCAGAAATTAATATCAGTAAAAATAACGTAAAAAAGATATTATCCAGGCCCATTCGAAAATCAAGAAAAAGTATATAAGGAACCATAGCACCTGATCAAACGCTAGCGAGAACGGCCGCAAACAAGAAACCCTAAACGAATCGAAAGATGGCTGCGAACTCAGACGAAAGCATAATCGTCATCATCGTTCAAAGAATCACCCAACATAAATCATGAATCATCAAAGCCGAACCATCGATCGTACTCATCAACACAAACAAACCGAAGGAAGTCTACCGACGCCGCCTCCATCCACGACGAGCAAACCCCTTCTCAAAGCTCAGAGAGATCTCATCATCGCCTCACCACTCGTTAATCGTCGTTACCACCAACAAAATGTAAGCGAAGAACACACAATATCGTCACCTTTAATGTTGTTGTATCTAATTTCAGGTTTTTCATCATGAATAAAAGAGGGACTCAATGCAAGAGATGAAGAGAGGTTGGAACGATGGGAAATGAGAGAACGAAAGACGAAGAGGAACAAAAGCGGCGCAGCGAAAATGAGAAGGGTCTGAAACCCTAGATAGAAGTTTTTTTGTTGTTTGGATTTTGAGTCTAACCGGGTTGGGTCCGGATGTAACTACCGGCCCAACCCCTTTTCTTTTTATTTATTTCTGCATTTTTTTTGTTATTTTAATTATTATAGTTTATTTGTTAAAACCTTTTTCTAAAACAATAAAAATCTGTTTTTTAAAAAAAATAATAATGAAGTTTTTAATAGTTAAAACCTGAATTTTTTCTTTAAAATATTTTTTTAGAAATAAACATTAAACCTTTTAAAAAAAATAAAACTTTTTTATAATTAAATTAAAATACTTTTTGAAAATTAAACTTAGTTTCTTCTTTTTTTAAAAAAAAACTTCTATTAAGACCTTTTTTTTTTTTTTTTTTATATAAATATCACAAATAAACAACAAAACGTATACAATGTTTCACCCTCGCTTCATAACTTGTCTAACTCTGTCTACTAACATTGATCGTTTGTTTTGCAGCTTTGTTACGTTGCCCTTAACTATTTTAGTGTGTTTGCAATTCAAAATATCCTCGTTATTGTATCTACTTTTCATTTGTAATCTCGCGAACCAACAATCGCGTTTACCTTCCCACTTTTACTTTCCGCTGTTTGTATGATTAAAATTCTCACATTCATTTACCGTTAATCTATCACATTGCACCTCCGAAGGATTAGGTCTAGCTGTTTGGGCCGCCGCGCCAATAGTCCTCAAAACTTCGAACCCTTTTCAAACCCTAATTTACACAAACGCCTCGCCGCAGGCCAAATTACAATTTTACCCCTAGCATTAGGTCAAAGGGCCGCCGCGCTCATTTTAGGGTTTCCCGCCGTGGAATCCCTAATTTAACCCTAATTACAACTTAACATTTCAACGTAGAAATTTGGAGTTCCTACACTCCGCGTAAGCGTGTCCTTAAGGCGCGTTTATTCCCCTTGAGACCTTGACCACTGTCAAGAGATCTCTAACCTCCCTTTTGAGGGGAACTACGATTACTCTGATTCCACTCCCGTAAGGATACGTAGGCACAAGATGCGATGTCTTGCCGAGTAAACTTAGAATTAACCTCCTTTATTATTTATTATTGCTTATTTATATTTTATTTATCTTTGCTATTTAATTATTTTGCTTATTATTTTGTAATTGTTTCTTGGATGTAAAGTTGTTTAATTATTTAATTATCATTATGGTTAGTAATTAGGGAGTGTAACAACCTGTATGTAATATTAAAATAAATTTAGATCACTTTTAAATAAAGATAATTAAAATAAACACGTCGCACACGTAAGTCGATTTTAATCGCCGTCTCACTTCCTAAGGATATCCCTCAAGTTGCCTACGAATAATGGTTAAGTGGGGTGTATAAAGCAAGTCCCTCAAATAGAAAAATCATCAAAGTCCCTTATGGTTGCCTTTACGAATCGAGTCCCTTTCGAAAAATGATGATAGTCCCTCCAGTTTGCTTATTACACCCCACAATGGCCTTCAAAAATCCAATTGTCCCTCACATGTCCCTTAACATCCAAAGTAAGGACTACCTACTCCATTATAGTAGGGATAGTCTTACTAAGGAAAGGATGAAGAATAAGAAAGACCTTTAAACATTAGGGTAGGATACTCCTAGGTGCTTGCTCACTTCAAAACTGTTTCACACTTAAACAAATTTTCAACGAGTTTTCAAACAAGTTCTTAACACATCCTTACATGGATTATTTATTAACTATTCTGAAAATTTTCTATTCACACACTACAATTTCAAAACAATTCAAAAGTGAGCTTAAGTACCTAAGAGCCCATGGATAACCATGGATGAAAAGGGTGCTAACACCTTCCCTTTTCATAATCTACCCCCCGGACCCAAAATATTCTCTAAGGTCTTTCCTGTTCTTTTATAACCTTTCCTTATGGATAAAATAAAAGTCGGTGGCGACTCTTGCTATCCGCAACATTGTTTAAAGTCAGTTCTCCCACCGTGTTACAGAATTGGCGACTCTGCTGGGGATCTATTTAAGAGGGGTACCCTTAGGAATTAAGATCACTTTAAATTGTTTGCCTTGTTTGCTTTATTATTATATTGTCGGGGTGCTCTTATGTGTGAAAGGTCCTAACCCGGATCTAGTGTACCTTAAGTAAATGGCAATAGACCAAGGAAACTGTACGATGTATATCGATACGGTTGATCTGGTGGCCATAGTTAGTGCGACTTCTTGGTTGGTGCTTATATTCCTTAAGTCAAGTTGAGGATAATATTGAGGCTGCCATATGTTGTCAATGCACTAACTGACTTTTAGAACCCTAGTTAACTCATCTTGGCCTTTAGAAAGTAGTGAGGTAACCGGCTTTGGTGCAGACTGAAGTTGGTTGACACTCGATACTACGCTCATTGAGATCTTAAACTTGGAGGGTTTTGGTTGGCAAGTAAGTTGCCTTCTGAGCAACCACCCTTGTGAAGGATCAATGATATTGAGATCCCTTAGAACCTGGTTACTTTTGTAGGACAGGATGAACCATCTAACTTCAGGGGAGGGTACTTGCCTTTGAACCTCATGCAAGCCTTTAAACCTAGGGCTATGGTGTGACTTGTTTGTGTGTGCCACATGTTTGTGATTGAGCATGACATCATGACATCATCATGCATCATAAGCATATCATTTTCCCTAACCATTTCAAGGACCAAAGGATTTATCTTTGTTCTTTGTTGCAGGTCATGGCTTCTGCTCGTAGAAACACCATCAGGATCAACTTTGTAGGGATACCTGCTAAGCTCAAGGAGTTGGTTTCCCTAGTGCCTGATCATTCCCAGTTCAACAAGAGACATGGTCACTTATTGGATCTAGTTACTTCAGGGTTCAGTGAAGACATGATGAGTGTGCTGTTTCAGTTCTTTGACCCTAAGCACCATTGCTTTACATTTACATTTCCTGATTATCAGCTGGTTCCAACCATGGAGGAGTTCTCTAAACTTCTGGGTATACCTGTTCTTGATCAGAAGCCATTCACAGGCTTAGAGAAGGAGCTTAAACCAGAAGTTATTGCTGCAGCTCTACATCTGAAGAAGTCTGACATTGTTCTAGAGACAAGAAGCGGAGTCAAGGGTATTCTTGCCAAGGTATTAATGGATAAAGCTCAAATGTTCTTGAAGGCCATGAGCTATGATGCTTTTGAGGAGCTCTTAGCCTTGCTGATATATGGCTTAGTGTTGTTCCCCAATCCAGATCAGTTCATAGATGTTCATGCCATCAACATTTTCCTGAGTCACAATCCAGTGCCTACATTGCTTGGAGACATCCTACATTCTCTTCACACCCGTACTACAAGGGCAAGAGGAACTTTGATGTGCTGCATACCTTTGCTCTCTAGGTGGTTTATTTCTCACCTTCCTCGCTCAGTAATGAAGAATGAGCAAGGGTTCAGATGGTCCAAGAGGATCATGTCACTATCTCACTCAGACATTCATTGGTGCTCCAGATCTATGGAGAATGTCACCATCATTGACCGTTGTGGGGAGTTTCCTAATGTGCCACTTCTAGGTATAAGAGGAGGTATCACCTACAACCCCTCTCTAGCTTTACGACAGTTTGGTTACGCCCGAAGTGACGGTCCACATGACATGTTGATTCAGGGCATTGTGTTTGATTACGACAACGATCTTCAGGGTTACCGTCAGAGATTCATCCGAGCTTGGGGAAAGGTAAACAGGATTGACAGCAAGACACTGGAGCCTAAGTACACTATTCCTATGGAGGCTTATCTCAGATGGGTACGATCTCGTGCTCAGACACTCATGATGCCATATCCTGCCGTCCTACCAGTTACCATGGAACCTGTTGCTGAAGGAGACACAGCTTATACCATCCTTCACCCAGACATGCCTACTGATATGGAAGACTTGCAGAGATCATGGATCCAACTGAAAGAGCAAAGGGATACTTTCGAGGCTCATTACAAAGCAAGCCAAGCAAGGATCCTAGAGCTAACAAAGCTACTTCATGAGGAACGAAACCTCAACTCATACCTCAACACAAAGAGGAAACGTCCATGGGAGACTTAAAACCCCATCTTTTGTACTTATTTCGTTTTCATTTTTTTGTAAGCCTAAAAGGCAAAACAAGTTATTACTAATAAAAAGTTACTTTCTTGTTTGTTTAAGCAAATTTAAATCCTGCGGTCCTTGAAAACATTGCATATGCATTCCCATATCATTGCATCACAGGTTTATAATTGTGTACAGGTTTCTCATCTTCTCGCTGTTTATTTCAGCAATGGCTCTTGAACAATCAGTTAAGGATCTCCAGGCACAGAATGCACAGTTCCAAGAGCTGATCCTGAACCTATCTGAGGGGCAGGATGAATTGAAGACACTGCTGGCCAAGAAGACTAAGAAGGCTAGAAGGTCTGCTGGGTTGCTCAACATGGGAAGAAGGTTCAAAGGTCCTGCCAAGACCAAGGAACAGGTTGAAGACTATGAATCTGAAGAATCTGAGCAGGAGAGAGGCAGTCTCCACAACACTATGGGGGACTCTGATTCTGAGGCTAACTACTACCATGAGCCTAACGAAGACAAATTCAAGATGCTGGTGGATAGAATGGATGCTATGGAATTACAGAAATCATCTGGGCTGGATTTTGAGGATTTGAGCTTGATATCTGGGGTGGTCATACCCATTGGGTTCAAAGTTCCTACATTTGTTGTCTATGATGGGGTCTCTTGTCCCAAATTGCATCTGAGGTCTTATGTCAGAAGAATTCAACCCCACACTGCTGATAAAAAGTTGTGGATCCATTTCTTTCAAGAGAGTTTATCTGGAGCTCAGCTAGAGTGGTATTATCAGTTGGAGAGTGTCAACATCAGAGATTGGAATGACCTTGTTGAAGCTTTCTACAAGCAGTATCAATACAATGCTGACTTAGCCCCCACTCGCATGCAGCTTCAAAGCATGCCTATGGGTGCCAAAGAAAGCTTTAAGGAGTATGCTCAGAAGTGGAGAGACTTAGCTGGAAGAGTTCAACCCCCTTTGACTGATAGGGAGTTGGTTGATATGTTCATGTGTACGCTGAATGGTCCATTTTACAGTCATCTCATTGGAAGCTCATCATCTGGCTTCACTGAGTTGATCATGACAGGAGAGCGAGTAGAGAATGGTATCAAGAGTGGTAAGATCCAAGTGGGAACTTCTTCATCAGGTGCTGCAAAGAAGCCTCCCACTGGGAAGAAAGAATCTAATGCTGTGTATGGTCAGCCTGATCGTAACAGAAGGCATCAGTCTGTTAGTGCAGTTCATATTTCAAATCCAACTCCTGCAACAACAGAGCAGCCTCAAGGCAACCAACAGAGGGCTAGAAGACAGTTCACGAAGATCAACATGTCAATGGCTCAGGCATTGCACCACTTGTTGAAAGCTGAACTTATTACCCTGAGGGAGGCCCCTCAGAATCCCAATGTTACCTCTCCCAAGTACAATCCCAATGCACGATGTGCATATCATTCAAACTGTCCAGGACATGATACTAATAACTGCTGGGTCTTGAAGAACAAAATTCAGGATATGATTGATGCTGGAGAAATTGAGTTTGATCCACAAGGTACTCCAAATGTGATTACAGCTCCAATGCCAAATCACGAGAAGACTGTCAACGCCATTGATGAAGATATTGATGAAGATCTGCATGTCTATTCAGTTATGGAGTTGAGCACACCGTTGTCTGTTATCAAAAAGAGGTTAGTACAAGCTGGGATCTTTCCAGGTTGTCATGAAGATTGTCTATATTGTACCTATAAGCCGGATAGTTGCTTCATGTTGAGAGATGGGATTCAACGTCTCATGGATAAATATACTATAGTGTTTGAAAGAAGACCAGCATCTGTAGAAAGTATGGTGGATCATCTGACTCAGGGTAAGAAGATTGAAGAGGTTGACATGGTTGACAAAGTACCACTAAGAATCACTTCAAAGGGCCCCATTAAAATCACTCATCAGGGCCCAATCAAGATTACTGCTGAAGGTCCTGTGAAAGTTGTCGCTGAAGCCAGAGTAGCTCCTCTGATCATTACCACTCCTGGTCCTATTCCTTATACATCTGACAAAGCTGTGCCTTGGCACTATGGGTCTGATGTTTACATCCATGGTGTCAAGCAGGAGCCTTTACCTGATATGCCTGTTGACATTGATAATATTGCTGGATCTAGCAAGATCACTCGTAGTGGAAGAGTCTTTTCTCCTCCAGTTGCTTCTAAGAGTGCAGTTACTCCTGCTGTTACTTCCACCACTGATGCTCGGGGCAAGGGTCCTGTTATTGAGCCTGTATCTACTGATGTGCCAGCTGCTGATGACCTCTCTAAGCAGATGGAAGAAGTATTGAAAATCATTCGCAAGAGTGATTACGACATTGTTGATCAGTTGGGGCATACTCCCTCAAAGATTTCTATGCTCTCCCTATTATTATGTTCTGAGGCTCATGCCAAGTCATTGATCAAGTTTCTGAAGATGGCTCATGTACCCAGTGCAATTTCTGTGGACCAGTTTGAGAATTGTGTTGCTCACCTGACCTATGACAACGGGTTAGGATTTTCTGATGCTGACTTGACCCCTGCCAAGAGGGATCATAACAAGGCCTTGCATATTTCAATTGAATGCAGGGGCACTACCCTGTCTCATGTGCTGATAGACAATGGTTCCTCTCTGAATGTGTTGCCTAAGGAAGTCCTGAACAAGCTGAGTCCTGAAGATACGGTATTGAAGCCCAGTAATATTGTGGTAAAGGCTTTTGATGGTTCTAGAAGAGTAGTGCATGGGGAAATTGATCTTCCAATCAAGGTTGGCTCTCAGGTGTTTACTGCTACATTCTATGTGATGGATATTCGTCCTTCGTACTCATGTCTGCTTGGTCGTCCCTGGATCCATGGGGCAGGTGCCGTGACCTCCACATTACATCAAAAGTTGAGATGTCCGGTGAATGGAAAAGTTGTTACTGTCTTTGGAGAGGAAGAATACTTTGTCAGCCATGTAAACACTTTCAAGTATCTGGAAGTAGAAGGTGAATACATTGAAACTCCATGTCGGTCATTTGAAGTGGTTCCCTGGGCTGTTAAGGATTGTGTGACTCCTTCTACTGTGAAGAAGTTTCCTGTGGTCATCAGAAACCCTCCAACAATGGCAATGGCCTCCCTCAATGATGCAAAAGCTATGGTAGAAGAAGGTGGTTGTACTATTCGGGGTCAGCTTCCTGATATTCCATACAAGTCTGACAAGTTTGGTTTGGGTTTCACTGCAGAGTCCCAGAAGGCTGTTCGTCGTGCTCGTGCTGTTCGTATCACCAATCAAGGGGTTATCAATGCTGTGGGAGATCAAGATGGAGATCACAACTTGGAGGCATGGATTTTTCCTACTGTGGGTGCTGGACTCAATAATTGGAAAGCTGAAGATGTTATCCCTATCTCCTTTAGTCAGGAGTAAATACTATTACTGTGTTATGTTTTTAAATTTGTAATTTCTGGAACAATTAAAACTTTCAAGCCATGTGCCTTACCCGGGGCACAATGGTGTGCTTGTTACGGGTCATCATTTCATTTGCATACTTCATTCAATAAAATCAGTGGACGTTTTGTTTTTGTAAATATTGTGTTCCTTGTCTTTCTTTTTCTTTTATTTTTGCTTTATCAGCTATGTGTTCTTACACACACCCACGTCACTAAAATGCAGATCCTCATCCACTCTGGATCCAGTTGATAACAGTTCTACTATTGCCAGTTACAATTTCGAGAATCCGATCTATCAAACTGAAGACGGAAACGAGGACGATTGTGAAATACCTGTAGAGCTTGCTAGGTTGTTACAACAAGAAGAGAAAGCTATACAGCCACATGAAGAGCCAGTCGAAGTTGTGAATCTGGGAACTGAAGAAAACAGAAAAGAGGTCAAAATAGGGGCCGATTTAGAGGACAGTGTCAAGAGCAGGTTGATTCAGATGCTACGTGACTATGTGGAGATCTTTGCTTGGTATTATGAAGATATGCCAGGGTTGGATACGGACATTGTGGTTCACCGTTTGCCAGTGAAAGAAGATTGTCGTCCAAAGAAGCAGAAGGTTCGTCGTATGCGTCCTGAAATGTCAGAAAAGATCAAAGCAGAGGTAATGAAACAGTTCAATGCAGGGTTCTTGGCCGTAACTTCTTATCCTCAGTGGGTTGCAAATGTGGTACCAGTTCCTAAGAAAGATGGTAAAGTACGTATGTGTGTAGACTACAGAGATCTGAACAAGGCTAGCCCTAAAGACGACTTTCCACTTCCTCATATCGATATTCTGGTAGACAACACTGCTCAGCATAAGGTATTCTCTTTTATGGATGGTTTCTCTGGTTACAATCAAATCAAGATGGCACCTGAAGATATGGAGAAGACAACATTTGTGACACAGTGGGGCACCTTTTGCTATAAGGTAATGCCATGCAGGGGCAACATATCAGCGTGCTATGGTAGCTTTGTTTCATGATATGATTCATCATGAGATAGAGGTATATGTGGATGATATGATAGCCAGGTCTCAGAATGAAGAACAACATCTTGATCATCTGCACAAGTTGTTTGAGAGGTTGAAGAAATACAGGTTGAGATTAAATCCAAACAAGTGTACTTTTGGAGTTAGATCTGGAAAGCTCCTGGGTTTCATTGTCAGTGGAAAAGGTATTGAAGTGGATCCTGCAAAAGTGAAAGCTATACGAGAGATGCCAGCTCCCCGTACTGAGAAGGAGGTTAGAGGTTTCTTGGGACGATTGAACTACATTGCAAGATTTATTTCCCAATTAACTACCATCTGTGAGCCAATCTTCAAGTTGTTGAAGAAAGATCAGATGATGGAATGGAATGATGAGTGCCAGACTGCCTTTGATGAAATCAAGAGATATTTGCTAGAACCTCCAATTTTAATGCCACCAGTTGATGGAAGACCCTTGATTCTGTATTTAACAGTATTAGACAACTCAATGGGGTGTGTATTGGGGCAACATGACGAGTCTGGTCGAAAAGAGCAGGCAATATACTACCTTAGCAAAAAGTTTACCGACTGTGAAACAAGATACTCACCGCTCGAGAAAACTTGCTGCGCTTTGGCATGGGCTGCTCGCCGACTAAGACAGTATATGTTAACCCATACTACCTTGTTGATTTCAAAAATGGATCCAATCAAGTACATATTTGAGAAACCTGCTCTCTCCGGAAGAATTGCAAGATGGCAAATGATCTTGACGGAATATGATATACAGTATACTACTCAGAAGGCCATTAAGGGGAGTGTTGTTGCTGATCATTTGGCTCATCAAGCAGTAGATGATTACCAGTCAATGAATTTTGAGTTCCCTGATGAAGACATTATGTCTGTTACCAAAGAACCTGGACAATATGACGGACCTGAACAAGGATCCCGATGGACTATGGTTTTTGATGGTTGTCGCTACTGCGAAAATCGGCGCCGGCTGAACAGAAGAGTCGCCACCGTGCGTTATTTATCCCACGGGAGGGAAAGGAAACGCTCAGAGTAAACCTCGCACAACACGGGAAAGGTATGGTCGTCGCAACCAAAACCTGGATTCGGGAGTCGGTTACGCAAGGGGAAGGTATTAGCACCCCTCACGTCCGTCGTACTCGACGGGATCCACGCTTGTTTTCGGGTATGGATTGTTATTCTATCTAAACTATAGGTCAAGGGTAAAAAGAGAATAAAATGAAAATAAAAATGACTCGGCAAAGTATCGCACTTTATGCCTACGTATTCCCGTCTGGAACGAGAAATCAGAGTCAACGTAGTTCACCTACCTACGGGAAAGGAGGGGAAGGTTGCTCGCTAGGATATCGCATCCTATGCCTACGTACTTTCATACAGCATGAAAGATCAGAGCAAACGTAGTTCGGGCCACGTACGACACAAGCTTGTCTTGGTTGATTTTATTCTTTCTGAAAAAAGGTTTTTCTGATTAACAGTCCAAGAGGACAAAAATGACGCTTTGATGAGTTCACATTCTTTTACGAAAGAAGTGTCTTTTATTGCGTTTGAAATCTTTATGTGTTTTTCTGTTTGTTTTGAGAAAGAAAGAGACAGAACTCTAACCTACGGTTGCGAAGGGAAACAAACTTACCTAATGTTATCATGCATGGGTTAAGACCTAGTGTCTATCATGCTCCTCTCTTGCACAGAGAGAAACAGAGATCCTAAGGGATAGGCAGAAACAGAAACAATATCAGATATATACGGTAAAACAGTAAAATGCATGGATGCAACAGCACAAGCGAGGCAAGGGAGTCCCACTCAACCTCGAACCTAGAAAACAATAGGCAAAAGTGAACAGACTTCACTTTCAACCCAACAGGGTAAACAGCAAACAATACAGTTCAGAAAACCAATCAATACACCAGCAAATGAAATACAACAACATCAGCAGCTCTGACTCAACATATGACTTCAAGCAATCTCCAATCAGCTACAGGCTTCAACAAGCATCAATCTCCATCTTCATGGCCTTTAGGCAAGGGCTTTGATCATCATTCTTCCATCTGCAATGGCTTTTCTTCAAGTTCAAGCCTCCAGGATGAGGGATCAGTCACAAGAGTGAATTGGGTGTTAAGCAATAAGTTGACTACCAAGGGTGGTGAACAAACTGCTTCTAACACAAGAGACATTTTCTCTCAAGAGTTCTATCTCATAAACACTATCACCAAGCCTTCCAAAGGAAGGGGGTGAGTGTCTTAGAGAGACTCTGAATCACAGAGAAGAATGGATGCAGACAAGGCAATCCATGTTTGAGAAACAAACTTTCTAATCTAGAGCTCTGCCTAGCTCCTAAACCCTAGCCTCCTCAGCAGCTGCTAGCAAAAAACTCCTCCTCAATTCTGACAGTTGATCTTCAATCTCTGGATCTCCAATGGTCTTCATCTTCACAAATCTTCAGCTTCCCCAGGGCCCCAGACAAACCCAATACCCAAACAAACAAGCAACAATCCCCAGAGGGCACACCACACCAGACAATCAGATATACAGACAGTAATAATAACAGTAGGGGAATCTTAACTTTTTCTCTAAGGGATCTAATAGCTACCCATAGCCCCTATAGTCCCATAACTAATCTATTAAAATCCTAAGTCCTAAGGGAAATGAAATCAAACTTCTCAAGTTGTCACCTAAAACCCTAGTTTTGTACATGATGTTCAAGCATTTATTAATCACCTAAAATTAATCTCTAAAAATGGGAACTAAAATATTTCTACAAGTTGAATATCTCATCTAAACAATATGAAAAGAATGACCAACAAATATTAAAGCATGTAAGAGAACAAAAATCATTAAAATGATGCATGAAATGAAACTATTTAATATGACATTTATTTAGAAAATATGGAAAAAATATGAAATAAAAATAAAAATGAAATTTTATTTTTCTATAATATTCTAGACATCCTAAAGAAAATATGGTAAAAAGAATGGATAAAAATGCATTTTTTATGAATTAGTTATGAATTTATGAAATTGGTAAAAATTAAAATGGAATTAAAAACAATTAAACCAAATAAAATGAGGGAGGGGGGTATGAATAGAAATTCGCTCCAGTTATATCCAGGATGGGTCCTCAGACAGGGGGTGCAGATAGCGCCTTCACCAAGGCCCAATATCACTCTGAATTAGTGAAAAAAAAATAAGAAGCGCTGGGGGTAAGAATAGCAGTGAAATCACATTGAAATTGGTTTGGGCTCACACATTGGGGGTGGGGATAGCATAAAATCCTGAGGCCCGCCCGTTTCAATTAATGAAACGGTGCGTTTTGGCACCCAGGTCAATTCCCTCCACAAATCAGATTGAATGTGAGCCACAAGATTTCCCTCCAAGTCAAAGGTCCTACTCAAAATGGAAGGCCACGATTTCGTCTTCCTCACTGATTCTGAAACTAGGGTTTCAACCTCCATGAATGGCCATGCACGAACACACTTACACCTCTCTGTTCTCATTCTACACGCAATGAAATGACACGATCTCAACATGAAAAAAACTCAGAATTCTTCACTCTATAATCCTATGGCATTAGGTTTCTTTGAAACTCACCACAACAACAAACCCTATCGAAGCAACATCCGGCCACCATGGAAATGCACTGAGATGCATCAACTCAATTCTTCCTCAAACTTGACCTAAACTAACCTATGCCTAATGGAGATTAATCTGATCAATCAAACCAACATTCTAATGCATTAACCTAAGAGATATTGATCCAAACAGTTTGTGGCACCTGCTAGCTACCATCACCAAACCTCTCCAAATTCATTCTACTTGTTCTCCTAACCACCTAGATTGCATCTAAACTAATAAAATCATGTTAAACTAACTGAATCAAGCAAATCGAATGCAAACATACCTGGTGCAAAAGCTTGAAAACAGCTATGGAAGATTGAGGATCTGATGCTTTTGAGACTTGGATCTTGATCCACAAACTCAGTACTCAATTCTGTATGCAAAATCTTGGAGATTCCTTGCTTGAATTATGCTGTCCACTTGAGATTGTGATTTTGATGTTGATGAAAAAGATGCTCGAAAATGGATGATAATCACTTGATCCTTGCTTCAATTATGATCTATGATGATGATGGAACAAGATTGAATTGATGTGGATGAGAATTGGTGAAGGTTTTGTGAGATTGGAATGAAAACTTCAATGGAAAAGTATGAGAAATTTGTGGAATTCTTGGTGCAAATGAAGCCAACCCTTGCCAAATTCTCATTTCATGAATATATAGACCCCAATGGTACATTCTAGATCCATCTTGCACATTCCCTTGTTTTCCAACTTTGATCCATTTTGGTTATGTTTCTTCAATTACAAGTAACCAAAGATAACTTCTTTTTTCCCTTCTAAACTCAAAAAAGTGTTTGAACCATTGTTCTTAGAATTGTTTTTCCATTCAAAATCATATATTGGAAGTCTCCATTTGGACTTAGAAATCTCCCAAACCATTTTCCATCTTGAATTTATTCACTTTATAAGCCCTTTTAGTTCATTCTTTGACCAATTATGCAACTCCATGTTATGAGCTTCTCCAATAACTTGTCACCTTCTTTTTAGACTTAAAATCCCATTTGGAGCAAGTTTGATGTTGTAAGTTTTTCCATTTGAGGCCTCCTTGTATGAGTTTTGGACATAGGTTAAAATGACCTGTAATTCACAAATGCCCAAAATACCCTTTGCTTGCCAAGACCATAAGTTGAGTTCTACACATCATATGAAGGCATACCATACCATTCTAGAAAGCTAAGACAATGAGGAACAATTCTTATGTTGACCAAGAATTCATTTGAAATCTCCTTGAGGGACAAAACTAGCTTGGAAGTCAAGTCACTTTCACAGACAAAAATTCAGATACCCTAGATGACCTGTAACTTGCAAGGACCATAACTTGAGTTCTATAAATCTCCTTGAGGTCTTCCACCACTCAAATTAAAGGTCTTGAGATCCTCTACAAGTTTCATGTTGGCCAAGAAGCCATTTGAAGCTAGCATTTTGACTTATCTTGCTTGGAAATTTGACCTAAACTAGGGGATTTTACAGAGAAACCCTAATTTAGTAACTCCTCTTCTCCTTGATTTCTCTTGAATTCTCCTTGTCATATCTCCATATCCTTCTTCATATGTCCCATGATGAACCCCACATCTCTCCAATAGACTTGAATGCCCTTTTAAATCAGTCAATTGACCTAGGGTTGACCTAGGGTTGACCCAGATGAAACCCTAGTTGACTGTCTTCAATTATAGCTCTTGTGCTCTCATCAATGACTTGTCTCCTTCTCCAAATGATTTTCTAAGTCTCTCATAATGTCTAGATACTCCCCGTGCCTTCAATTCACAGCTCATACTTTCCTTGATGATCCCCAGATACCCTCAGCCAGGAGATAGATTAACTGCTTGACCCATTGACTTGATAGCTTTCAAATTCTTTTCTGATGACTTGAATGAGATTGAATCAGGATAATAACCTCTTGATAGGCCTCTAGAGATGAGAATAATGATTGGTCCCCCTGTTGTATGACTTGCTATGCTTATGCTATGCCGATGAGTAACCTATGTACATGACTCTATATGCAAATGCTAATGACATTGAAACATAAACCAAGTGAATAAGGTTGGGCAAATTTTAGGGTGCAACAGTTGCCCCTATTCAAGCGGCTTGGACCCGATTGGGTGAAGAGCCCGGAGCCTTCAGACATTCGCGGTACGAGACAGTTGAATACTAGTGAAACCAGAAATTTGCCAACCGCAAAACTAAATTGCGCTCCTGCTTGAGGAATGACATTCATCAGCTGAATCTGACTGTTACAGCAACCCACTGATCTCGCGCGACCGTGCTGGGGATTGTCTTCATCGTTCTGAAGAGGATTCTGTCATAACATTTTGCTTACTTGTCCACGTTAGGACTCTGTTCATCATCAATACGAAGAAATCTCAACTAAAACCTGTCCACGTTAGGACTCCACTTGCTGTTAACCCAGAAAATCTCAGCAACTCCGCTGGGGATAGTTCGTCTGCATTTCCATAAACTGAATTGTCCACGTTAGGAATAAAATACTTCCACGTTAGGAGTAATTTCTTCTGTATCTGTCCACGTCAGGACTCAACTCTTTTATCTTTCCACGTTAGGAATCAATCTTTTTCCACATAAGGAGAACTACATCGATCTGTCCACGTAAGGACTCCAATACCACTTGACATGTCCGCGTCAGGACTCCAATCTTTCCACGTAAGGAATTCCACTTTGATTCTGAATCTGTCCACGTCAGGACTCAACTTTTCTTGCATCTGTCCACGTAAGGACTAACTTTCTTCGCGACTTGTCCGCGTCAGGACTAAACTTTTCCACGTAAGGAATGCCATCTCAATCTGTCCACGTAAGGACTACAACCTTTCCACGTAAGGAATTCACTTTCGATATGTCCGTGTAAGGACTACCTCTTTCCACGTAAGGAATCTCCATCTTTCCACGTTAGGAATAAACTCGGTTGATACGTCCGCGTAAGGACTACATCTTTTCCGCGTAAGGAATCTCCATCTTCCCACGTAAGGAATAATAATCTCTTTGATTTGTCCACGTTAGGACTCAGGCGTCTTCGACTTGCTGAGGAAATAAGACTTGTCCACGTAAGGACTCATGCACCTTTGACCCACTGGGGAAATGGCTTGTCCGCGTCAGGACTCATATCCTTGACCCGCTGGGGAAATAATTTGTCCACGTCAGGACTCATGCTTTGCCAACACGAAAAGGATAACTGCTGAGAGTAACTGGTCCACATCAGGACACCAACACAAAGAGTAACCGCTTTTGTCAACGTCATGACTTCCCATTCCACTAATTTCGAGGAACCGAATCTGCCCACGATAGGACTAACACACCTGAACCAATCCGGTAAAACAAACCTGTCCACGTTAGGACGCCCACTTCTGAAGAAATCCCGTCAATTTAGGAGTAAATTGTCCATGTCAGGACTTAGTTCTCCATGATTCTCAACCACAAACTTCTCAGCACTGACGTAACAGCGACTTTGAGATGAACTCTACTGGGGATGTCTGGAAACCCACTATCGGACGCCTGTTCTGATAACCGGCGGTGGCCTCTGGAATTCTGATTCATAGAACCCGTTGATGACAAACAACTCTGCTTGGGGATAAGAAGACACTTATCCTGGCAACTCTGGTGGGGAAAATAAGAGACATTTGCATAAATGACTCTGCTAGAGACAAATAGAATCTCATCATGCTAACTCTGTGGGGGAATACCGCCGAAACTGACATTATCATTGAATATCTCCTGCCGAGATCTGGACTGTTTGGTAATTTATTTGAGCAAGAGCTCTCTCCACCTGAACTACTAGAGTACAGAAACTGCTTCAGCAAAATAAATGCTGGAAGGTGATGCCGACTCCGCCGGGGATATCCAGATGCTACAGAATTATTCCAACAAAATGAATGCTGGAAGGGTGAAGTCGACTCCGCCGGGAAATTGGGAATTCAAACCACACACCCTATTGAGGTAACCCCCTGCTGGGGAATATAACTTTGCTGGGGAATAGCAGATGCGCATAGTTCGATCGGACTTTCTGCTGGACCGCAAACTGATATCACCAGTATCTCTGACAAAATAAGTGACAGGACCCACCATCGACTCTGCCTGGGAGAGTCTTGATCTTCGAATTCCACTGGAAGGAATGAAAACACTTGCAAAGAGAATTCCTCTGGGGATGGCTGGATTCTCTTGGGGAAAATTAACTGACCCTGCTGGGGGGAGAGTGCCTGACCCTGCGGGGAACGATGAACCTGTCTGAATACAGCTTTACGATCTTTGAATCGCCAAACTCTGCTGAGGACGCATAACTTTTCTGGAGCACGTCCTTTGGATTAGTTACGGCTAGCTGGGGAATTCTATCCTTCTTCAGGAAGAACATGCGTGACCTGCGCGGGGACTGAGTCATTCGTTAACACAATCTTTTGATTATCCTCCTCGTGCGATTATGAAACCTGCAACAACACAAACAAGACATGACAAGCCTATGCAATCAAGTCAATCCGGGTTAGTGACGTTACACCCAGTTAATTCAAAGCTTTAACAATTGTTGGCAAGGGCCAATGATGTTACACTCATGTTAGTTTCATCAAACTTAGGCGTTTTATCATGCGCAAAACAGTAAAGAACAGGCATCAAGTACTGAATAACACATTTTCATTGATTGGGCCCCTGAATGGGCGGAGTTTTTGTACACGGGATGTAACTCCTGAAAAGAGGAAGCTACGCAATACAAGTATGCAAGTATTCACAAGAAGCATAAATATTGACAAATTAAATTTTGTACACATGTCGGCAACTGGATGCAGATGAACACCACGAACTGATCCTCCTATGACTCATCCGACTCTAATGCTTTCCCGGTATCCCCACTTCTGAAGAGGTTGTATCCGATAACTGACTCCTCCAATGTATTCTCCCGCATTGATGCTCATTGCAATATCAAATTCAGACCGCAGTCATTTGCTTTTCAAATCCCTAACTTTTGCGTGAACCGCCCTTTACGGGTTTTCAGTTCACCGGGATACCCTTTTTTGCCGAAGCCGCCCAGTGTAGGTTTTCAACTTCGCGGGTGTACATTTTTTCAATTTTATCCCTAACTTTTGCCCGAACCTTTCATTCTGTTTTTGGTTCGCCAGGATGCCCCATTCTTGCCTGGACTCTCTTTTTCTGTCCAGCGGGTCTATTTTAAGCAAAGTATTTTTTAACTACGTCCGAATTCACAGGTGACGCAAAGTCTTCCCCGTCCATGGTGGACAACAACAACGCTCCTCCTGAAAAGACCTTGCTGACAACATATGGCCCTTCGTAGTTGGGGGTCCACTTGCCCCTGTGATCTGCTTGCGGCGGGAGAATCCTTTTCAGCACAAGGTCGCCCGTCTGAAAGCTTCGCGGAAGTATCTTCTTGTCGTACGCTTTCTTCATTCGTCTTTGGTATAAACGACCGTATGCCAGAGAAGCTAGCCTCTTCTCATCCATCAAACTCAGTTGGTTCAATCTATTCGTTACCCATTCTGCCTCGTCCAGCTGAACGTCTCGCAACACCCTCAGAGAAGGGATCTCAACCTCTAATGGTAATACCGCTTCCATTCCGTATACCAACGAGAACGGAGTTGCCCCGGTTGATGTGCGTACCGTCGTACGATAACCGTGCAAAGCGAAAGGTAGCATTTCATGCCAATCTTTATAAGTCACCACCATTTTCTGGACGATCTTCTTGATATTCTTATTGGCCGCTTCGACAGCGCCATTCATCTTGGGTCGGTAAGGGGAGGAGTTGTGATGTTCGATCTTGAAATTCTGACAGAGCTCCTTCATCATTTTGTTGTTCAGATTTGAACCGTTATCTGTGATTATCCGCTCGGGGATCCCATATCGGCAAATGATATCTCTCTTGATGAATCTAGCCACCACTTGCTTCGTTACATTTGCATAAGACGCCGCTTCCACCCACTTGGTGAAATAATCGATTGCTACTAGTATGAAACGATGCCCGTTAGAAGCCGTCGGCTCAATCTTTCCAATCATATCGATTCCCCACATCGAGAATGGCCATGGAGATGACATCACATTCAGAGGACTCGGAGGCACATGTATCTTGTCAGCATAGATTTGGCACTTGTGGCACTTCCTTGCAAACTTGAAACAATCAGTTTCCATTGTCAGCCAAAAGTAACCTGCCCTTAGCAGCTTTCTCGTCATAGCATGCCCGCCAGCATGCGTGCCAAAGGCACCTTCGTGAATTTCCTCCATGAGAAGCTTTGCCTCTTTTTCGTCTACACAACGCAACAACACCAAGTCGTGGTTTCTTCTGTATAAGACGCCGTCCGGGTTCAAATAGAAATTACCCGCTAATCTCCTGAGAGTCTTCTGATCTTGACTGGATGCCCCAGCCGGATACTCTTTATTCTTCAGGAAATTAAGGATATCAAAATACCACGGTTTGTCATCAGACGCTTCATCAATAGCAAATACATAAGCTGGCCTGTCCAACCGAGAGATAGTGATTTGGGGAGCTTCGTTCCAGAAATTGACCTTGTACATGGAAGACAAAGTGGCAAGGGCGTCAGCCATTTGATTTTCCGCCCGCGGTACGTGACGCAATTCAACCTTGTCGAAGAAAGGCAACAATCTCCTTGCATAATTCATATAATGTATCAAATTAGGCTGCCGTGTCTCCCATTCCCCTTTGATCTGATTCACCACCAGAGCTGAGTCTCCGTATACGTCTAGATGTTTGATTCGCAAATCAATGGCTTCTTCAAGCCCCATTATGCAAGCTTCGTATTCGGCCTCATTGTTGGTAACGGCAAAGGTCAAACGGGCAGTAAACGGGATGTGCGACCCGTGCGGCGTAGTGATAATTGCCCCTATTCCGCTACCATAAGCATTCACAGCTCCGTCAAATATCATCTTCCATTGGGACCCCGGCTCTGGTCCTTCGTCTGGTAACGGCTCTTCACAATCCTTCATCTTGAGATACATGATATCCTCGTCAGGAAAATCAAATCTCATCGATTGATACTCTTCAATAGGCTGCTCCGCCAGATACTCAGACAGCACACTTCCCTTTATAGCCTTTTGCGAGACGTATTGAATATCGTATTCAGTCAAGACCATCTGCCAACGGGCAATTCTACCTGACAACGCCTGCTTTTCGAATATATACTTGATTGGATCCATCTTCGAGATTGTTGCACCCTAAAATTTGACCAACCGGTTCTCACATTTGACTCATGGTTTAAATTCATATTCACAGCTCAGATGTATGATTTTTGTGCAAGCAGGGGATATCAGAGTTTACAGCTTGATTTTTGTCTATCAGATATGGCAGACCCAGTCCAGATTGCCAGGGTTTTATTTTCAGGAAATTGTGCGCTCCTCGGTGATTTTTCAGTGATTTTGGGGATATTCTGATGCCCGGGGATCTCCGTTCGATTCGATCTGGTCTCGTGCGCTTTTATGGGAGTCATTTGCATTCATCTGCATTTTTAGGGTTTAATAGGCTTTTGTGAATTTTTAACAGGCTTTATAGAATTTTTCTGGAATTTAAATAGGGTTTTTGAATATTTTAAGGGTTTAATTCTCTTTTTTAGGATTTTATAGATTTTTTTAAATAGGTTTTTAGAATAAATAAGATTTTAAATAGTTTTATCATTTTAGAATAATATAGCTTTTTCTTTTAATAATATTTTAGAATCTTATATGGATTTTAAAATAGGTTTAATGGTTTTTTTAGATAATATAGAAAATTAGTATAGTTTTTTCTTATTAATGATAGATGTTAATAGATATTAAATAATATTAGAGTTTTAATAGAAAATTAGTAGAAGCTTAGAGTTTAATTAGCTTAATTGACTTTTTTGAGTTTAATTAGGATAATATAGAATTAATTAGGTTCTTAATAGCTTAATTAGGTTAATCATGTTTTAGATTTAATTAGGTTGATTTAGTCAGTTAATTAGGCTTTAATGATTCATTTAGTTTTAAATTGTTTTAATTCAGTTTACAGTTTGTTTGGTTTTTTCGTTTGGGCCTTGGTGCCAGTAATCCAGCCCAGCACAGGTTTTTGTTTGCTCAGCATGTCCAGAAAAATGGGCCCAAAATAGTCCAAAAATGGTTCAGAAAAGTCCAACAAAAAAGTCCAGCGCACACCAGAAATTTCTGGAAGGTTCTAGCATCTCCAAGGGTATAAAAGTGACGCGTGTCACACATGCAGGGGCCCCACGCGTTTCTCAATCACTGCGCCACCACCCATTCCCCAGACGCTCACCACGTGTCTCCCTCACATCCCTCGCCGGAGAATCACCAGAACGCCACCGGCGGCCATGCAAACGCCGTAGCCCCCACCTCCGGCCACCGTCAACCAACTCCGGCCACCGTCATTTCCGCCGGAGATACCAAAAACCCAGAATCCATCCAATCCTCTCCTCTTTCTTCTCCGATCTTCCTCCACCACTCAAATCGCCATCATCTTCATCCAATTTTTGTTCCAGAAACTCAAACCTTCGTACAACATCTCTCCAGAATTCATCCACCTCCTTCGTTCTTCATCAGTTTTTTCCAGAATAACTCAGACGTTCATCAGTCCTCCATCCAAACTTTTCCAGAAATCCTCATCATCCTTATGTTCTTCGCGTTTCCAGGAGTTTTTCAAGCGATTCATCATAATGTTCTTCCTGGTCATGACTTTTCCAGATTTGTTGCATAGATCTCCATCGTTCTTGAACCGCGCTTTCCAGAAATTTTCATCAGCATTCAACCTTCAACCACTTCAAGAACTTTCATTCTTTTAACAACATCAAGATCTTCATGCGTTTTCCAGAATCTTCGAGCAAGATCTTCACTTCTCATCGCGAATGAGCTTCGATTATCATCAATAATCATCAAATCAACGCCCTCAAACACTTTTAAGTCTTCATCCGCGAACGACATTCGTAGATCTCCACCTTCGTTCGTCAATCCTTCAAGATCGTCGCGCTCTGAGATCAGCGATCTTCAACGAACGGATCAACGTGAAGTAGATCTTCACCAGCTTCAAGAACTCCCTCGATTCGTCCTTGCTTCATCTCCAGGTACACGTTCACGAAGATCTTTCGCCTTTTCTTCTGATTATTAGTGGGTTTAGGATTGTTAGGGTTTCGTTGGGTGAGAATTTGAGAGAAGAGGGTTCCAGAGAGGGATCTGGGTGAGGGTTCATGGTGGTTGTGTTTCGTTTGCTGGTGAGTTGTTTGAGAGGGTGAGAGTTTCTGAGTGAGAGGGAGAGAAGGGATGGAAAGGTGGAGCGGCGCAACGAGAAGGGGAATGTGAACAGTGGCGCAATTTTTGGGAGAAAGTAGGCTTTAATCCTTAGGGTTTAGGATCTGAGTTGGGTTGGGCTTTGACCATGCTGAGACACACTCCCTTCGCTCATCTCACCTTTTTTTTTGTAAGAGGTGCTGAAAATAAAAACATAGAGATTGGGCTTTGGTTGATTGCTGCGCGCACCCCCCATCCCTGGGCCCAATCCTGAAATAACTAGGTCTATGCTGTTTGCGCCCCCTCTGCTTTGTTTTTTATTTTAATTGTTTTTAATTGTTTTGTTCATACATAATAGAAAATTCATAAAAAATGGTAGAATTAGTCGAATAATTCCGTTCTTTTTTCTGTAGACTCGTAATTCAGTGTAGAATTTTATAGCATAAAAATATTAGCTTAATCATGCATTGTCATTTTAATTGCATTTTTTCACTGTTATGGCTGTTGAATAAATTGGTCTGTTGATATATCTGTGTTGCTGATTTTAATTCTTTCATCTGGTGTTGAATTTTGTTCTGATTTTTTAGTATGTTGCCCTAGAGCCATGTAGGTCTCCCATTAGAGTTTTGATAGATTTTTGTAGGATGTTCTGCTGTGATTTGTCTGAGCCTGAAGATAGGAGAAGTCTTGATGACTTCTGACTTTGAAGTTCAACTGTGGTTGAACTTCAGAGATAGTCTCCTGTGGTTTGTTGGCCTGTGGATTCTTCCTGAAGGTGGGAGCTGATTGAAGTCCTGTTGGAGCTTGCAGAGATGCATTGGATTGAGGCTTAGTCTAGGAGCTTGGTGTCTGTTTGTGAGGTTCGAGATCCCGAAGTTTGAAGGGAGTTTATGGTACTTTCCTGAGGAAGGCACTGTGAATGACTTTCATCCTTCCTTCTCACCTCTTTCGTAAGTATCCAATGATGTCGGAGCCGACTTGTGAGTTTAATTTCTCCTGAGGAGGAATGTAAACTGATCACATGTTGTTGAGCCACATGGGATACGATTCCTAAGTGGAAGTCTCCTAGTACTTTCCTGAGGAAGGTTCTATGGGTCTATTCACTTAGTTCCAGTAGTTTGTCTAGGATTTCTTAAGTATCCAGTGATGTTGGAGCCAACTTGTGAGTTTAATCTCTCCTGAGGAGGGATGTAAACTGATCACAGTTGTTGAGCCACGTAGGATATGATTCCTAAGTGTTAGCCTCCTAGTACTTTCCTGAGGAAGGTCCTATGAGTCTGTTCACTTAGTTCCCTTAGTGCATATAGGTTCTTTCCCAAATATCCAGTGACGCCGGAGCCTTCATGTGAGTTTAATCTCTCCTGAGGAGGGATGTAAACTGATCACAGTTGTCGAGCCGCATAGGATATGATTCCTGAGTAGTAACCTCCTGGTACTTTCCTGAGGAAAGCACTATGAGCTTGCCTGCTTAGCTTCCTTTCTCTGGTAAGCTTATTCTGAAGCTTGGAGACTGGGATTGATTCCTCTTGCCTAGGAGTTTGTTTAGATCCTTGCTTAGGGTTTTGATTAGATTTGTTGCTTAGATCCCTGCTTAGGGTGTTGTATAGAGTTCTGTTTAGAAATAGATTAGGAGAGTTGTCTCAGGTGTTAGAAGCCCTGCTCAGGGTTAAGTCTCTTTGTATTGCTTGACTTGTGTGATATTGTGTTGCATTAGACTTAGGTGTTCATCCAGATAGTTCTGAATAGGTGCATCTTAGAAGTAGACTTTGTGTGCATAAGAAGTTGAGGTGGTCCTCCTTCTGCTTGTTTGTTATTGCGTGGCTTTGCTTGTTGGTATTCGGTAGAGCTGAGCTCCCTTGCCTTTGTGGTTTGCGGCCCCTGTGCCTCGTTTGTTCAGTTGTTGCATTCATGCATATTTTCAGTATTCATTTACGTTGCAGTTTCTTGTTTGTAGTTTAATCCTGTTGCCATGATCCCTTAGGAGCTCTGACTTCTCCGCGGCGGAGTTGTTATGATAGACATTAGGATGGTCAACCAGGTGTGACAGCAGTAGGTAGATCCCTGTTTCTCAGCTATAGTTCTAGGGTTTCCCTTTCCTTTCTGTAGGAGCGTTTGAGTAGCTTGACCCGTAGTTAGCTGAACTACAGCTGCTCTGATTCTTCGTTCCAGACGAAGATATGTAGGCATAGGATGCGATATCCTAGCGAGCACACTAACGACTAACTTTTGTTCTCTCGCGGCTGTGCGATTGAGACTTTCCCGCTAACGACTAATTGTTATCCTTTTCTCTTGCCCGAGCGCATTTGAGACCAGATCATAGTTGTAGGTTCCAGAGCCTTAGAGACCAGTTTGTTTTCTCACTGCTGTGTGAGAGCCCCTGTTTACCCGTAGTTAGCCGAACTACGTTTGCTCTGATCTTTCATTTCAGATGAAAGTACGTAGGCACAGGACGCGATGTCCTGGCGAGCAATCTTTCCCCCGTTTAGACGTAGGAAGTCGAACTACGTTGACTCTGACTTTCCCATTGCACGAGGGAATACGTAGGCCCAGAACACCGTATGTTCTGTCGAGTCCTGTCCTTTTATTTTCTTTTCAGACCAGCCGTTAGCGTAGATAGATAACACACCCTTTTACCTATAAACACCAAGCGTGGATCCCATCGAGTACGATGGACGTGAGGGGTGCTAATACCTTCCCCTTGCGTAACCGACTCCCGAATCCAGGTTTTGGTTGCGATGACCATACCTTTTCCCGTCTTTGCGAGGTTTACTTCGAGCGTTTCCTTTCCCGCTCTGAGGGATAAATAACGCACGGTGGCGACTCTTCTGTCAAGCCGGCGCCGATTTTCGCAGTAGCGACAGCTGGCGACTCTGCTGGGGAATATAGCATCTAGGGACTTTTCCCATCCCTTATGCTGGGACCGTTTCCCATCCCCTACGCGAGTCAATCCTAGCGCTTGGGTGTTTATTGGTTGGATGTTGTGTATATTGTGTTTTACTTTTCTGCACTTTACTTTTCTGTACCTTTACCTTTCCGCATTTATTTTCCAGCATTACATTATTGTGATTATTGCTGTGGGCAAAGGGAGGTTACTGTGAGTGGAAAGCCGGACCTGGGCTTGAGTACACACCTAGATATAGTTGTGGAGAAGTAGTAGACGAACCTGTCTGCTGAGCAGGCACAGTCCCCTACGAAAATCTGCGCTCAGACGAGATTCTTGCAGAGGTGCTCCTTTCCGGTCCTGAGGATCTGAGGGGAGTCCAGACGTGAGGGTTGTCGACTCTGGGGACCGATCATTTGGAAGTCAGCTAAGTGAGGCCTCTTCATGACTTGATGATGCCACTCCTTCTGGGAATCGTATCGTCATTCATGAAAGTCTGTGACGCTGATAACCGCATAGGATGCCGTACCTTTGTCCGTGGATTAGGTTTATCCTACCTGTGAGAGGGACTGGGTTATTGCAGGAAAACTGGCCTTCAGAAACCATGATTCAGTATCTTTATCAGATGGTATTCTTGATTCATCTCCAGGTGTGTTGTCTGGGTCAGATGGGTTTCTTATCTGAGGTTGAGGCTATTATCAGATGGTATTTTCGTCAGATACAGAGGTTCAGATGGTTTTCTTACCAGGGGATTGATATTTTGAGTATCAGATGGTAGTTATTGGCATGAGATTTTGGTGACCGTGATGGTTTTCTGTTCTTGATCACAGAGATATTCCTCCTCAGGCTACAGCATAGCCCCTGTGTTCACAGATTGCATTATTTATCATATTGCATCATTGCATTACCATCTGCATTCAACTAACGTGTGTGTATTGCAGGTACATATTTTCCCTTCCAGTTCTGGTGTTTGTTCCTAGCAAGACATGGAAAACCTGAAGAGAGTATTGCCCTATAAGTTTCCGTCGCCGAATATCAGTCTATTGTTAGAGTTGATCGCTATTGCTAAGAAGAGAGGAATGGGTGACTTCAGAAAGAGATATGGGAGGATCCTGACCTACGTTTATCAGCCATCTGTCTACGAGACCAGCGGCATCTATACTCTGTTACAGTTTTACGACGCGGAGCTCAGGTGTTTTGTATTTCCCGACTTTGTTTTGGCTCCTACCCTGGAGGAGTACTCTGCACTTCTGGATATACCGATCCGTGAGCAAATGCCTTTTTATCGTCCGGACGCTGAGCCTAAGCTGGCTGAGCTTTCTGCCATCCTGTGTTTGAAAGAGTCTGAGCTGTCTGGGAAGATGATCAGAAGAGGAGACGTATGGGGATTTCCATTGGATGTCTTAGTGGAGAAGGCTCGAGAGTATGCCCAGAAGGGTAGCTGGGATGTTTTTGACGTTATCCTTGCTGTATGTGTGTATGGCATCGTGTTATTCCCGAACATTCCTGATTTTGTTGATTCAGATGCCTTCTATATTTTGGCTGCGGGAAACCCAGTTCCTACTTTGCTGGGAGATATCCACCATTCAACTCACTATCAGAATGAAAAGCGACGAGGAAGGAATGTGTCTTGCTGTGTACCTCTCCTATGCAGGTGGTTCACCAGTCATTTGCCTAAGTCAGGTCCTTTTGTCACGTCTATCAATTCTCTAGGATGGCCCGAGCGCTTAATGGGATTAACTGCTGAGAACGTAGTATGGGTCATTAAAGAGGTATTTGGAGCTGAAGTCATACTCAAAGGCGAAGGATTCCCGAATGTTCCGTTAATAGGAAGGAAAGGTTGTGTCAACTATAACCCTTCCTTATTGATCAAGCAATTTGGGTACATACCTCAAGGAGCGCCAAAGCCCGAGGAGATACAGGAATCTCTGTATCTCACCGGGGCAATAGGGAAAGAGATGCTGACCAAACTTGAGAAAGCCTGGAAAAACTTGCACAAGAGAGGGAAGCTTTCAGGTAGCAGAGGGGATACTCGAGGTCCTAGCCCATATGAAGAATGGATTCGTGAGCGAGCTGTGAAGTTCCTTATGCCGTATCCAGCGGTTAAGCCATTGCATCCTCCTCCGGTAGAGGAGCCTACCACTGTGGACATTCAAGTTTACAAGCAGCTGATGGCGGAGAAAGAAGAGCTAGCCAGGGCTAAAGAGGCTTTAGAGCAGGAGAATGCCAAGCTTCGGCATGAGAATATTGAGACAGGATATATCTCTAAGCAGCAGGATGAAACTCTGAAACATCTGAAGACTACGCTATTGGAATTGACTGAAACCAAGAAGCGTCTGGAGTTAGATGTCGACTCAGTTAGTAGTGTGTTGTCCACCAAGAAGCAAGAGCTGGAAAGGGCCTACACCAAGCTAGCCAAGTTCAGAGAGCACTGGGATCTCACTATGACCAAGCGCAAGGAGCGAGAAGGAGAGCTGAAGACACAGATTGCTCAGTTAGAAGAACAGGTCAAAGTGAAGAACGAAGAGCTTGAAGAAGAAGCCTGTCGCCGATACGAAGCCGAGCGCAAGTTGATAGATGCCATGAAGAATTTGGAAGATTTCCAGCATAGAGCAGATGCCAAGAGACCCAAACCTGGGGATGGTGCTAATGATAAAGCTTGGGAAGACTTTGTCAGAGACATCCAGGGGACGGTCAGGAAGAGGGATCGACTGATAGAAGGTTTGATTTATCAACCGGATCATGCAGAGACAAAGAAGATGGTCGAGGACTTCCGCAACCGTACCCGTATTTGATTTCTCTTGTATTCTGTATGTTGAGGTCACCACCAGGCATGTTGGCTGGGATCCTCCCTATCATATCAGCTGTATGGAGCATAGTTATGTAACTTCTTGACAAGACTGTTATTCTAATCAATATATGAGGGTTTTTCCAAATATTGTCTCTATGGTTTACCTCGTCTTGCTACCACTGACACTGGAATTGGAGGGAAAATATCTCCAATGCACACATGCACGTTAGCATTTTTGTATTTCTGTTTGCATAAATCATATTGCATAGCATTTCTCTAGCAGGTCAGAGCACTTATCCAACCTTTGTTTTCACCAGAAGGTGATTCTCGGGGAACTATTTGAGGCAAGAGTGGAGCGTTGAAGACGACCAAGGGGCTGAAGCAGATTTGAGCAGAATCAAGCAGTGTAGTCAGTTACAGGTAATTGGTGGCTATGTCTGAAGGCAATCTCCAGTCTCCTAATACCCAGGCAGGGTTTACTATGGCGCCCAACCATCAGTATGATTCTATGGAAGGCTTCCCGCAAGCAAACAATCTAACTGCAGACCAAGTTGTACAGCCAACTGTTGAGAACCGAGATCAGCATGAGCAGTTTATTGCCCGAAATGAACGTTATCCTCCTGTTAACAATCAATGTGTTGCTTTCCCTGTGATGAATTACCGGAGAGATATTCCAATGACCGGTTTAGTAGATCCAAGAGCTCTTGACTATGGTAGAAGACTCCGAGTGTTGGAAGAGCAAATGAAAGCCTTGGAAGCGAAAGATGCCGTTAACCTAGATGCTGTAGCCATGTGTTTGGTTCCTGACCTGGTGTTGCCGCACAAGTTCAAAATGCCGGAATTTGAGAAATACACAGGAGATAGCTGTCCGAAGTTGCATTTGATGATGTTCTGTCGGAGGATGACTTCGTTTGTGCGAAATGACAAATTGATGATCCATTGCTTTCAGTATAGTCTGACTGGGGCATCGTTGAGATGGTATGTGCAATTAGAGAGTAATCAGATTCGATCATGGGTGGATTTAGCCAGAGCTTTCATAAAGCAATATGATTACAACTTGGATTTGACTCCTAGTCTCGTAGATCTGCAAGAATTGTCGCAAGCGGAGAATGAATCATTCAGAGCGTATTTGCGAAGGTGGAAAGAATTGTCTGCTAGCGTTCAACCACCGCTTCCGGAAAGGGAACTGGTTGACATCTTCTTGGGTACTCTGAAAGGCCATTATTTTGACAAATTGTTCAGCTGCACAAACTTTGTGGGCCTGATGAGGCTGGGAGAGATTGTTGAGCGAGGACTCAGGAGTGGAAAGTTTCGAGGTGTTCCTTACGTCCCAGTTAATAAGATTGAGTCAGTTGTCAGTTCTCAAGAAGAATGGGAAGGAGATGATGCCGCCTCAGAATCTCTAGCATCTCAGGATCAGTTTTCAGACACTTCAAGTCAACGGTCATCTTATCGCCGATCGCGTCAGCATGCTCCACGAAGACCAAGGAAGCCTGAAAGGCAGTTTACTCAGCTACCAGTGTCGTACAGTCAGTTGTTACCAGATCTGGTCATAAGTGGATTGATATTGCCGAAAGAGACTAAGCCGGTGATTCCACCGTATCCTCCGGGTTTTGATGCCAGCGCCCGCTGTAAGTACCATGTTGGGGCACAGGGGCATTCAACAAATGATTGTAAGGTGCTTAGAAGCCAGATTCAGGATCTGTTAGACTCTGACCGTATTTGCATCACTCCTCAAGGTTGTGTTCAGATTAATGATTTTCCGTCTTCTAGTTGTGCGAGTTCGTCAGTTAATATCATGGAAGGCTCCACAGGAAGTGTGTGCTCTGAAGATTGTCAATCAGAGAGTTCAGTTGAATATGGGGGAAATTTCTAGAGGTTTTCGCGTCGGATGCCGCATCTGTTTTCTCTGCTTAATCCGTTTAGTTTTTGTGCACTAGTGTCTGCCGACCACCACCAGAATTGTTGGATGGGGTCATTATATTCATACTCATTTGTGCGTACCTGCTGATTTTGTTGATTGTACATGTATGGGAGATGTTCGTCTGTTTGCTTATAGCTTGGGTTTCTCTTTATCTCGTTATGAATGTGTGGTTGCTTTCCGCATTGCATTATTTTTTAACAGGTATATCAGAACCGTGGGTCTTATTGCTTCATCTCCAGTTTGTTGCAGGAATTCCTTCAGAGACATGGAACAGAATCAGTCTGAATTGATCGAAGTCCGAAGCCAGCTGGGGCAGATGATGAGAGACATGCAAGAGATGCGTCTAGAGCAGAAGATTCTCAAAGAGGAGAACAGTCAGCTGAAGACCCAAGTGAGCTTGATCATGGAGGTAGTCAAGAATGTGCTTAGGAAAGAAGACGATCAGCTATTTGAAGCCGCAATGAAGAAGCTCGCGCTACCTGTGCATGTGGAACCTGAGCAGCAGCAACAGAAGATGCATCCGGCTCAACAGAGGATCCAGGAAGGGAAGCCAAAGAGAATGTTTGAGGCACCACCTATGGCATATGCTGAGCTCTTGCAGATCTTACTGAGGTTTAATCTGGTGGAGAAAAGAACGTTGTCACCACCAACAAAAGCGTTTCCTCAGGGATACGATGCCAATAAGCAATGTGATTTTCATTCCGGGGCATTCGGACATGACATCGAGGGATGTCATGCTTTCAAGCACAATGTTCAAGACCTGATTGACTCGCACGATATTGAATTCACGCCGGGCGGCGTAGCTGTGCATATTGCTCCTGTCTCAGTCGATGCTAAGATGACAGATGTTTCCAAAGCTGTAGTGGGTCAAAAGCGTATCCTGGACTCCATGGTGTCAGAATCTCCAGGCCCACAATTGTTGCCTATTCCTGGGGCAGATCTGAGAAAGCAAATGGCTAAGCACAAGGAGAGCGTTAATCAGTACATCGAAGACCAAGAAGCCGATGTTGCATTTGATACAAATGGTGCTCAAGGGTCAACCCGATACCGGCAGCAGCAGCCTCAGCAACAGAATAATCGGGGGTATAAGAGAGGTCAGAATCCAGGTCCTTTGGCAAGCCGTCATTTGGAAACTCCTCCTATACCATACGCACAGCTTCTGCAGACATTGCTTCAGCTCCAATTGGTTCGTAAAAGGACATTGGCTCCCTTAACGGGACCACCACCACCGGGGTACGATGCTGACGCTACTTGCGAGTTCCATACCGGGGCACCTGGCCATACAGTTGAGAACTGTAAAGCATTTAAGCACAAAGTGCAGGATCTGCTTGATAGTGCAGCAATCAGCTTCGGGCCGGGAGGTCCCCACATCATCTGAATGAAGGAGAAAGAGCTCTATGGTTTGGCTAGGTCGTCGAAAGCAGATCAGGACCGCATCGAATTGCCTCTAATAAAGATAGCTGGTTCAGCAGCAGGGTAGATGCAAAAGCCCAGTTCTCGGAAGCTAGCATATTTCCTTTGTTTTAGCTTGTCATTTCTTTACATTTGTAATTGCTTTCCTGTTTGAATTTGTAAACTTGTTTGTAAAACTTGTTGTTTCCATTTCAATTGATGATAATGAAATAAATGTGCATGTTTTGATTGAATCCATTCGTGTTCACTAACTGTTTTGCAAATATCCACTGCTTGGTTAAGAAGAATTTAGGGAGGATGACGAAAATGACCAACATGCAACTACCGATATTGTATGCTTTTGAAATAAACCTGCTGATGATGTACAGGCATTGTTTCAAATCCTTAAACACCGGAGATATAAGGAAGATAATCCCTTGTCAACCCCTTTGAGCCTTGTAGTAGGAGTTTCTTTCTGTGAACGAAAAAACCCTCAATCTTAACCTGGGGCAGGGTAGGTGTTAGCTAATTTGACCGAGCATCCGAATTGCAAAAGGAGTGTCCGTTCGAGGATCAATCACACCCCTAGAGGTCGTACCTAAAAGACCACAGTGGTTCAATCAAGAGTGGGACAGCCACATCATTTCCCAAAGAGTCGGACAACCAGTGTTACACGACTTGTTCGAAAGGAAAAAAAAATGAAAGAAAAAGAATCAAAAGCCCGCTAAGTCAAGAAAATTTCAAAACAAATGACTTAGGCAAAAATGAGGGCATCCCGCTGGACTGAAAAATCAAGAGAAACTCAAAAGGAGTCAGTCCAGGCAAAAGTTAGGGATATGAAAAGAAAAGAGATGAAAAGGATCAAAAGAAAAATCCTCGATGAAAATACAAGTCGTGTGACCACAAATGTCAAAGACGAAAAGTGAGTGACTGTCACTCCAAAATCCAAAAGTTTCTCGAACTATCACTCCGATCTTTCAGCTTCTGAGAGGTGAGCGCTAAGGTCGAATTAGCTGAACGTAGGATGGGAGAACATCAAGGAGAATGGGTGGGTTAAAGTAAACTTTGAGCCTTTATCCTTTCTTTCAAAACCATGAACCTGACCACGTTACAACCTTCAAAAGACCTAATTGAAGCAGGGTGTTTCGAAAGCATACTCCGGTAAAGGTCGCGTCGATTCTGACTCCTAAAAGGTTCCTCTTACCATGTTGATACTGATGTTGATAAATGTTTTGTGCATCATATGCCATAAGCTGTTTTTCCTTTTCCCCAGTGAACAGATTGGATGTCAAAGCTGTCATATGTGTTGCATTAATACATCATTTATGCAGAACAACTTGTTTTACTTGCGAGTAAGCGCTTGACAGCAGAAAAGCTTCCTACAATGGAAAGTATGGTCAAGATAGAATGTGGAGCGCCCGAATGTTCCGAGAGCAGGGGCAAGCTTTATTGTGATCCCCAGTCAGGTCAGCTTTCCGAAGTCAGTCATTTTGGGGCAATCAAGTTGAGATTTGGTGAATACGCCGTAGTCAGGAGGTGCTACTCGGAATCAGATAATCGGGGCAAGGTCATTGCAGTCAGGGGCAGACCATTTTAAGCACGCAAAGGTTGCGCGAGAAGCATTCGAGGTGAAGTGTCTCTCAGGAGTTCAGAACGCTGAGGCATATCATATCAGACCATCAAGGAACAAATTTGCAGATTCTCTTTCAAGGGCTATCCCCACAGAGGTCCCGTAGGCTGAGGCATATCAGAAGCAAGAGGATTGTTGTTCTCCGTACCCACAGGGTCATTCCGAGTTATTCGAGCAGATGCAGTCGATTTTCGAGAGCGAGATGAATGCGGGAGGTCGTGTCACCATCCCTTGACTCTTCAAGGCTGTGTATTCAGGAAGAATATTTTCCAGCGTCAGGTGTACCTGACCCAGTAAGATGGCTTAAGAGCTCAAATCCAAGTTTGCGATTACTGTGGAGCCCATCCGTGTTGGCACATCGTTTTCCAGATCCGAGCGTCGTCAGTGCGCAGGAGGACTCCCTCCTTTATCTCCAGCAGAGACCAATTTGTCATTGGTATGGGTAAGCTATTCCCAGAGGAGTCCAATCATATTCAGCACGTCTGCTATTTCACAACGGAGTTATATTCCCCAGCAGGGTATTACTTCGTCAAAGTGTTCGGTTAAGTTCCCGGTATCCCCAGCAGGGTTGATTTCACTCTCCCAGCATTTATTTTGCTAGGACGAGTCAGTGATATCCGGGTTATCCCCAGCAAAGTTGGCCTCGCCTTCAGCATTTATTTTGCTGAAGTGGTTTTCTGTACCCGGCCTTCTCCGGCAGCTCGAGCCTGCTAACATATTGCATGCATCATATTTGCATCATACCTGCATGACATTGTCAAAATGCGTAGCATTTCCATCCAGAATGGAGCATTATGATTAAAGCATTTGCATGTGCATACAAAGCATAAGTCAGGTTTTCTATCAGCCTCATATGGCACGTGAATTACTCTGTGATCAGGGGCGTTTATCCAGCAGCAGTATTCAGACAGTTCAGCGGATTATTTGTATCAGATCAGGCAGCAATTATGCTTTGATCAGTCAGTCATCTGATGTTGACAAGCTTTTCTTCCCGTCAATTCATATTGGCGATGTGTTCCCCCAATAAGTGGATTTCTCCGTCTAGCATTAGACGTCTGGAGTACGAATGTGGTTTTCTTTCCGTCTATCCATAGACGATGTGAAGTTGCGGGTGATCGCAGTGAGGCTTCAAAAAGGGGTTCCCCCAGGATGTGCTTTTCTTACCGTCTATCAGTAGACGATGTGAAGCTTTGGTTGATTTTCAATGGAGTTCAAAATAGGGTTTCTCCGACAAGTGGCTTTCCTTTCCGTCTGTCAGCAGACGATGTGAAGTTTCGAGCTACTGTTCAGCGGGTTTCTTATTGCCAGATCATACATATGATGAGGTATTTCCCAGCGAGTCTTCTCCGGCTATCCTTAGTTGTTGAGGGGTTTCAAAACGATATTTCCGATATTGGTTCTCTTTCTGGTTATTGGATGAGATGACGTTTCAAGAGGTACTTTTCTGACCATCAATCCCTATTGATGTCGAGGCTCTTCGAAGAATGTTCAGTTTTCGTGATTGTCGATTCTTATTGACGACATGGTTCCTTAAAAGGTGGTTTTTTTCTTCCCGTTAGTCCATACTGACGATGTGGCCCCTTCAAAGATGGTGATCTCTCCATCAATTCCCGTAGACAGAAGGATTCTGAAATTCAAAGGATGGTGTTGAATTGCGTTATGGTGACTTCCCGTCTATCCTTAGACGATGTGAAGATGGAGATTAAGAATTTGATCCCGTCTACTCTTAGACGATGAGAATAATGAGTTGTTCATCAATCAGGATGATACCGTCTACCCTTAGACGATGTGAAGATGGAGATTATGGTGATACCGTCTACCCTTAGACGATGTGAAGATGGAGATTATGGTGATACCGTCTATCCTTAGACGATGTGAGTACGAAGATTATTTCTTCCCGTCTATCCTTAGACGATGTGAATGGTTTGTTTCATCAATCAGGATGATCCCGTCTACTCTTAGACGATGTGCATATGGAAATTAACGGTGTCTTCCCGTCTATCCTTAGACGATGTGTATATGGAGATTAATGATTTCTTCCCGTCTATCCTTAGACGATGTGAGTTGTTTTGTTTCATCAATCAGGATGATCCCGTCTACCCTTAGACGATGTGAATTGATTTGTCGTCAATCAGGATGATGCCGTCTACCCTTAGACGATGCGAATATGGAGATTAATGTTGTCTTCCCGTCTATCATTAGACGAGGTGAGTATTCAATAATGGTGTCTTCCCGTCCATCTTTGGACGATGTGAGTATATTTCTTCCTGCCTATCAGTAGGCAATGTGAAAGAATCAGGTATGTTGTTGCAACCATCAGGGTTTGTTATATGGGGTATCACAAGCAACGGGTATTCAAATCAGGAGTTCTTTATCAGATGATTGATCAGTTTGGTGCCGTAATGACTGGACTCGGTTTTCTGGACTTCATTCCCCAAGCAGTTGACAGTATATGCTCGCGGTTGGCAAATTTTCGGGTTTTATTTGTATTCAACCGTCTCGTACCTCTGAATGTTTGAAGGCTGAGCGCTCTTCAAACCCTTCAGGTCCAAGTCGCTTGAATAGGGGCAGCTGTTGCACCCTAAAATTTGACCAACCGGTTCTCACATTTGACTCATGGTTTAAATTCATATTCACAGCTCAGATGTATGATTTTTGTGCAAGCAGGGGATATCAGAGTTTACAGCTTGATTTTTGTCTATCAGATATGGCAGACCCAGTCCAGATTGCCAGGGTTTTATTTTCAGGAAATTGTGCGCTCCTCGGTGATTTTTCAGTGATTTTGGGGATATTCTGATGCCCGGGGATCTCCGTTCGATTCGATCTGGTCTCGTGCGCTTTTATGGGAGTCATTTGCATTCATCTGCATTTTTAGGGTTTAATAGGCTTTTGTGAATTTTTAACAGGCTTTATAGAATTTTTCTGGAATTTAAATAGGGTTTTTGAATATTTTAAGGGTTTAATTCTCTTTTTTAGGATTTTATAGATTTTTTTAAATAGGTTTTTAGAATAAATAAGATTTTAAATAGTTTTATCATTTTAGAATAATATAGCTTTTTCTTTTAATAATATTTTAGAATCTTATATGGATTTTAAAATAGGTTTAATGGTTTTTTTAGATAATATAGAAAATTAGTATAGTTTTTTCTTATTAATGATAGATGTTAATAGATATTAAATAATATTAGAGTTTTAATAGAAAATTAGTAGAAGCTTAGAGTTTAATTAGCTTAATTGACTTTTTTGAGTTTAATTAGGATAATATAGAATTAATTAGGTTCTTAATAGCTTAATTAGGTTAATCATGTTTTAGATTTAATTAGGTTGATTTAGTCAGTTAATTAGGCTTTAATGATTCATTTAGTTTTAAATTGTTTTAATTCAGTTTACAGTTTGTTTGGTTTTTTCGTTTGGGCCTTGGTGCCAGTAATCCAGCCCAGCACAGGTTTTTGTTTGCTCAGCATGTCCAGAAAAATGGGCCCAAAATAGTCCAAAAATGGTTCAGAAAAGTCCAACAAAAAAGTCCAGCGCACACCAGAAATTTCTGGAAGGTTCTAGCATCTCCAAGGGTATAAAAGTGACGCGTGTCACACATGCAGGGGCCCCACGCGTTTCTCAATCACTGCGCCACCACCCATTCCCCAGACGCTCACCACGTGTCTCCCTCACATCCCTCGCCGGAGAATCACCAGAACGCCACCGGCGGCCATGCAAACGCCGTAGCCCCCACCTCCGGCCACCGTCAACCAACTCCGGCCACCGTCATTTCCGCCGGAGATACCAAAAACCCAGAATCCATCCAATCCTCTCCTCTTTCTTCTCCGATCTTCCTCCACCACTCAAATCGCCATCATCTTCATCCAATTTTTGTTCCAGAAACTCAAACCTTCGTACAACATCTCTCCAGAATTCATCCACCTCCTTCGTTCTTCATCAGTTTTTTCCAGAATAACTCAGACGTTCATCAGTCCTCCATCCAAACTTTTCCAGAAATCCTCATCATCCTTATGTTCTTCGCGTTTCCAGGAGTTTTTCAAGCGATTCATCATAATGTTCTTCCTGGTCATGACTTTTCCAGATTTGTTGCATAGATCTCCATCGTTCTTGAACCGCGCTTTCCAGAAATTTTCATCAGCATTCAACCTTCAACCACTTCAAGAACTTTCATTCTTTTAACAACATCAAGATCTTCATGCGTTTTCCAGAATCTTCGAGCAAGATCTTCACTTCTCATCGCGAATGAGCTTCGATTATCATCAATAATCATCAAATCAACGCCCTCAAACACTTTTAAGTCTTCATCCGCGAACGACATTCGTAGATCTCCACCTTCGTTCGTCAATCCTTCAAGATCGTCGCGCTCTGAGATCAGCGATCTTCAACGAACGGATCAACGTGAAGTAGATCTTCACCAGCTTCAAGAACTCCCTCGATTCGTCCTTGCTTCATCTCCAGGTACACGTTCACGAAGATCTTTCGCCTTTTCTTCTGATTATTAGTGGGTTTAGGATTGTTAGGGTTTCGTTGGGTGAGAATTTGAGAGAAGAGGGTTCCAGAGAGGGATCTGGGTGAGGGTTCATGGTGGTTGTGTTTCGTTTGCTGGTGAGTTGTTTGAGAGGGTGAGAGTTTCTGAGTGAGAGGGAGAGAAGGGATGGAAAGGTGGAGCGGCGCAACGAGAAGGGGAATGTGAACAGTGGCGCAATTTTTGGGAGAAAGTAGGCTTTAATCCTTAGGGTTTAGGATCTGAGTTGGGTTGGGCTTTGACCATGCTGAGACACACTCCCTTCGCTCATCTCACCTTTTTTTTTGTAAGAGGTGCTGAAAATAAAAACATAGAGATTGGGCTTTGGTTGATTGCTGCGCGCACCCCCCATCCCTGGGCCCAATCCTGAAATAACTAGGTCTATGCTGTTTGCGCCCCCTCTGCTTTGTTTTTTATTTTAATTGTTTTTAATTGTTTTGTTCATACATAATAGAAAATTCATAAAAAATGGTAGAATTAGTCGAATAATTCCGTTCTTTTTTCTGTAGACTCGTAATTCAGTGTAGAATTTTATAGCATAAAAATATTAGCTTAATCATGCATTGTCATTTTAATTGCATTTTTTCACTGTTATGGCTGTTGAATAAATTGGTCTGTTGATATATCTGTGTTGCTGATTTTAATTCTTTCATCTGGTGTTGAATTTTGTTCTGATTTTTTAGTATGTTGCCCTAGAGCCATGTAGGTCTCCCATTAGAGTTTTGATAGATTTTTGTAGGATGTTCTGCTGTGATTTGTCTGAGCCTGAAGATAGGAGAAGTCTTGATGACTTCTGACTTTGAAGTTCAACTGTGGTTGAACTTCAGAGATAGTCTCCTGTGGTTTGTTGGCCTGTGGATTCTTCCTGAAGGTGGGAGCTGATTGAAGTCCTGTTGGAGCTTGCAGAGATGCATTGGATTGAGGCTTAGTCTAGGAGCTTGGTGTCTGTTTGTGAGGTTCGAGATCCCGAAGTTTGAAGGGAGTTTATGGTACTTTCCTGAGGAAGGCACTGTGAATGACTTTCATCCTTCCTTCTCACCTCTTTCGTAAGTATCCAATGATGTCGGAGCCGACTTGTGAGTTTAATTTCTCCTGAGGAGGAATGTAAACTGATCACATGTTGTTGAGCCACATGGGATACGATTCCTAAGTGGAAGTCTCCTAGTACTTTCCTGAGGAAGGTTCTATGGGTCTATTCACTTAGTTCCAGTAGTTTGTCTAGGATTTCTTAAGTATCCAGTGATGTTGGAGCCAACTTGTGAGTTTAATCTCTCCTGAGGAGGGATGTAAACTGATCACAGTTGTTGAGCCACGTAGGATATGATTCCTAAGTGTTAGCCTCCTAGTACTTTCCTGAGGAAGGTCCTATGAGTCTGTTCACTTAGTTCCCTTAGTGCATATAGGTTCTTTCCCAAATATCCAGTGACGCCGGAGCCTTCATGTGAGTTTAATCTCTCCTGAGGAGGGATGTAAACTGATCACAGTTGTCGAGCCGCATAGGATATGATTCCTGAGTAGTAACCTCCTGGTACTTTCCTGAGGAAAGCACTATGAGCTTGCCTGCTTAGCTTCCTTTCTCTGGTAAGCTTATTCTGAAGCTTGGAGACTGGGATTGATTCCTCTTGCCTAGGAGTTTGTTTAGATCCTTGCTTAGGGTTTTGATTAGATTTGTTGCTTAGATCCCTGCTTAGGGTGTTGTATAGAGTTCTGTTTAGAAATAGATTAGGAGAGTTGTCTCAGGTGTTAGAAGCCCTGCTCAGGGTTAAGTCTCTTTGTATTGCTTGACTTGTGTGATATTGTGTTGCATTAGACTTAGGTGTTCATCCAGATAGTTCTGAATAGGTGCATCTTAGAAGTAGACTTTGTGTGCATAAGAAGTTGAGGTGGTCCTCCTTCTGCTTGTTTGTTATTGCGTGGCTTTGCTTGTTGGTATTCGGTAGAGCTGAGCTCCCTTGCCTTTGTGGTTTGCGGCCCCTGTGCCTCGTTTGTTCAGTTGTTGCATTCATGCATATTTTCAGTATTCATTTACGTTGCAGTTTCTTGTTTGTAGTTTAATCCTGTTGCCATGATCCCTTAGGAGCTCTGACTTCTCCGCGGCGGAGTTGTTATGATAGACATTAGGATGGTCAACCAGGTGTGACAGCAGTAGGTAGATCCCTGTTTCTCAGCTATAGTTCTAGGGTTTCCCTTTCCTTTCTGTAGGAGCGTTTGAGTAGCTTGACCCGTAGTTAGCTGAACTACAGCTGCTCTGATTCTTCGTTCCAGACGAAGATATGTAGGCATAGGATGCGATATCCTAGCGAGCACACTAACGACTAACTTTTGTTCTCTCGCGGCTGTGCGATTGAGACTTTCCCGCTAACGACTAATTGTTATCCTTTTCTCTTGCCCGAGCGCATTTGAGACCAGATCATAGTTGTAGGTTCCAGAGCCTTAGAGACCAGTTTGTTTTCTCACTGCTGTGTGAGAGCCCCTGTTTACCCGTAGTTAGCCGAACTACGTTTGCTCTGATCTTTCATTTCAGATGAAAGTACGTAGGCACAGGACGCGATGTCCTGGCGAGCAATCTTTCCCCCGTTTAGACGTAGGAAGTCGAACTACGTTGACTCTGACTTTCCCATTGCACGAGGGAATACGTAGGCCCAGAACACCGTATGTTCTGTCGAGTCCTGTCCTTTTATTTTCTTTTCAGACCAGCCGTTAGCGTAGATAGATAACACACCCTTTTACCTATAAACACCAAGCGTGGATCCCATCGAGTACGATGGACGTGAGGGGTGCTAATACCTTCCCCTTGCGTAACCGACTCCCGAATCCAGGTTTTGGTTGCGATGACCATACCTTTTCCCGTCTTTGCAAGGTTTACTTCGAGCGTTTCCTTTCCCGCTCTGAGGGATAAATAACGCACGGTGGCGACTCTTCTGTCAAGCCGGCGCCGATTTTCGCAGTAGCGACAGAGATGAGCATGGTTGTATGATTTAGCATGTACTGCCTCAAACGCTTGGCGGCCCAGGCTAGCGCGCAACAAGTTTTCTCCAGCATTGAGTATCGAGATTCACAGTCTGTAAATTTCTTACTCAGATAGTAGATCGCATGCTCTTTTCTTCCCGTCTCGTCGTGTTGACCGAGAACACAACCCATGCTTCCCTCAAGAACCGTCAAATACATTATCAAGGGTCTCCCTGCCACCGGGGGTATCAAAATAGGAGGCTCCTGCAGATACTTCTTTATTTTGTCGAACGCCTTTTGACAATTTTCGTTCCACGTTACAGCTTGATCTTTCTTCAACAGCTTGAATAATGGTTCACACGTGGCCGTTAGGTGAGAGATGAACCGGGCAATGTAGTTCAATCTCCCTAAAAACCCGCGCACCTCTTTCTCTGTTTTAGGCGTCGGCATTTCTTGAATCGCTTTTATTTTAGCAGGATCGACCTCTATTCCTCTTTCGCTTACGATAAACCCCAGCAGTTTACCAGATCTCACCCCGAAGGTGCATTTATTAGGGTTCAGCCTCAGCCTGAACTTTCTAAGTCTTTTAAACAACTTCAACAGATTCACCAGATGCTCTTCCTCTGTCTGGGATTTAGCAATCATATCGTCAACATAAACTTCGATCTCTCTATGCATCATGTCATGAAAGAGAGTCGTCATCGCACGCTGATATGTTGCCCCAGCATTTTTCAAACCAAAGGGCATCACTTTGTAGCAAAATGTTCCCCATGGCGTTATGAAAGTAGTCTTCTCCATATCCTCTGGCGCCATTTTAATTTGATTATAGCCTGAAAAGCCATCCATGAAGGAGAATACGGAGTATTGAGCGGTATTATCAACTAACACGTCAATATGAGGAAGTGGAAAATCGTCTTTTGGGCTTGCTTTATTCAAATCTCTGTAATCCACGCACATTCGAACCTTGCCATCTTTCTTCGGCACTGGTACGATGTTGGCAACCCATGAGGGATACTTCGTCACAGCCAGGAAACCAGCGTCCCACTGTTTCTGAACCTCCTCTTTGATCTTCATTGCCATATCTGGTCGAGTTCTGCGAAGTTTTTGTTTGACAGGTGGGCAGTCTTCTTTCAGTGGCAGGCGATGCACAACCATATCTGTATCGAGCCCTGGCATATCTTGATACGACCAAGCGAATACATCATTATACTCTCGGAGCATTTCAACCAGTCTTCGCTTGATATCACACTGCAGTGCGGCTCCAATACGAATATTCTTCTCAACCCCTTCCGACCCCAAATTGATAATTTCGATAACCTCGTCGTGAGGCAGAATGGCTCTTTCCTCTTGCTTCACTAACCAAGACAGTTCTTCAGGAACGTCGCTATCTTCGACAACCTCTTCTTCGGTCTGGAATACCGGGTGCTCGAAGTCGGGACGAGTCATAGGTGGTTCAAGGATGTCATCTGAAAATGTTATCCTGCAAAAGGAATGGTTAAGTGCTTCAAAATGCGTATAAAGCAGATAACCACATTGCCATTTTATTGGAAATATAAAACAAGAAAGACAGGGATTACGGTATTTGCACATGAAAAAACGCCATTTATTTAATGATTAACGCACAATGTTTATAACAACACAGCCCTAAGCAAATCCTGATGCCCCGGGCAAGACATCAGATTATTCAACAATTAATAAAGCAAAGCATTACTGTTTAAAAGTCACAGGAACAAGCTCCTGAATAGACCAGTTGCACAGTCCTTGTCCTGGCGTGCTTGGCTGAATCCAGGCATCCATATCACAGTCGTTGTCCCCTTCATCGGACTCTGAAGCAGCATTGACGAATTCATGGCATACTCCACTGGCAGAGATGGTGATTGACTTTCTGAAATGAGGGGCCCCCACGGAAGGAGTTGATGACGACGGTCTGTACCCCAGTCCGAACCGGTCCATTTTCACAGGAATGTCCAATACTTTGCCCCAGCCTTTGGCTTCTCCTGCTTCCACTAGCGCTTGAGCTTCCTTGTACGATGAGACAGCTATCTCTGGCACTTTGCTCGGCCCGGGACCCTTGTCCTTAATGCGCAAACCTTCGAATGCCTGGCATGGCGTCTCGTGGATCTCCCCGTCGACTTCCACATATTTAAACGAAGATAGATGGCTGACCAGGATGTCTTCTTCTCCGCACACGGTGACTACGCTGTCTCCGACCATATACTTTAACTTCTGATGCAGGGTAGACGTGACTGCCCCTGCCCCATGAATCCAGGGTCTTCCCAGCAAGCAGCTGTACGCAGGCTGTATATCCATGATATAAAACTCCGTTGCAAACACTTCCGGCCCCACTTGCAGAGGCAATGTAATCGACCCGAAGACTGTTCTCCGCGTGCCGTCAAACGCTCTGACTACCAAATCACTTGGTGTGCACAAAATTCCTCGAACATCCAGCTTCATCATCGCCTTCTTAGGCAGCACATTCAAAGACGATCCAGTGTCAACCAATACGTGCGACATTGTTGATCCCCTACACTCAACAGACACATGTAATGCCATATTATGATCCCTTCCTTTCGGAGTCAAGTCAAAATCGGTAAAGCCCAGACTGTGGCCTGCATTCACGTGTGCCAATACTCCTTCTAGCTGATTCACGGAGACGTCCTGTGGTACAAAAGAAGTGTCCAGGACTTTCAGCAAAGCGTTTCGGTGAGCTTCTGAACATAACAGCAATGACAAAATAGATATTTTGGACGGCGTTTGCTGCAGATGCTCCACAATTTTATAATCGCTTTTCCGAATCAAGCGCATGAATTCTTCTACATCCTTAGATGCTGCTTCTTTTTCATTTGCTTGTACCGGAACATTCTCAACCACCTTCCCTTTTCCTTTCGCTAGCCTTTCAGCCTCCACTTCAGGAGATATAAAGATCCTGCCACTCCTCGTCATGCCTCCTGAACCAACAACATTATCCACAACCTCCGCTGACTGCTTGTTAACATCGATCTTAATCCCGTCACAATACACCTCTAGCCCATATGACCATGGGACCGCTCTCGTGTCCTCATACGGGATTGGCCCGACCTTAGTTATGATGAACGGTGGTCGCTGAGCTGGTGCTGCAATGGTGATCGTCTTCCGCGGAATCGTCACTGTGGCAACATCACTCCGATTATCCACTACTGCCCCTGCCGGCTCATCAGTTGCTGTTCTGTCAAACTGCAATATACCTTCATCAATCAAGGCCTGGATGCCTTTCTTCAAATCCTCACACCCCCCAGACAGGGCCCAACAATCTAAGCAGTACTCATTACAACCCGGGTAAACACCTCCTTGCAACAGTCGGCTTTTTATTTCGCTCAGCGGCGTCTTTAAATCCTCAACATTCATAATCAGATTCAGCCCTTCCTCAGTCAGAACAGCGTTCGCCCCATGATTAGGCATGGGTTTCTGGACTATATTCGGACCTGTCGTTCCGAAGTTGATAGACTTGTTGTCCAAGAGATCCTGCACAACGTGCTTAAAAGCATGACAACCTTCTATATCGTGGCCCGGGGCCCCAGAATGAAACTCACAGTGTCTATTCGCATCATAACCGAACGGGGGAGTTCCCGATATCGGTGCCAAGGTTCTTTTCTCCACCAGATTCAATCCCAACAATGTCTGCAATAAATCAGCGTAGGTTGAGGGAGGTTTCTCGAACACTCTTCTCGGCTTACCACCCTGAAATCTTCGTTGAGCTTGCTGTGCCCCCTGCTGAGGCTGCTGCTGCTGTGGCATTGGTTGCTGCTGAACCGGTTGTTGTTGCTGGATTGGTTGTGATTGATATGGGATAGTAACACTCGACACTTGCTGCGGCTGACGATATTGATTTCTTCCCCTACCTCGGCCTCGGCCTCGGCCTCCAAATACCGCGCTAGCTTCGCCCTGACGGCGCCCACCATAAGCTTTCTTATTACTGCCAGATGCAGTTGATTCATCGACTTGGAACTTTCCTTGCTTAATGTTCCGCTCAATCTTTTCCCCCATCAGAATCAGGTCTGAAAAACTAGCCAGAGACGTGTGAAACAACATATCATGAAACAGCCCTGTGAATGTGCCGACAAACATATCATTCATTTCTTTATCTTCAACCGGAGGACGGACCCTGGCAGCCATATCGCGCCACCTTTGCGCGTACTCCTTAAAACTCTCCCCCTTCTTCTGCGACAGCCCGGCCAACTGGACCCGATTGGGCGCCAGGTCGCTGTTATACTTGTAATGGGCTACAAATGCCTCCGCTAATTGCTTCCAAGTCTTGATATCAGTGGGCTCCAACCCCATGTACCACTCTAGAGAAGGACCCGATAGACTATCCTGAAAGAAATGCATGAGCATTCTTTCGTCAGTGGAGTATGCAGACATCTTTCTGTAATAAGCTCGTACATGCACTTTCAGACACGTATCTCCTTTGTACTTATCGAACGCAGGCGCTTTGAATTTAATTGGCACCCTCAAGCCAGGTACCAATCCCATAGTTGCCATGTCCAGACCCACAGCGCTCTGATTTAGGACTCCCTTCATTTGCTCTTCCAGCATTCTAATCTTTTGAGAATCATCTATCGGCCCTTCAAAACCCCCTCCCGAGAAGGCGTCTTCCTGCTGATCCTCTTGCCACATACCGTTTCCAGCCCCGTACCCATCATATGCATTATTACGTCCAGCTCTGATCTGGTTCATCCCGGGACCTCGGCCTCTGTTGCCGTACCCTTGAACACCTCCAGCGGGACCATAAGCCATGAATCCAGCACCGTTTCCGTTTCCAAAGCCTCCGTAACCCTGATTGACCATACCATAACCATCTTGCCCAAAGCCTTGAGCATTAAAGCCATACTTGCCAGTGTTGTCGAATCCCTGATCGTTGAATCCGAACCCAGTATTGACAAAGCCATTGCCTCCGAGATTATCTCCCACATTGACATCACCCAGCCCAGCGTTATGGACAGCAGTCTCATTTCCCACTCCGACGTTACCATTCACAGCAGCGGTAGCGTTGTTGACGTTAGCGGCAGGTATATTGACCACGGGCGGAGCCACTGGCGTGGGAGTGCCGTCTCCATGAGCAGTATCAACCCGGACAGACTGATGATCTTCGTTACCATGACCAGCGTTGCGAGCCAACAGAGGCTGGACCATGGCCTGCAAATTCTCTTGCCCTTTTGCTATAGCCTCCATGGTTTGCATGAAGAGAGCGAGCTTCTCGCGTACATCCTGCATCTCGTTCTGAATCTGGTCCATGACTTTCCGACAGTTGGAGCGTGTAGAATAGCGGTGCGGATGTTGATCTGGAATCCTGTTAAGTACCTGGTACAGAGCGGGAGATAAGACACCATTCAAAGATTACCTGTAATGCAATATGAACATGAATGCAATGCAATGTGTCTGTGCATTAGGGAAGTTCATTCCCCCAGTTCTAGTGCGAATGTGCCGGTGCAGTGACAATGCTGACAATAGGAATATCGGAGTTGAATCATAGAAAGCCTCATATATTGCAGAGAGAATCAATAAGCCCAGGGTACAATATCGCTGAGAGTACAAAGAAGGCATGACCTCAACCAACAATCCTGGTGATGGTCAGCACTATGCAAATAAAGCATATAAGCTACTACATGAAATGATCAAATCCTCCCAAAAGTCTGGTACTCCTCTATCAACTTCTTGGTCTCCGGATGGCTTGGTCGATCAAGCAGCCCTTCAACCAGCTGGTTTCTCCTCTTAAGGACACGGCGTACGTCTTCAGCAGTTTCTTCCCAGGTTGCTTCTCCGAAGCAATCTTCTAACTTTCGCTTCTGAGACACTGCTTCATCTCTGGATTTGATTGCCTTATTCAGTGCGTGCTGGACACTATACCGGTTCATCACTTCTTCCTCACACTTCTTGATGCTAGACTTCAACTTCTCTTCGAGGTCGGAGATTTGCTGCTTCAGCTTATCTTCCCTCTTCTTGTTGTTAGTGAGTGTAGCATTCCAAGTCTTATTGCAAGAAGATATCTCTCGGTGTGCTGCGTCGAGCGCTTTCTTCTTGGCTTCCAGCATGTCATGGGAACTTCTGAACTCTTGCCCCAGACGTTCGCGCTTCTTCTTTTCCTCGGTCAACTCAGATCCTAACCTGTTTACCAGCTCGATCTGTTGTTGGAAAGCATATACGGCCTTGTTTTTCTCGCTGCGCACTTGGGCTAACTCTTGCTCTAACCCTTCATTAATCTTCATCAAGGCTTCTTTCTCCTTCACAACCTGTTCATATGCTTCTCTAGAAACAGTAGTCGACTCTTCTACCGGAATAGGATCAAGAATTGGTGCATCTGGAAACGGCATCTTCAACTGACTAGCCCTCTCCTGAATCCAAGCTCTATAAGGTGCATAGGCCTGACAGTCATTCTTTCCTAACAACGGCTTCCCTTTGCGGTTAATACGCGTCCAGGCATGTTGCAACTTGGATAAAAATTCCCCCTTCAAATCTCCAGTGAAGTACAGAGATTCCTGTACTTCTTCCTCTTGAGGTGGATTTTTCAGCGCATACCCGAACTGACGAATGAACAGAGAAGGGTTGTAGTTGATACACCCTTTTCTTCCTATCAACGGCACATTAGGGTACCCAGCACAACTGAAGATGAGCTCAGATCCCAACAGGTCTCGATCAAACCACTCCATATCTTCCGACGATAGCCTCATCAGACGCTCTGGCCAACCAACTGGAACGGTAGTCTCTGCAGCAGATCCTCCCTTAGGAAGGTGACTCTCAAACCACATACTCAATAAGGGTACACAAAGATGAACATTCTTCCCTCTTCCCTTCTCATTCTTGTAATGCAGTGAGTGGTAGAGGTCTCCGAGTAAGGTAGGTACAGGATTACCAGCGGCAAACAAGTAGAAAGCATCGAAGTCCACAAAATCCGGTATATTGGGGAACAGTACTATGCCATAAATGCACAAAGCCAACACAGCATTGAAAGCAACCCAGCACCCGCTCTTGGCATACTCCTGGGCTTTACCAACTAAGAACTGAAATGAGAAGCCTGGAACTCCACGGGAAACAGTAGTCACAAGTTCAGAAGCATCAACAGGCAAGGCTTTTGCCAAATCCTCCGGCTTGGGCTTGGCGTCATAATGAATGAATGGAACCTGGTTCTGCACGGGCAGCTCAACATACTCAGCGTATTCCTCCAGGGTTGGTCCCATAATAAAGTCAGAGAACGTGAAGCACCTCAAAGCAGGGTCGTAGAATTGCATCAAAGCATACAGCCCATCTAACTCTACCTCTGTAGGTTTGCACACCAATCTCAGTAGTCTACCATAGCTCATCCGGAAACTCCTACGAACACCCTCATCAGCAAGAGAGATCAACCCAAGTAAAGGAACAATATCAGGAGTAGGCAATTTGTAAGCAACCGTTCTCCTTAAGCTGGTCATGATCAAACACTCAGAAGTCTGGGCACTAGAACTAGGGAAATGCACATGCACCTGCAGCACAGACACACGTTAGTGAAATGCAAATGATAATGGATATGCAAGCAATGCAGTGCAAGTAACATTCAACAGGGACCAAAGCTGCAGCTGAATAGCCTAAACCCAATCAAGAAAGGTCTCAGATAGACCATCCAGAAGTCCTCGAACCCTGGTCTCAGATAGACCTAAAATAAAACTCCAATACTGGTCTCTGACAGACCTCAAACCATAACTCCAACTGGTCTCTGATAGACCTCAAATCCCATCTATAATTGGTCTCTGACGGACCTGAGAACACACCTCCAAATGGTCTCTGACAGACCTCAGAACACCTCTCCAAATGGTCTCTGACAGACCTCATAACTCTCCATAAATAACCAGGATCTCTGATCAAGAAATAACTGGTAGTCTGGAGGTCTAGTTACCTGCATAACCCTGAATCCCCTCACAGGTGGGTGGCCCTATAACTGGCACAAGGTACGGCATCCTATGCGGTCGTTGGCGTCACAGACTTTCAGGGTTGATGATACGATTCCCAGAAGGAGTGGCATCATCAAATCCTGAAGAGGCCTCACTTAGCCAACTTCCAAATGATCGGTCCCCAGAGTCGACAATCCAACTAACCAGCAACCCACGCCAACCAAAGGAAGGGGCAGGAGGCCAACCAGAAGAACCTCGTCTGAGTGTAGATTTCATGGGACACCAAAGCAAGCAAAGCAAGCGGGCGCCCACTAATTTCTACTCTAATTCTAGGTGCACTCAAGCCCAGGTCCGGCTTATCTCTCAATATCAGAACACCCGTCACACCCCAGATACAGCAACAATAATCAATATATAAAGCTGAAAATACAAGGTTAGAACTATAAAATAACTCCATACAAAATCCTCGACGGGAAAACAAGCGTTAGGATTGACTCTCTCAAGGGACGTTGGATCCCAAATGCATAAGAACTATCGCAGTCCTTAGCAGCCAGGGGACGTTGGGTCCCCAGCAGAGTCGCCAGCTGTCGCTACTGCGAAAATCGGCGCCGGCTGAACAGAAGAGTCGCCACCGTGCGTTATTTATCCCACGGGAGGGAAAGGAAACGCTCAGAGTAAACCTCGCACAACACGGGAAAGGTATGGTCGTCGCAACCAAAACCTGGATTCGGGAGTCGGTTACGCAAGGGGAAGGTATTAGCACCCCTCACGTCCGTCGTACTCGACGGGATCCACGCTTGTTTTCGGGTATGGATTGTTATTCTATCTAAACTATAGGTCAAGGGTAAAAAGAGAATAAAATGAAAATAAAAATGACTCGGCAAAGTATCGCACTTTATGCCTACGTATTCCCGTCTGGAACGAGAAATCAGAGTCAACGTAGTTCACCTACCTACGGGAAAGGAGGGGAAGGTTGCTCGCTAGGATATCGCATCCTATGCCTACGTACTTTCATACAGCATGAAAGATCAGAGCAAACGTAGTTCGGGCCACGTACGACACAAGCTTGTCTTGGTTGATTTTATTCTTTCTGAAAAAAGGTTTTTCTGATTAACAGTCCAAGAGGACAAAAATGACGCTTTGATGAGTTCACATTCTTTTACGAAAGAAGTGTCTTTTATTGCGTTTGAAATCTTTATGTGTTTTTCTGTTTGTTTTGAGAAAGAAAGAGACAGAACTCTAACCTACGGTTGCGAAGGGAAACAAACTTACCTAATGTTATCATGCATGGGTTAAGACCTAGTGTCTATCATGCTCCTCTCTTGCACAGAGAGAAACAGAGATCCTAAGGGATAGGCAGAAACAGAAACAATATCAGATATATACGGTAAAACAGTAAAATGCATGGATGCAACAGCACAAGCGAGGCAAGGGAGTCCCACTCAACCTCGAACCTAGAAAACAATAGGCAAAAGTGAACAGACTTCACTTTCAACCCAACAGGGTAAACAGCAAACAATACAGTTCAGAAAACCAATCAATACACCAGCAAATGAAATACAACAACATCAGCAGCTCTGACTCAACATATGACTTCAAGCAATCTCCAATCAGCTACAGGCTTCAACAAGCATCAATCTCCATCTTCATGGCCTTTAGGCAAGGGCTTTGATCATCATTCTTCCATCTGCAATGGCTTTTCTTCAAGTTCAAGCCTCCAGGATAAGGGATCAGTCACAAGAGTGAATTGGGTGTTAAGCAATAAGTTGACTACCAAGGGTGGTGAACAAACTGCTTCTAACACAAGAGACATTTTCTCTCAAGAGTTCTATCTCATAAACACTATCACCAAGCCTTCCAAAGGAAGGGGGTGAGTGTCTTAGAGAGACTCTGAATCACAGAGAAGAATGGATGCAGACAAGGCAATCCATGTTTGAGAAACAAACTTTCTAATCTAGAGCTCTGCCTAGCTCCTAAACCCTAGCCTCCTCAGCAGCTGCTAGCAAAAAACTCCTCCTCAATTCTGACAGTTGATCTTCAATCTCTGGATCTCCAATGGTCTTCATCTTCACAAATCTTCAGCTTCCCCAGGGCCCCAGACAAACCCAATACCCAAACAAACAAGCAACAATCCCCAGAGGGCACACCACACCAGACAATCAGATATACAGACAGTAATAATAGCAGTAGGGGAATCTTAACTTTTTCTCTAAGGGATCTAATAGCTACCCATAGCCCCTATAGTCCCATAACTAATCTATTAAAATCCTAAGTCCTAAGGGAAATGAAATCAAACTTCTCAAGTTGTCACCTAAAACCCTAGTTTTGTACATGATGTTCAAGCATTTATTAATCACCTAAAATTAATCTCTAAAAATGGGAACTAAAATATTTCTACAAGTTGAATATCTCATCTAAACAATATGAAAAGAATGACCAACAAATATTAAAGCATGTAAGAGAACAAAAATCATTAAAATGATGCATGAAATGAAACTATTTAATATGACATTTATTTAGAAAATATGGAAAAAATATGAAATAAAAATAAAAATGAAATTTTATTTTTCTATAATATTCTAGACATCCTAAAGAAAATATGGTAAAAAGAATGGATAAAAATGCATTTTTTATGAATTAGTTATGAATTTATGAAATTGGTAAAAATTAAAATGGAATTAAAAACAATTAAACCAAATAAAATGAGGGAGGGGGGTATGAATAGAAATTCGCTCCAGTTATATCCAGGATGGGCCCTCAGACAGGGGGTGCAGATAGCGCCTTCACCAAGGCCCAATATCACTCTGAATTAGTGAAAAAAAAATAAGAAGCGCTGGGGGTAAGAATAGCAGTGAAATCACATTGAAATTGGTTTGGGCTCACACATTGGGGGTGGGGATAGCATAAAATCCTGAGGCCCGCCCGTTTCAATTAATGAAACGGTGCGTTTTGGCACCCAGGTCAATTCCCTCCACAAATCAGATTGAATGTGAGCCACAAGATTTCCCTCCAAGTCAAAGGTCCTACTCAAAATGGAAGGCCACGATTTCGTCTTCCTCACTGATTCTGAAACTAGGGTTTCAACCTCCATGAATGGCCATGCACGAACACACTTACACCTCTCTGTTCTCATTCTACACGCAATGAAATGACACGATCTCAACATGAAAAAAACTCAGAATTCTTCACTCTATAATCCTATGGCATTAGGTTTCTTTGAAACTCACCACAACAACAAACCCTATCGAAGCAACATCCGGCCACCATGGAAATGCACTGAGATGCATCAACTCAATTCTTCCTCAAACTTGACCTAAACTAACCTATGCCTAATGGAGATTAATCTGATCAATCAAACCAACATTCTAATGCATTAACCTAAGAGATATTGATCCAAACAGTTTGTGGCACCTGCTAGCTACCATCACCAAACCTCTCCAAATTCATTCTACTTGTTCTCCTAACCACCTAGATTGCATCTAAACTAATAAAATCATGTTAAACTAACTGAATCAAGCAAATCGAATGCAAACATACCTGGTGCAAAAGCTTGAAAATAGCTATGGAAGATTGAGGATCTGATGCTTTTGAGACTTGGATCTTGATCCACAAACTCAGTACTCAATTCTGTATGCAAAATCTTGGAGATTCCTTGCTTGAATTATGCTGTCCACTTGAGATTGTGATTTTGATGTTGATGAAAAAGATGCTCGAAAATGGATGATAATCACTTGATCCTTGCTTCAATTATGATCTATGATGATGATGGAACAAGATTGAATTGATGTGGATGAGAATTGGTGAAGGTTTTGTGAGATTGGAATGAAAACTTCAATGGAAAAGTATGAGAAATTTGTGGAATTCTTGGTGCAAATGAAGCCAACCCTTGCCAAATTCTCATTTCATGAATATATAGACCCCAATGGTACATTCTAGATCCATCTTGCACATTCCCTTGTTTTCCAACTTTGATCCATTTTGGTTATGTTTCTTCAATTACAAGTAACCAAAGATAACTTCTTTTTTCCCTTCTAAACTCAAAAAAGTGTTTGAACCATTGTTCTTAGAATTGTTTTTCCATTCAAAATCATATATTGGAAGTCTCCATTTGGACTTAGAAATCTCCCAAACCATTTTCCATCTTGAATTTATTCACTTTATAAGCCCTTTTAGTTCATTCTTTGACCAATTATGCAACTCCATGTTATGAGCTTCTCCAATAACTTGTGACCTTCTTTTTAGACTTAAAATCCCATTTGGAGCAAGTTTGATGTTGTAAGTTTTTCCATTTGAGGCCTCCTTGTATGAGTTTTGGACATAGGTTAAAATGACCTGTAATTCACAAATGCCCAAAATACCCTTTGCTTGCCAAGACCATAAGTTGAGTTCTACACATCATATGAAGGCATACCATACCATTCTAGAAAGATAAGACAATGAGGAACAATTCTTATGTTGACCAAGAATTCATTTGAAATCTCCTTGAGGGACAAAACTAGCTTGGAAGTCAAGTCACTTTCACAGACAAAAATTCAGATACCCCAGATGACCTGTAACTTGCAAGGACCATAACTTGAGTTCTATAAATCTCCTTGAGGTCTTCCACCACTCAAATTAAAGGTCTTGAGATCCTCTACAAGTTTCATGTTGGCCAAGAAGCCATTTGAAGCTATCATTTTGAGTTATCTTGCTTGGAAATTTGACCTAAACTAGGGGATTTTACAGAGAAACCCTAATTTAGTAACTCCTCTTCTCCTTGATTTCTCTTGAATTCTCCTTGTCATATCTCCATATCCTTCTTCATATGTCCCATGATGAACCCCACATCTCTCCAATAGACTTGAATGCCCTTTTAAATCAGTCAATTGACCTAGGGTTGACCTAGGGTTGACCCAGATGAAACCCTAGTTGACTGTCTTCAATTATAGCTCTTGTGCTCTCATCAATGACTTGTATCCTTCTCCAAATGACTTTCTAAGTCTCTCATAATGTCTAGATACTCCCCGTGCCTTCAATTCACAGCTCATACTTTCCTTGATGATCCCCAGATACCCTCAGCCAGGAGATAGATTAACTGCTTGACCCATTGACTTGATAGCTTTCAAATTCTTTTCTGATGACTTGAATGAGATTGAATCAGGATAATAACCTCTTGATAGGCCTCTAGAGATGAGAATAATGATTGGTCCCCCTGTTGTATGACTTGTTATGCTTATGCTATGCCGATGAGTAACCTATGTACATGACTCTATATGCAAATGCTAATGACATTGAAACATAAACCAAGTGAATAAGGTTGGGCAAATTTTAGGGTGCAACAATGGTGCCTCCAATGCACATGGTAATGGTGTTGGTGTTGTGATTAGTTCCCCTGAAAGTTGTCATACCCCGATTACTGCCAGACTTTGTTTCTATTGTACCAATAACATGGCTGAGTATGAGGCATGTATCATGGGTATGCAAGTTGCTATTGATATGAAGATTCAGTTCCTTGCTCTGCATGGCTATCGTACTACAATACGTACTTCAACAGGGGCAACCCCATTCTCCTTAGTCTATGGTATGGAAGCAGTTCTGCCTATTGAAGTTCAGATCCCCTCCTTGAGAATTATGAAGGATGCAGGCTTGGATGAAGATGAGTGGATTCAGACTCGACTTGACCAGATAAATTTGATTGATGAGAAAAGGTTAGCAGCAGTTTGTCATGGCCAGATGTACCAGAAACGGATGATCAAAGCTTTTAACAAGAAGGTTAAGCCAAAGGTATATCAGGCTGGTGACTTGGTAATCAAGCGTATCATATTACCACAGGGTGATCCTAGGGGCAAGTGGACTCCAACATATGAGGGACCATTTGTAGTCAAGACTGTGTTCTCAGGAGGTGCCATGATACTGACTACAATGGATGGTGAAGACTTCCCACAACCTGTAAACGCAGACATAGTTAAAAAATACTACGCATAAAAAGAGACCCGCTAGGTTGACAGGCCTAGGCAAAAATAAGGGCATCCCGGCAAACCAAAAGGGTTTGGGCAAAAATTAGGGATATATATATAAAAAGATGTACACCCGGCAAGTCGAAAACCTGAAAAGGCGGCTTGGGCAAAAAAGGGTATCCCGGTGGATTGAAAACCTGAAAGGGCAATCCAGGCAAAAGTTAGGGATTAAAGCGTATGACTATGTCTCGTTTGGATCACTCATGAAACTGCAACCAGTTGTACTACTTACTCAAGCTCAAACAGATAAAGCTCAATCCAATCGTTTCCGTCTCAACAGCAAGAAGATGAGATACTTGAGTGGCAATAGTAGAATTGAAACTCAATAGGATTATTTCCCACATAGCTGATTCTTTTTGTAAAACTTCATGACAAAATTCTCTTACTAGGGTTTATGTCTCCTTGTACAAACTTACCCGTGTATGGGTCACTTTTGATATAAATAAATTCCATCTTTTGAATCCAGATTTACTTTTACCCTATTTACATAAGCGAAACGTCCATTGGTTGTGTTTGAATGTATGTATGCCTTTGAATATGATTGATGTTCACCAGAAATGCATGAAAATGCAGTAATAGTATTTACTAAGGACGAACGAGGGAAGGATTTCAACGAAGCTTCGCCGGTTCATCTTTACAAGACAATAGGACTAATCCATTTTCACAAAGTCTAATCTCCCCTGGAATTTATATCCATCTCTTTTATCCTCATACGGATATACGGGAAATTACTTTCCAATAAGGGCACGATGAACGAAGACGGGATGTTATACTTATCCTACTATCCCCAACAACGGGAGGTTATCTATACCTTGTTATCCCCAGCAGACGGAGGGTTATATATTCTTCAACAACGAATCGGGATTTATTTTTCTTGGCCAGCAGTTGTTATACAAGGATATCCAGACACTTCCAGCAGTGTCATAGCATACATACATCATTTACATCATACCATAACATATATGTCTATAGTACATTACCTAAGTGCATCATGTCATACATGCATACATAAAGCATAAACTAATGTTGTTATACAGAATGCTACCTTGTTTTCAGGTTAATTATCCAACAAACAATCTTATGATCTTTGGGACTGCTTTATTGTAACCTCAGGGTTACTTTATCCTCCTGATGAGCTTCTTATTACTTTGGGACTGCTTTATTGTAACCTCAGGGTTATTTTATCCTCCTGATAGCCTCTCATGACTTCAAGACTGCTTTAGAGCTACTGATTGCTCTATCCTCCTGAAATCATCCTATTACTTTAAGACTGCTTTAGAGCTATTCATTGCTCTATCCTCATGAGGTCATATTACTAATTCAAGACTGCTTTAGAGCTATTCATTGCTCTATCCTCCTGAAGCCATCTAATTATTTCAAGACTGCTTTAGAGTTATCCATTGCTCTATCCTCCTGAAATTACATTATTATTTCAAGACTGCTTTAGAGCTATCCATTGCTCTATCCTCCTGAAATCATTACTTCAAGACTGCTTTAGAGCTATTGATTGCTCTATCCTCCTGAAGACATATCACATTATTATTTCAAGACTGCTTTAGAGCTATCCATTGCTCTATCCTCCTGAAATCATTACTTCAAGACTGCTTTAGAGCTATTCATTGCTCTATCCTCATGAGGTCATATTACTACTTCAAGACTGCTTTAGAGCTATTCATTGCTCTATCCTCCTGAAGCCATCTAATTATTTCAAGACTGCTTTAGAGTTATCCATTGCTCTATCCTCCTGAAATTACATTATTATTTCAAGACTGCTTTAGAGCTATTGATTGCTCTATCCTCCTGAAATCATTACTTCAAGACTGCTTTAGAGCTATTGATTGCTCTATCCTCCTGAAGACAAATTACATTATTATTTCAAGACTGCTTTAGAGCTATCCATTGCTCTATCCTCCTGAAATCATTACTTCAAGACTGCTTTAGAGCTATTGATTGCTCTATCCTCCTGAAGACATATCACATTATTATTTCAAGACTGCTTTAGAGCTATCCATTGCTCTATCCTCCTGAAATCATCACTTCAAGACTGCTTTAGAGCTATTGATTGCTCTATCCTCCTGAAGACATATCACATTATTATTTCAAGACTGCTTTAGAGCTGTTGATTGCTCTATCCTCCTGAAGCCATTCTATTACTTCAAGACTGCTTTAGAGCTATTGATTGCTCTATCCTCCTGAAGCCATTATTACTTCAAGACTGCTTTAGAGCTATTGATTGCTCTATCCTCCTGAGGTCAGATTTATCACTTCAAGACTGCTTTAGGGTTATCATTATTGATTGCTCTATCCTCATGAAGACATGCTGTATTACTCCAGACTCCTGACAGTTCTCATTATACTACTGAAGAACTTTCCCCTAGTGGCATCTTTAAGCCCACTCAATCATGTTCAACCAACCATCAATATCACTCCGTGCACTGGTGAGTGCAAATTTTTGGGCTTTTGTGTTCAATCCCCTTCAACCTTCCAGGTTACGACTGGCAAATATACCAATCTAACCCCTCAGGTTTCAGAAAATTGAACAGGGGCAGCTGTTGCACCCCAAAATTTGCCCTCACCATACAAGACTTTGTGTTCTAAGAAGGTTCACAAGATTCACAATGTTTACAAAGCTTTCCTAAGGGTCATGGGGCCTACAAAGCCACTTCATGATGTTCACAAGGTTCACAAGCTTCACAATACCTCCCATGAGTATCACAAGATATCTTATGAAGATTCACAAGGTTCACAAAGTTCACAATTGGTCAGAAGAGTTGACAATTCCCTCAGACAATGCACCTCCTAAGCAGTGCATCCAAAACTAGGGTTTTGACTTTAATCAGGCTAAATGGACTTCCAAGACTTCAGATTTGGTCCCAGGGGTATTTTGGTCATTTTTACGTGGATCCCGCTAATTCTTTGAAGACGGGCTGTTACTGAGCTGTGAGACACTTGAGACACTATTTCTGAGGCATTTATTTATCACCTGTTTTGATTATATCAAGGTGCCAATTCGATGTGTTCGGTATCGAAATTTGTCAGGCATAACTGGATTTAAGGTCCATTTTATTGCTCATGGTTTATTTCCAGAGCATTTCCGTTGCTGTTAATAAGGCGCAGTTTAATTGGGTATTATTGGATTGTTGCTTATATCATTTGGTCAGTGGAATTCAATTACGGGCAATATCATCATTGATACTAAATCTGTTGTGATTACGGCGCACATTCGCGTTTGGTTAGAAAATGAGGAGAATATTGTTGGCTAGAATCCAAATGAATGAAGTCAGGTGATGAGATTAGGACTACCAACGAGACAAGTACATGAGCAAGAATATCATTCGTGAGTATTTATGGTTTATGACTAGAATAATGAATTTAAATATTTGTGGATTTATTCACAAATGTTTATAATTTATAACTAGAAATAAATATAAATAGATTCAAAGTTGAATGATCATGGAATTTTTATTTCATAAGAATATCATTTTACAAAAGGAAGTGAATCATTTCACATTTGAATTGCTGTGAGATTACATTTACAAATGTTACATCTACTCTAAAAAATCCTAAATCCTAAAAACTCCTAAGGCTTCTTCATGGTATCCTTCCCTTGAGTGTTCCTCGAAGTTCCCGATCACCTGCAAAAAATAAGAGAAACAAAACAGAACAGAGTAGGAAGATGTTAGAAAGATGAATTTGACACTCTCAGAACATTGTCATCATCGAGTGCCGGGAGTGGCACGACCAAAGCCGCATCCTACTCCCGTTACCAATCTGAGCCATCGGCGTCAGATCAGGTAATATCTGTTCTTATCTAAGGGACAGCCGAGAGAAAGAGAGAGATAAAAGAAGTTTGGGCCGATAAAAGATTTTGCCGAAAGTAATTGTTTAAGCCAAATGGACTGTTCTATTAAGTAAATATTCAGACATCCATCTCCATCATGTAAATTTGTGGATATCCAGAGGTAAGACTAAATCCAAACTGGAACAGCAGCAAATAAGTTCGGATTGAATCCACATCAAGAAAAAAAACTGAATATCGGAACTGCATCAGGAGTCATTAATTTATCAGTTAACAAAACCAAATAGTAGCTGGATTCGAAACATCAAAATGGCATCAGAAAAAGTCGCCAACAGAAAAGGAATTGAAGTCGTTCAAGGGCTGCAGTTGGACGAATGAAAAGGCCACCGAATGTCAGCAGCAGATGACACTCCAAACATCTCATGTCCGAAATCAAACCAATTTCCCAAACTACATCAAACACTGCATCAAAAAAGTTCAGAAGCATCAAAGAAAATCAAGTTTCAATTTGGAAAAAGGGCAGAAATAGGCAAGTTCGATATCACAGCCGAAATACCTCAGAAGGTAGCCCGTTCGCAAGTCCAAACCAGTTCGCGTAAGTAACTATATCCAAATTTGGTCCATATCTGAAAAAGAAAACCAAAATCCAAACGAGTCCAGTTATCCAAATGAAATCAAAACAAATCCAGAAATACAGATACCCAAATCCATGACGGAGTCAGTTCGTATCAGTAAGTCAAATCCATATCATAAGAAATTAGATTCGATCCAGTATCAGAAAACAAATCATGAGCAAATCCAACAGATATCAGAAAGTGAACCCTATCAGAAAAGATAACAAAATCAAATCAGTAATAATGCGAACCACATCCGAAAGAGGAATGTTTCCAAATCAAATCCCAATCAGAAATTAATATCAGTAAAAATAACGTAAAAAAGATATTATCCAGGCCCATTCGAAAATCAAGAAAAAGTATATAAGGAACCATAGCACCTGATCAAACGCTAGCGAGAACGGCCGCAAACAAGAAACCCTAAACGAATCGAAAGATGGCTGCGAACTCAGACGAAAGCATAATCGTCATCATCGTTCAAAGAATCACCCAACATAAATCGTGAATCATCAAAGCCGAACCATCGATCGTACTCATCAACACAAACAAACCGAAGGAAGTCTACCGACGCCGCCTCCATCCACGACGAGCAAACCCCTTCTCAAAGCTCAGAGAGATCTCATCATCGCCTCACCACTCGTTAATCGTCGTTACCACCAACAAAATGTAAGCGAAGAACACACAATATCGTCACCTTTAATGTTGTTGTATCTAATTTCAGGTTTTTCATCATGAATAAAAGAGGGACTCAATGCAAGAGATGAAGAGAGGTTGGAACGATGGGAAACGAGAGAACGAAAGACGAAGAGGAACAAAAGCGGCGCAGCGAAAATGAGAAGGGTCTGAAACCCTAGATAGAAGTTTTTTTGTTGTTTGGATTTTGAGTCTAACCGGGTTGGGTCCGGATGTAACTACCGGCCCAACCCCTTTTCTTTTTATTTATTTCTGCATTTTTTTTGTTATTTTAATTATTATAGTTTATTTGTTAAAACCTTTTTCTAAAACAATAAAAATCTGTTTTTTTAAAAAAATAATAATGAAGTTTTTAATAGTTAAAACCTGAATTTTTTCTTTAAAATATTTTTTTAGAAATAAACATTAAACCTTTTAAAAAAAATAAAACTTTTTTATAATTAAATTAAAATACTTTTTGAAAATTAAACTTAGTTTCTTCTTTTTTAAAAAAAAAACTTCTATTAAGACCTTTCTTTTTTTTTTTTTTTTTTTATATAAATATCACAAATAAACAACAAAACGTATACAATGTTTCACCCTCGCTTCATAACTTGTCTAACTCTGTCTACTAACATTGATCGTTTGTTTTGCAGCTTTGTTACGTTGCCCTTAACTATTTTAGTGTGTTTGCAATTCAAAATATCCTCGTTATTGTATCTACTTTTCATTTGTAATCTCGCGAACCAACAATCGCGTTTACCTTCCCACTTTTACTTTCCGCTGTTTGTATGATTAAAATTCTCACATTCATTTACCGTTAATCTATCACATTGCACCTCCGAAGGATTAGGTCTAGCTGTTTGGGCCGCCGCGCCAATAGTCCTCAAAACTTCGAACCCTTTTCAAACCCTAATTTACACAAACGCCTCGCCGCAGGCCAAATTACAATTTTACCCCTAGCATTAGGTCAAAGGGCCGCCGCGCTCATTTTAGGGTTTCCCGCCGTGGAATCCCTAATTTAACCCTAATTACAACTTAACATTTCAACGTAGAAATTTGGAGTTCCTACACTCCGCGTAAGCGTGTCCTTAAGGCGCGTTTATTCCCCTTGAGACCTTGACCACTGTCAAGAGATCTCTAACCTCCCTTTTGAGGGGAACTACGATTACTCTGATTCCACTCCCGTAAGGATACGTAGGCACAAGATGCGATGTCTTGCCGAGTAAACTTAGAATTAACCTCCTTTATTATTTATTATTGCTTATTTATATTTTATTTATCTTTGCTATTTAATTATTTTGCTTATTATTTTGTAATTGTTTCTTGGATGTAAAGTTGTTTAATTATTTAATTATCATTATGGTTAGTAATTAGGGAGTGTAACAACCTGTATGTAATATTAAAATAAATTTAGATCACTTTTAAATAAAGATAATTAAAATAAACACGTCGCACACGTAAGTCGATTTTAATCGCCGTCTCACTTCCTAAGGATATCCCTCAAGTTGCCTACGAATAATGGTTAAGTGGGGTGTATAAAGCAAGTCCCTCAAATAGAAAAATCATCAAAGTCCCTTATGGTTGCCTTTACGAATCGAGTCCCTTTCGAAAAATGATGATAGTCCCTCCAGTTTGCTTATTACACCCCACAATGGCCTTCAAAAATCCAATTGTCCCTCACATGTCCCTTAACATCCAAAGTAAGGACTACCTACTCCATTATAGTAGGGATAGTCTTACTAAGGAAAGGATGAAGAATAAGAAAGACCTTTAAACATTAGGGTAGGATACTCCTAGGTGCTTGCTCACTTCAAAACTGTTTCACACTTAAACAAATTTTCAACGAGTTTTCAAACAAGTTCTTAACACATCCTTACATGGATTATTTATTAACTATTCTGAAAATTTTCTATTCACACACTACAATTTCAAAACAATTCAAAAGTGAGCTTAAGTACCTAAGAGCCCATGGATAACCATGGATGAAAAGGGTGCTAACACCTTCCCTTTTCATAATCTACCCCCCGGACCCAAAATATTCTCTAAGGTCTTTCCTGTTCTTTTATAACCTTTCCTTATGGATAAAATAAAAGTCGGTGGCGACTCTTGCTATCCGCAACATTGTTTAAAGTCAGTTCTCCCACCGTGTTACAGTACAGTTACCATAGCTCTCACGATTCAATGACTTCTTTTTATTGTAAATAGGTTTATGATTTGTGTAGATGCTGTTTGTCTTATCTCTGTTTAGGCTGTTAAAATCATGTTTATCATTTTCTGGTTTTCATCTCATATCCTGCTTGTTACGGCTTGAGTGTGTACACCACGATTAGGTTTGTGTCGTTTTCTGCCGATTGATTATGAACTCGACTGTTAGGAGTTTATGTTATTATGTTATCTTATCTGTGTTATTCCTAACTGCTGTTGCACTCGCGAAAGACGTTTGGTTGGTGTTGTGTTGTAGTGTACATATTATGCAGGCTTCGGTTGCTGTTGGCGGATTATAGAGATGGTTGTCGCAAGTGCAGCAGCTGCGACTTCAAAACTCTACCCGGTTTGACTACAACACAACGACTATGCTATGGTTTCAAAGCAACGCTCGGCGATTTGTCATGTGTTGAGACAAGACTATGACAAGTCTGAGGACGGAGAGAATTGCAAAGAGTTTAAGTTGCGAATATGGCTACAACGGTTTGCAGCTCAGAAAAATCGTGGTGACTTCGACGCTATTTGCTTCCGTTTTCAAGTTTCGGTTAAGCGTGTTTCAAGCTGTAACAAGTTTATGGAGGCAAAGAGGGTGTATATGTTCAACTCTTTCTTTTTAGCTTTCATTTTTTTTGTGATTGTGCTGTCCCGTTTTGGTGTGTTTTTATTTAAATGCAGGTGGAGAGTTGATTAGTGGTTTTGGTATCAACTCAATGACGGTGCAGCGTTCCTAGACTTCATCTTCAGCAACGGTGAATTCCATTTCTGTAATGGTCAAGGTTGAAGTTTATTCTATTTGGGTCAAATATTTGTCAACAGAGTTAAGGAGTTCGTTTTCCCCCGTCAATAATGGCTCAACTTCAGTACCATTCAACGCCTCCAGCTGACGAATTTATAACTTAAGGGTCATGTCCTTCCAACAATAACGGAGTCGAGTAACCGCACATCTGGTATTACCGAGTTTGAGTGCAATATTATGGTGCAGTATTCTGGTCTGTGACTGTTTTCATCTACGGTGCTGCACTTTACGATACATGTGGATTTGGTTTTACCACTTTGAGTGCAATATTCTGGTTCAATGGTACCGACGACATGTGCATGACACAAGCCTTTATCCACAACACAACAAGTGCAACAGCACAACTCTCGCATCAACAAGTTCTGCCATAGCAGCTGGAGTCACAACGTTCTGACTTCGTTGTTTTCGAATTGGTTAAACATGGTTTTCTAACTATGTTTGATTTTGTGCAGGTTGCGGCTTTGTCGAATTTTGACAACAATCGTATAAAGCCAAAGTATATGGAACAGCAGTAACAACAACAACCTTGACACTACAAACATATCGGTGTCGATACATGTCAGCTCGAACTTCACACAACAGTTCACAAAGCTTCGACGATGCAAAGCTCTGAGTTTCTTTGTTTTGGCAACAACTGTTTTAGCCTGTATCGGCTTGTAGCTGTGTCTGTTTTGTTCTCACATTTTTTCATGTTTCAATTTCAGGTACAACGGCCGCTCATCAACAACAACTTGAATGGTGCATTGGTTCAGAAAAATTCGAAGCTGTTATCCTTAAATTGTTCTGTTATGGCGTTGCCGGATTCAGATTGCGCAATAACAATATGAAATCGAATGGCACACAACAGCAGGTCCATCAAGATAGAAGCAAAGCAGTCATATCACAACAACTCTAGCACGAAGTTTCGATGACCGTAACGCAGCATGACCTTAACTCAATCTTCGACCATCCTCGTCGCATTATAGTCACGTTTTGAGACAAGACGGTGACAAGCTTTTAGGGATGGAAAGGAGTGCAAGGAGTGTATAGATTATGAATATGTTTCAAATACAACAGGGGTTCGCAACAGTGGCATCCGGAACCTGTCCACTAACATTGTCGGAAGCATTGATAACTTGGAAGAAAGCAATGTCAAGCGCAAATCGGTAGCTTCATCGCGTCTTTTGGTCGGGGAATGTTTTTCTCATTTTTTGCTTATGTTTGATCTTGGCTGACATTATTTTCTCATTGTCTGATTTGTTTTCAACGCTGCTTGATTTATGGATCTGAGCTGCTTTGGGTGGTTTCAATTAAGATGGTTATGATGTGTTAGATTGTATATATTGCTGAAAAAACATTATTATGTTTATGTTATTGTTAGCTAACCATGTGCTATGCTGTTGATATTAATTAGATTTCGAATATGTCCTACTGGTTGGTGTTGTTCGGTTCTAATTGCGAATGGTGGTTAACATGCTTGTAACGGTTCCCGAATCCCTTTCTTATGCTGCTATTTTGTTTGATGTGAGCATTGTTTCTGTCCAAATCGATTATGCGGCAAGGCCTTTGATACATAATTTTTGATACCCTAAACTGTGTCGTCAACGCCGAGTAAGTTGTTCGTTGGTTTGGCATTGGAGCTGCGGTCTAAATTAGATTTTGAGTTTCTTGTGTTGTGGATGGCAGCCTTATTACGGTTTCTTCTGGAAGCTTTATCTTGAGCTGGTTATTACATGTTAAACCAAGTTTTGCACATCCTATTGGGCTTCAAATGGTGCGAAGAGCATAAGTGTAGTTGCTGCTCATGTTGAGTTGTAATTACATTGTGATTGGAGGATTGAGGCTAAGCTTTTTAGTAAAGATTAGTGGATTAATTTTTTTGGATTAATTTTGCTAATTATTTTTTAGTTAACTTGATTATTCAGTTTAGTTGGATAATTTTGATAATTAAATTTAATTAGCTTAATTAATTGGTGATTTAACTTTATTAATCTTTTTTAATTACTTTAATTATTTGATTCATTCGAATAATTTCAATAATTAATTTGGATTAATATAATTAAATGATTTAATAAACTTTGATCCATTTTGACATCTCGACTCACCTTGAGTATTTTTTCAAAGCCAATTAAATCTTTGAAGTCTAGCACTTCTTGGATTTTTGGACGAATATTATGGAGGTGTACACCTCAAAATATATGTCGTTCGACTTTTTATTTTAGTACATCATTTCGGACAAAGAAATATCATAGGAATCTAGCATTCTGTGTGATATTCCCGTTGTTCATTCAAACATTTTATGAATGAAAAATGTATCGTCGAGATCGAGCATCTCGATAATACCCCGATTAATTGGTTGTGAGGCCCACGTCTCATTTATCAAACAATTATCATTTCTCTAAAGTTTTCAAATTTAAAATCTCGTATTTTCACCTCTCACACACAAATTATTTTCATACCTTATTTCAATTCAAATTATTTCAAAACATTTTTATTTTATCGATTAAAACTCCGAAAGAAAGAGATTTTTAGAATCTAGCATTCCTTGAATCTTCGAGTGAATAATTCTCGAGGCACGCCCTTAAGTTGTTATCCACTCAACCTTTCGACTTTTTTTTCAAACTCAATCATTTTCTAATGTTCTCCTAAATCGAATACGCGTACGCATTCGCAACCATCAACATTTCGCACACACTTCACAATTCCTCGTGGTTTCGATATTAGGGGCACCCTCAGGGACTAATATCGTTTCTCACAATCTTAACCCTTGACACGTCGTCAAGTCGGTTTCATTTTCGATCAAATCCTCGACACGTCGTCGAGCCATTTTCAAACCAACTTCCTTTGACCTCGCATGCCATTTTTCCGATTCGATCTTTTCACAAACATTTTTAAAACTTACGAAAGAGGGATATTCTCAGAATCTAGCATTCTTTGAATATTCGAATGAGTAACTCTCAAGATGTGCCCTTTAGTTGTTATTAATTCATTCTTTCGATTTCAAAACATCCAACTCTTTATCTTCAACTTATTCAGTCAATCCCCGAAAGAACTGAGTTTTCGGAATCTCGCATTCCTTGAATTCTTGAGTGACAAGCTCTTGAGACGCGCTCTTGGGTTGCTTGTCAGTCACTCTTTCGCGTCTTTCTCAAACTTAACTTTAACCCATTCAACCTCTTCTTTTCGTGGTTGTTACCACGAACTATGACTGCTCTCATTCTTCATTCATTTATGAATGTAAGATACGTAGGCACAAGATTGCGATGATCTTGGCGAGCACACTTCCGTTTTTTCTCCCCTATTCCACACTTCTATCCATCTTCCGTTTTCCCCCATTCTTTCCCGTAGTCGAACTACGACGCTCTGATTTCTCATTCTCGTCCGAATGAGCATACGTAGGCACAAGGGCCCTAATCCTTGGCGAGCACCCTATCTTCTAACCACCCTCTCCCTTTCGCGTCTTTAACCTTTTACCCTACCAATTCTACCTTAGCATCGAGAAGAAAAACAAGTAAACCTAAACAACACTCCCCACATTTACCTTAAGAGGTTCCCGTCGAGTACGACAAACGTGAGGGGTGCTAATACCTTCCCCTCACGTAACCGACTCCCGAACCCGGAACATGGTTGCGACAACCCTGTTCCTATCCTTTCGTTTTTAAGAGGTTTTCTCGATATTTTCCTCTCCCGTTTATTCGGGAAAAATAAAGTTCGGTGGCGACTCTGTCGAACCGCATTTTCCGCGCCTTTCGCGCGAGGGTCATTTCTCCGAAATGTCTCCGTGATTTTTCGAGGTGCGACAGCTGGCGACTCTGCTGAGGAAATTTTGCTCCATGCAAAGAGAGAGTTAAGCCTATCTTTTGGTTTGTGAGGAGTGTTTATTTTTATTTGTTTTCTTCTTGTTTACGTATTCGTTCTCTTGTGGATCTTTATTTGTGCTTGTTATCTTAGCCTGTCGGTTCTTGGGATGACATCATGAGTAAGGCTCTACGCCCGGGCTTTGGTAAAAGCAGAGAGAACACATAGTTTAGAATTGGTAGTCGAGTAGTGTTAGTCTCCGAGGACTTGCTCCTTATGGGCCTAGCATGAAAGCTCCTCCGGAGGAGGCCTTTTCGTAGATCTTGTTGTAACACAGCTAGCCTGTTGCACGACTTGATTAATGAAGGGTCCGTGATTCTGGGAACCTTTTGTTAGCACCAGTTCCGATATTGGTGGTCGTGTAGTGATAGTCTCCAAGGACTCGCTCCTTGTGCGCCTAGCATGAGGATCCCGCTCAGGAGAGACTTTATCGCCATTATCGTCGTAATACAGCCAGCCTGTTGCGTGACGCTAATACGATTAGTGTCCGTGATCCTGGGAACCAATAGTAGAAACCATCCCGTAAGTGGGTTTGTGGGTATAATGTTTATACCTTCCCGTATAGGTTGTACCTGTCAGTTTTCGATCGGAAATTGTGGTTGTGGATCTGTTACAGTTATCAACTCCAAAATTGTTTGATTGTGATCCTGTGATCCTGGATCTTGTATCTTGCATTGCATCTTGCATATCATTTGCATTGCATTTCATATGTTGTGCATTTTTCATTTCCAGTCCTTCAACAGAATCTTATGTCTTCGTTCCTTCCTCTCCAGTAAATCAAGCTGATTCCCCGACACCAGTACACAACTAGAGCCAATACAAGAAGAATGATGGAGCAGATTCAGCAGGAGCAAGCTTCCTTCAGGGAAGAGTTGGATTCTATGAAAGGAAAGATTGACCAGATCCTCGAAGCCATCCTCGCGGCCAGGAGAGAGGAAGAACAGCGTGAAGCCGCCGCTGTCGTCAACAATGGTCAAGGACAAGGGTCTACTGCCATCCCTTTGGTTCCAATTCCAAATTCTCATGGGATGTCGTTGAACTTCAACAACGCAGCCGAAGGAAACACTCCTCAGCCAATCCCAGCGCCTGGAGTTACCATTGGAGCTATCCCGCAGGCTCAGCCTACTGTGGTGCAGATCCCAGCTCCCCATACTGAAGATACTCTGATGGATCATTATGACGATGTTCAGAACTATCATGCTGCTATCCCCATTTCCAGTCCTGTTGCCGCTCAGGATTCAGAAGCCATGAAGATGTGCCGAGATCTAGCCGAGAAACTCCGAGCCATGGAGGGGGACAGTTCAAATTCTTTCAGTGCTTTGGAATTGTGCTTGGTTCCTGATGTTGTCATTCCTCCCAAGTTCAAGGTGCCCTAATTTTCGAAGTACAAAGGTTTCAGTTGTCCAAACATTCATCTGAAGATGTACTGTCGCAAGATGGCTGCCTATGCCAGAGATGAAAAGCTCATGATTCATTGCTTCCAAGACAGCTTGTCTGGGGCATCACTCGAATGGTATATGCAGTTGGAACGTAACAGTGTGCGCACTTGGGCCGAGCTAGCCGATGCATTTGTCAAACAGTACAAATACAACATAGATCTCGCTCCAAATCGTACTCAGCTTCAGAGTATGACTCAGAAGGACAGCGAATCCTTCAAAGAGTACGCGCAACGATGGAGAGAGCTAGCCGCAAGGGTGCATCCACCTCTTGTTGACCGTGAACTTATTGACATCTTCATGGGTACCTTGCAAGGCCAATACTATGAGAAGCCGATCGGTAGTGTCTCCGCTGGATTCTCTGACTTGGTGATCGTCGGTGAGAGAATTGAAGAGGGGCTGAAGAGTGGAAAGATCCCAGGAAGTTCTAACAACCAGGCCAATGCCAATAAGCCTTTCAATGGATACAAGAAGAAGGAGGGTGAAACAAATGCCATCCTTTTGCAGAAAGGGCAAGCTTCTCAACAAGCTCCCGCTCCTATGCCTTATCAAGTCCCCTATTATCAGTATCTGTATGTTGCTGCCGTGCAATATGCTCCAATGCCTTATCAGCCAGCTGTTCAAGCAATGCAAGCTCAGATGCCACAGCAACAGGCTCCTCAGCAACAAGCCTACAATCAGCAAGGATACCAATATCCTCCTCAGCAACAACAAATGCAAGCTACTCAACAACGACAAGGTACCCTCCCACAGCGTCAGCAGAGAACATGGAGGCCAGATAGAGTCTTTGACCGTCTACCAATGACATATGCTAAAATCTTTGCTCAGCTGATGGAGAAGAAAGCTGTTGTTCCGAGAGATTTGGCCCCTCCAACTGTCATTCCTGCCGATTACGATGCAAATGCTCATTGTGAGTTTCATAAGGGCGCTCCAGGTCATACCATTGGGGACTGCAGAGCTTTCAAGCACATAATTCAAGACATGATCGACAGGGATGCTATCAACTTCAATGGAAAGTCTCCAAATGTCATCAACAATCCAATGCCGCAGAACAAATAGTGTTATTCAGATCAAATCCAGTCAAGTCAAGTTCATCCCAAAGAAGGCAGTCATGATGCCATTTCATATTTCATTTTTCTTAAATTTTGTCTTTGTGTGTTTAAGTACTGTATGCTTTGAACAATTTCCATTTCGTATTTGGTTTTCATTAATGTATCGTTTATGCATGTTTTGAATTAGTTATGTCGTATTCACTCATTTTTCACTCATCACCGCCACATTTATCCACTTCACTCTATCCACTGTTGTTTAGCATGATGTGAGGGAGGATGATGAGAATGAGATACCCATAATTGCAAACTGTATGCTTTCAGACAGAATTTCGTCAACGATGTACAGGCATTGCTTCAATTCCCCAAACACTGGAGATATAAGGTGTTAATCCCTAGTAAACCACTTCGAGCCTAGAAGTAGCAGTTTCCTTCGGATATTCAAACCTTTACACTCAACCTGGGGCAGGGTAGTGTTCAGTTAATCCAACTCCGTACTCGAATCAACAAAGCAAAATCCAAAAGATGGTTGTTCTTTAATGACTCACAACATGGAAGTCACAACAAAATCAATCCATGCAAAAGTTAGGGATCAAAAACAAAAGCAAAAGAGGACCCCGAAACCCTCAACAAAAACAAAATAAGATTCAGTGACCACTCAAATCAAAGGGGGCACTGGCACCCATCAAAATAAAGTGACTGCCACGTCGAGCAAACCTTGAACCTTCAAGCTTACACCGTCCAGACAAGTGTAAAATTAACTGAGCGTAGGACTGGAGATCATTAAGAATAAGGGGTGGGTACAAATCATATTTTGAGCCTAACATCCTTTGTTTCACAACCGTGAACCAGACCACGTTACAACCCTCGAAAGACCTAATTGAGACGAGGTTTATTCTGAAAGCATATTGTCACAAGGTTGCGTAACCTGACTCCTCATACGATTGTTAATCATCAGCATTGGCGTCATTTTTGCTTGCTATATCTTTCGCACCAATCAAATTAGCACAACGTCTGGGCTAACAGTCCATTCGTCTCACTGTCACGACACATCAATGAACGACAGTTTTTTTCAAAATTTGCATCGAACTTTTCATTAATATTACCATTTATGAATGCACAATTTTATTTGCAAATCAGTACTAGGTATTCAAAGACACTCCAGCAAGGGGCAATCGAGGAGGAACTTGACTTTCACTAGCGTACACGAGGCGAGATTATTTCAAAACCCACAGGCTGGGGCAAATCACTCAACAGCTCGAGCAGGGGCAAGTCATCCGAGTTCAACCACCATATGTCAAAACTGGTTAACCTGGGGCGGACCAGTTAACAAGCTTAGACTGGGGCAGGACCAAGATACCCTAATCATCAGGCAGAGCTGCAACCTTCTCTGAAGCAAATTCACAAACCACCAAGTACCCAGACTTGGGGCATCCAAAATATCTTCTTCAGCTTCGTCATGGCATCTTTAGCAAAGTGCGTGTCGAGGAAGTCAATACCTCCCACCACCCGAAGTCCAATCCGTATTGGCAACTACCAAAAGTCCACCACGCTGGCGTCTCCACCTACATTTCCAAATTACCCGTCTGCATCATATGCATCATACGCATTGCATTCATCGTCATAAGCCTTTTGCATCATTTTGCATACCCAATTGTATCATACTTCCCCAGCTCTTGCATCTCCGCACGTTAGCACTTGCATTTGCACTTCATATGGAATATCATTTATCATCCAGCATTCATATATGCAAGTCAAGGTCCAGGATCAATCTTGAAGATTTCCAAGACTATCATCATCCCGGTCAGGGGCATCCTCCGCAAGATTGTGGGTTTGTCCCACGATTTTCAAGAGCTTCAAAGCATTCATCAGCCCAGTCAGGGGCAATCTTCTGCGATTGTGGGTTTTCTCCCACAAAATTTCAAAATATTCGAAGCAAGATCCAGCCTAGTCAGGGGCATTCTTTTCAAGACCATGGGTGTTTCCCATGACGTATTTCAACCTTGTGGTTGATCAGATTTTCAAGTCAACATACATCCCAGCCAGGGGCATATCATTCAAGACCGTGGGCGTTCCCCACGAAGTTGTTCAACCTTTTGTTGGGCAAATCCAAAGACCTTAAGTGCAAGATTCAGCCCAGTCAGGGGCATCTTCATCAAAACCGTGAGCGTTCCTCACGAAGTGGTTCAACCTTTTGTTGACCAAAACAAGACATCAAGACAAACTCAGCCCAGTCAGGGGCATCCTCTTCAGAATTCATGGGCGTAACCATGAAATCATTTCAGCAAAACTGTAATCTCCAATAGAGATGGTGGGCGTACCTCGTTGAATCATTTCAATTCAATCTTCCTCTTGGGGGTTCCCCAATGATTTGTACCCAGCAAGCGTGACCGTTGTCAATTGCCTTACTATCATCCTTTTGGTGATAGCCGAACTTCGTCGGTTCAACATAGCCTGCATCCTTTTGGTGTTGGTAACCTTCAGATAGTGTTTGCCCTATCATCCTTTTGGTGGTAATGGCCGGTGTGAGTTTCGCTCCGTCATCCTTTTGGTGAGGGGTCTGCCATAGTCATTAATGTCAGATTGTGAGATAGTTTTTGTTTCGCTCCATCATCCTTTTGGTGAGGGGTCTATCATAGTCACTAATGATAGATTGTGCGATATTGTTTGGTGTGAGTTTCGCTCCGTCATCCTTTTGGTGAGGGGTCTGCCATAGTCATTAATGTCAGATTGTGCGATAGTTTTGTTTGTGTTTCGCTCCGTCATCCTTTTGGTGAGGGGTCTATCATAGTCATTAATGATAGATTGTGCGATGTTTGTTTGTGTTTCACTCCGTCATCCTTTTGGTGAGGGGTCTGCCATAGTCATTAATGTCAGATTGTGCGATAGTTTTGTTTGTGTTTCGCTCCATCATCCTTTTGGTGAGGGGTCTATCATAGTCATTAATGATAGATTACGCAATGTTTGTTTATGTTTCGCTCCGTCATCCTTTTGGTGGAGGGTCTATCATTTATGATAGATTGTGCGATATTTGTTTATGTTTCGCTCCGTCATCCTTTTGGTGAGGGGTCTGCCATAGTCATTAATGTCAGATTGTGTGATAGTTTTTGTTTCGCTCCGTCATCCTTTTGGTGAGGGGTCTATCATAGTCATTAATGATAGATTGTGTGATATTGTTTGGTGTGAGTTTCGCTCTGTCATCCTTTTGGTGAGGGGTCTGCCATAGTCATTAATGTCAGATTGTGCGATAGTTTTGTTTGTGTTTGGCTCCGTCATCCTTTTGGTGAGGGGTCTATCATAGTCATTAATGATAGATTGTGCGATGTTTGTTTGTGTTTCGCTCCGTCATCCTTTTGGTGAGGGGTCTGCCATAGTCATTAATGTCAGATTGTGCGATAGTTTTGTTTGTGTTTCACTCCGTCATCCTTTTGGTGAGGGGTCTATCATAGTCATTAATGATAGATTGCGCGATGTTTGTTTATGTTTCGCTCCGTCATCCTTTTGGTGGAGGGTTTATCATTTATGATAGATTGTGCGATATTTGTTTGTGTTTCGCTCCGTCGTCCTTTTGGTGAGGGGTCTGTCATGGTCATTAATGTCAGATTGTGCGATTGCGCCTTGCTCCACCATCCTTTTTGGTGGTAGTAGCCGTGTGTGTTTCATTCCATCATCCTTTTGATGATGACGGTTTTTTGCCTATTATTTACAGTTTACTTCGAGGTTTACATTTATCAAGTATTTCCAATTTTCAAACATCTCTTTTTCTTTCGGACAAATTCAGGGTCTTCTTCATATCTAATTGACTTCTACCTCAGGAATATGAACGCTAATGCAGTTCATTTTTCTAGGTTTAAGCCGATTAGATAGGGGCATCTGTCATACCCTAAATTTGTCCTACCCTTTTTTAAATATTTTCGCATTATCGTTTCATGCCGTTTAGACATGTGTCCACCTGAAATCGGGCGTTTTCCAAACTTTACCTTTTTTTGACCCATTAAGATGTGACACGTGGCCTAAGGTTATTTTGTGAATATTATTTTTTAAACTTTTTTTTCTCTTTTAAGTGTTATTAGTAACATTTCTTTTTAATTATTATTTTCTCGTTTTATATATATATATATATATATATATATATATATATATATATATATATATATATATATATATATATATATATATATATATATATATATATATATATATATATATATATATATATATATATATATATATATATATATATATATATATATATATATATATATATATATATATATATATATATATATATATATATATATATTTGGTTGGTTTTATATGTTTTAGTATTTATTTAATTGCTAATAGTTAATATTTTATTTAATGGTCATTGTTTGTATTAAGTAGTTGTTAACATTAATTTAGATTTAATTAGTATACTTTTATTGTTTAGTAAATTTGTTAATAAAATTATTAAAAAAAAGGAGAAGAATTGTGGATTTGAGCAAAGCCCAATAGAGCAGCCCGAACCCAACGTATTATAAGGAAAAGGGAAAATTGGTTGATAAAAACGCTAGGTTACTGTTCATCCCCAGAGGAGAAAACCCAAAAACGGCGCCGCGACAAACCCTAATCCCAATTTTAACTGTTCATCACTCTCAAAACCCTATCCCTCTTCTCTCTCGGAGCGGCCGCGGAGGTTCCCGTTTCTTCTTCAAAATCACCTCACCTCCATCGCACCACCATTGAATTCTTCTGATTCTCAGCAACCACGCGTTCAGTGATGATTAACAATGACAACAATTGGTATCGATTTTGAAACCCAGATTCTTGTTCATGACAGCGACGATGTTCACAACGGCGATGTTCAGCGCACGGTTTCGTAAAACCGCGATTTTGTTGCCGGCAACGATAATCCCTCCGTTCAAATACGATCCAATATGGTAGAAACTTTCACTATTCCCCAACAACAACATAGCGCTCCGGTGAGTAACAAACGGATTGGTACAGTTACCATAGCTCTCACGATTCGATGACTTCTTTTTATTGTAAATAGGTTTATGATTTGTGTAGATGCTGTTTGTCTTATCTCTGTTTAGGCTGTTAAAATCATGTTTATCATTTTCTGGTTTTCATCTCATATCCTGCTTGTTATGGCTTGAGTGTGTACACCACGATTAGGTTTGTGCCGTTTTCTGCCGATTGATTATGAATCTCGACTGTTAGGAGTTTATGTTATTATGTTATCTTATCTTATCTGTGTTATTCCTAACTGCTATCGCACTTGCGAAAGACGTTTGGTTGGTGTTGTGCTATAGTGTACATATTATGCAGGCTTCGGTTGCTGTTGGCAGATTATAGAGATGGTTGTCACAAGTGCAGCAGCTGCGACTTCAAAACTCTACCCGGTTTGACTACAACACAACGACTATGCTATGGTTTCAAAGCAACGCTCGGCGATTTGTCATGTTTTGAGACAAGACTATGACAAGTCTGAGGACGGAGAGAATTGCAAAGAGTTTAAGTTGCGAATATGGCTACAATGGTTTGCAGCTCAGAAAAATCGTGGTGACTTCGACGCTATTTGCTTCCGTTTTCAAGTTTCGGTTAAGCGTGTTTCAAGCTGTAACAAGTTTATGGAGGCAAAGAGGGTGTATATGTTCAACTCTTTCTTTTTAGCTTTCATTTTTTTTGTGATTGTGCTGTCCCGTTTTGGTGTGTTTTCATTTAAATGCAGATGGAAAGTTGATTAGTGGTTTTGGTATCAACTCAATGACGGTGCAGCGTTCCTAGACTTCATCTTCATCAACGGTGAATTCCATTTCTGTAATGGTCAAGGTTGAAGTTTATTCTGTTTGGGTCAGATATTTGTCAACAGAGTTAAGGGAGTTCGTTTTCCCCCGTCAATAATGGCTCAACTTCAGTACCATTCAACGCCTCCAGTTGACGAATTTATAACTTAAGGGTCATGCCCTTCCAACAATAACGGAGTCAAGTAACCGCACATCTGGTATTACCGAGTTTGAGTGCAATATTATGGTGCAGTATTCTGGTCTGTGACTGTTTTCATCTACGGTGCTGCACTTTACGATACATGTGGATTTGGTTTTACCACTTTGAGTGCAATATTCTGGTTCAATGGTACCGACGACATGTGCATGACACAAGCCTTTATCCACCACACAACAAGTGCAACAGCGTAACTCTCGCATCAACAAGTTCTGCCATAGCAGCTGGAGTCACAACGTTCTGACTTCGTTGTTTTCGAATTGGTTAAACATGGTTTTCTAACTATGTTTGATTTTGTGCAGGTTGCGGCTTCGTCGAATTTCGACAGCAATCGTATAAAGCCAAAGTATATGGAACAACAGTAACAACAACAACCTTGACACTACAAACATATCAGTGTCGATACATGTCAGCTCGAACTTCACACAACAGTTCACAAAGCTTCGACGATGCAAAGCTCTGAGTTTCTTTGTTTTGGCAACAACTGTTTTAGCCTGTATCAGCTTGTAGCTGTGTCTGTTTTGTTCTCACATTTTGTCATGTTTCAATTTCAGGTACAACGGCCGCTCATCAATGACAACTTGAATGGTGCATTGGTTCTGAAAAATTCGAAGCTGTTATCCTTAAATTGTTCTGCTATGGCGTTGCCGGATTCAGATTGCGCAATAACAATATGAAATTGAATGGCACACAACAGCAGGTCCATCAAGATAGAAGCAAAGCAGTCATATCACAACAACTCCAGCACGAAGTTTCGATGACCGTAACGCAGCATGACCTTCACTCAATCTTCGACCATCCTCGTCGCGTTATAGTCACGTATTGAGACAAGACGGTGACAAGCTTTTGGGGATGGAAAGGAGTGCAAGGAGTGTATAGATTACGAATATGTTTCAAATACAACAGGGGTTCGCAACAGTGGCATCCGGAACCTGTCCACTAACATTGTCGGAAGCATTGATAACTTGGAAGAAAGCAATGTCAAGCGCAAATCGGTAGCTTCATCGCGTCTTTCGGTCGGGGAATTTTTTTCTCATTTTTTGCTTATGTTTGATCTTGGCTGACATTATTTTCTCATTGTCTGATTTGTTTTCAACGCTGCTTGATTTATGGATCTGAGCTGCTTTGGGTGGTTTCAATTAAGATGGTTATGATGTGTTAGATTGTATATATTGCTGAAAAAACATTATTATGTTTATGTTATTGTTAGCTAACCATGTGCTATGCTGTTGATATTAATTAGATTTCGAATATGTCCTACTGGTTGGTGTTGTTCGGTTCTAATTGCGAATGGTGGTTAACATGCTTGTAACGGTTCCCGAATCCCTTCTTATGCTACTATTTTGTTTTATGTGAGCATTGTTTCTGTCCAAATCGATTATGCGGCAAGGCCTTTGATACATAATTTTTGATACCCTAAACTGTGTCGTCAACGCCGAGTAACTTGTTCATTGGTTTGGCATTGGAGCTGCGGTCTAAATTAGATTTTTAGTTTCTTGTGTTGTGGATGGCAGCCTTATTACGGTTTCTTCTGGCAGCTTTATCTTGAGCTGGTTATTACATGTTAAACCAAGTTTTGCACATCCTATTGGGCTTCAAATGGTGCGAAGAGCATAAGTGTAGTTGCTGCTCATGTTGAGTTGTAATTACATTGTGATTGGAGGATTGAGGCTAAGCTTTTTAGTAAAGATTAGTGGATTAATTTTTTTGGATTAATTTTGCTAATTATTTTTTAGTTAACTTGATTATTCAGTTTAGTTGGATAATTTTGATAATTAAATTTAATTAGCTTAATTAATTGGTGATTTAACTTTATTAATCTTTTTTAATTACTTTAATTATTTGATTCATTCGAATAATTTCAATAATTAATTCGGATTAATATAATTAAATGATTTAATAAACTTTGATCCATTTTGACATCTCGACTCACCTTGAGTATTTTTTCAAAGCCAATTAAATCTTTGAAGTCTAGCACTTCTTGGATTTTTAGACGAATATTATGGAGGTGTACACCTCAAAATATATGTCGTTCGACTTTTCATTTTAGTACATTATTTCGGACAAAGAAATATCATAGGAATCTAGCATTCTGTGTGATATTCCCGTTGTTCATTCAAACATTTTATGAATGAAAAATGTATCGTCGAGATCGAGCATCTCGATAATACCCCGATTAATTGGTTGTGAGGCCCACGTCTCATTTATCAAACAATTATCATTTCTATAAAGTTTTCAAATTTAAAATCTCGTATTTTCACCTCTCACACACAAATTATTTTCATACCTTATTTCAATTCAAATTATTTCAAAACATTTTTATTTTATCGATTAAAACTCCGAAAGAAAGAGATTCTTAGAATCTAGCATTCCTTGAATCTTCGAGTGAATAATTCTCGAGGCACGCCCTTAAGTTGTTATCCACTCAACCTTTCGACTTTTTTTTTCAAACTCAATCATTTTCTAATGTTCTCCTAAATCGAATACGCGTACGCATTCGCAACCATCGACATTTCGCACACACTTCACAATTCCTCGTGGTTTCGATATTAGGGGCACCCTCAGGGACTAATATCGTTTCTCACAATCTTAACCCTTGACACGTCGTCAAGTCGGTTTCATTTTCGATCAAATCCTCGACACGTCGTCGAGCCATTTTCAAACCAACTTCCTTTGGCCTCGCATGCCATTTTTCCGATTCGATCTTTTCACAAACATTTTTAAAACTTACGAAAGAGGGATATTCTCAGAATCTAGCATTCTTTGAATATTCGAATGAGTAACTCTCGAGATGCGCCCTTGAGTTGTTATTAATTCATTCTTTCGATTTCAAAACATCCAACTCTTTATCTTCAACTTATTCAGTCAATCCCCGAAAAAACTGAGTTCTCAGAATCTCGCATTCCTTGAATTCTTGAGTGACAAGCTCTTGAGACGCGCTCTTGGGTTGCTTGTCAGTCACTCTTTCGCTTCTTTCTCAAACTTAACTTTAACCCATTCAACCTCTTCTTTTCGTGGTTGTTACCACGAACTACGACTGCTCTGATTCTTCATTCATTTATGAATGTAAGATACGTAGGCACAAGATTGCGATGATCTTGGCGAGCACACTTCCGTTTTTTCTCCCCTATTCCACACTTCTATCCATCTTCCGTTTTCCCCCATCCTTTCCCGTAGTCAAACTACGACGCTCTGATTTCTCATTCTCGTCCGAATGAGCATATGTAGGCACAAGGGCCCCAATCCTTGACGAGCACCCTATCTTCTAACCACCCTCTCCCTTACGCGTCTTTAACCTTTTACCCTACCAATTCTACCTTAGCATCGAGAAGAAAAACAAGTAAACCTAAACAACACTCCCCACATTTACCTTAAGAGGTTCCCGTCGAGTAAGACGGACGTGAGGGGTGCTAATACCTTCCCCTCACGTAACCGACTCCCGAAACCGGAACATGGTTGCGACAACCCTGTTCCTATCCCTTCGTTTTTAAGAGGTTTTTTCGATATTTTCCTCTCCCGTTTATTCGGGAAAAATAAAGTTCGGTGGCGACTCTGTCGAACCGCATTTTCTGCGCCTTTCGCGCGAGGGTCGTTTCTTCGAAATGTCTCCGTGATTTTTCGAGGTGCGACCGTTTCAAAGATGAGTCCAAGTCTTGCTTTAGCTTAAACCATGTCCTTTCAAATCGTGATGCAAGTTGATTTGAAGCTGTGTTTAGAGTACATTCAAGCCAAGAATAATATACCTTCAAGTCATGTTTCAAAAAGTATTATAAGCATTGTTTCAAGGTTGTTAAGGATGTGTGATTAATTAAGACATAAGATTGGAGATGGTTGGAGCCCATTGGTAAACCATGTTGGAGAATTATGTTGACTAGCTTCAAATTGGTAAAATCATGGTCAACTGATTCTTGGGGGCTGTGATCATGGCCTGGTCAAGCAAAGGTTAAACTTGCTTCAAGACAAGCAATTTAAAAAATTTTTCTCTCCAAGGTAGGCGCATAAATTGTAGCTAAGAATGGGTAAATTCAATTTAAATTCAAATTCTCTTATCAACATTCAGAGTTACAAAACTGCCAAATGAGAACAAGTTGTTGGAACCAAAATTTAACAGTAAAATAGTATGTCAAGCTGCTGTGACTAATTTGAAAACGAAGGCAAAGAATCAACACGTTTTAAAATGGTAAAGATCAACACCACATGGTCAAAAGCTGCGGTTCAGTAAAATTGGAGATACAATAAATTCACACTGTCACTCATATTACAATTCCCTCATAAGCAATGTCAATATGTTACAAGTTCAATGATTTTACATTCTGTTCTTGAATTACAAATTGGCCACAAGATATAATTGCACATACGAGAGACTTGCAAACTAAAATAAATTCCAAACAAAGCAGCTTGTGTCGGTGATAGCTAACGTGTTAGGATTCGAATCCATCAAGGAATGAAGACGACTAGCTCGAAACTTGGGAGCTGCATACGTATTCTGTTCGTTACCGGCTTTCCATGAACATAAGAGAAGATATTGCCATTGTCTTTCCCTCAATACCATCAGGCTTCCTTGTTTGCTCCAAATCTCAGTCTAATAGTGTTCAAAATGGAGGTTATGATACCTAATGAAGTCACTAGTGCATCTGCAAGATGGGTGAACATAAGTTAAGGTTACAATGTTCGTTTAAGTGATTATTAAGGTTGCTAGACAAGTGAAGTTCTCCACTGCGGGAGATTAGTTTGTTGCCTGCAGCTCATAATGAAAAAAGAATTGCTCTGAATATCCGAGATCTTTGCAAAGCTTTAACGGCAATGACGCGATAATTAATAACTAATGGAGATTCCAAAGAAACTACCGGCTGCCATCGTGCCAAAACCTTCACAGAGCTGCACCAACCTATTCGAACATCTCATCTGCAATCGGCGACAACCTCGTCCTTCAACCAACAGTGCCCGCCTTCAAAAAACAGCATTACAAGATTAGTTAAGAACTATTGGCAAAATAATCCAACAGAGTTACATGATTACATAGACTCATTACAAGAAAAACAAGACAATGTAAAGGAATTCATATTACACAAAAAACTTTAGGGGGAAACAGAAATCATGATGTCAAGGAGGTATAAGTTCCAAATCATTCTTTTGAAAAAAGGTTCACTCTACAAAGGCATTGTTGATGCTCATGTTACAAATTACATCAGGTTTTTTGCTAATACTATCACTCAACAAAGGTTCAAATATTACATCCTGTGCTTAAATTCAAAACTAGTCACAAGAAGTAATGAGAATGGCCATACAAACGTGAAGCCTAATCCTACAAATGACTACCAAGTTTATGTCCTAAGCTAAAGTTATCCCGCCGTCACATACCTCGTGCCATAATGTGTGCACCATATCAATTCCTACATCTTTTGTGAATCATTTTAATTGATGTGTTTGACAACCCATCTTCAGCTTGCTCCACGGTTCTTCAAAAAACCTGCAGTACCCTACACAACATACAAGGGCATCATAATTCATGCAATGAGGGATCATTTTATAAACCATATACTTGAGTCACTCACTGTTTGCAAGCTGTATTACAATTCCCGCACCACGTCAAAGGTGCTGGCAGCATAAACCTGCATTAACGATAACCATTCATTAATCACAAACTCAATTGTCAAAAATAATAATATTCAAGTTTGTGTATTTTTGTCGATACCGAATTTGGGCAAGTGTGGATTGAGCTGGTTAATCTGACACCAAAAGAGAGCAGAATATGTTGGCTCAAGTTGCACTACCCAAGTCTCCTTTTCCAGCAAACCGCAGATACAAACGAGGGAAAATCTGGCGCAGGTTTGTCATAAAGACTGATTTGCTTGGAGCCTTGCTCGCCTGCAGCCAAATTCTTGTAACTGGATCAATGAAAAACAAGGATCAAATATATGGTACAAGAATTTCAGTAGATACACAATAATGACCATAGAAGGTCTTGTTGCTTTGCCAGAAAGAATTGATGAGGAGAAGCAAAACTCATACCTTCAAATGAGATGTTGAGCAATTCCTTAGCAACTGGTTTGTCATCCTGTTTCACAAACCACAGCTTTCTTGACCAGAACTGTCAGGTCCATCCACCACCCTGCATTGGATAAGATAATCACCTGCAAAACCAGATACAAAAGTACGTGATTCAAGGCCATAACCATTTTATACCTTTACTCAAATGGATGTAGGGAACTGATTGCGATAAGTGCACGTATTCACATACTTGCGCAGAATTGTTGTTGTTTCGGATGCAAAGAATTATGCTATATTCATTGCGTTACTCCATGACAACATTTACTCCATGACAGCATCAACCAAGCCTTCATTTACCAAGTTGTTAGCTAACCCAATTTCACACCGTAAAAAGTTGCGTCACAACCATTCGCACATTTCTTCGACCTGTACCTGCAATACGCACAAGAGCTAAATGATTCCAAGACCAATCAGACAATCTAAAGGTTAATAAGACAAATTATATATGGAAAGTTGATAGGTCACACACAGTTTGTATTGCTGTCCAAAAACTCAGCCTGCACCAATTCTATTACTGAAACAATTGTCAACCATTTTGATGACTATCTTCATGCTCCCGCCATGACTAGCTCTCATACATTACACCCTTCAACCTTCACGTTATATTTTTTGAAATCGGTATGAACAGTGCCTGAAGGAGGACCACGAATTTCTGGCCAGTATTTGCTAAGGCTGTCTACCAGATCATTTCTTGTCACGACTCATTCAAACTTCCTCTTTCAAAAAGAGCTTCCACAACATGGACCCTTTAAAATAACGTACAAAATACAAAAGAAGAGAGATAGAGGCTATGGACAGAAGTATAGTTTCCTTCATATGCTCGGTTATTCCAAGGAGTTCATCGCCTGCTGCAGTCATCACAGGAGGCTTATGAGTCTTCACCAAGCACTAACCAATGTACCTGAAGACAATAAATCCAGGAAATGAATGGCCATGATAAATTAAAATCCGAGTCAAGTTTCGAATAACAGAACCATTTCATACTCAATATCCTTTCACCAAATTCGTGGGCCACATACGAGAAACTAAGGGAAGTCAGGAACTAACAGTAAAGGAGAGGGAAAGAAGAATATTGTCATGAAGGTAAGCTTCTAAGAAATGACTGATATCAAGTATTGAAACATACCAATATGTTTTCAAAATCAAAGGTCAGAGGGTGTCCAATCCTGATGGCGCGTTGTATAGGACTCAGTTCCGTCATGCCGTACCAAGTTGAAGCATGTACATGAAAATTGGCACAAAACACAGAGATTAGCAGAGTTCATAGTGTAAAAAATCTATCACAAGAGAAGTTCGAAAGAGCGGAAGCATATAGGTATGATTCCCAACAAGCAAGGGTCTGTTTTAACCTTAATACTTACTAAGAGATGGTCTTCTAAGCAGATCACATAGAGCTCAGCTTCAATGGACTTTGATGTTGCCTTCTCGTACGTATCGTATATCAAAGCTGTCAAAAATATATGCAGAAGGTTATGGAAGGAAGCTAGTGTATCAAATGTCACCAAAGAGAAGGTCACAAGAATAAGTGTTTACCTTTGGTGATTGTTACTTTCGTCAATCCATCAAAACCGGCAGCACGACTTTGTCACAGCCTATGGATAAATTTGCAAAAATTTGTGCTTAAGCTATCACCATGATTATAGATGGTACCCTGCAATAGCCAGAAGTGCAAGTCTGATATCGTTTGAAAGCCTTTAAAATGAGGATGCAGGGCTTGTGGGGACTTTTTTAGTAAGCAAAGTGTGGAATCCATAAAAGCTTCTCAGCAGGAAATGAAACCTATTACACCAAAATGTTGCAAGAATCAAAGTCAGCCAAATATTATAAAAGAGCAAATGTGTTTTAAGTCAAAACAAAGACTTCCATGTCAGCAAGTTAATAGCAGTGAAAGGCCATTTTTACGCAGTAAAAAAATCATGGTAAAGACAAACATTTCCTAAAACGACGAACAAACAAGAAATCACGAGAAAGGAGTCTGAAATCATACTCTTACACCCAGAAATTCACACGGTTTGCAAAAGAGAAACCCTACCTCACACGTATGATATTCCTATATAACATACACTGTTCATTCAGAAAGGGGGCGAAGATTGAGAGAGAAAAAAACCCTAAAGATTTTGGCGGCGAGAACGAGTGAAAGTATACTTCGGAAGCCTCTCAAATCGAACTTTTAACTGAAGAGAAGAAGTGGAAGTGAAGATTAAACGCATAAGGAAAAAGGGATCTACCTAGCTTGATTTTCTTCAACGCATTTGAATGTGGTATACTCTTGAACTCCTTGACTGTCTTTATTGCTTTATCATATGTGATTTTTCATGAACACTTGTTGGTTGTGGCATGTTTTTCTTGTTTAAGACGTTTGTTTGTAGTTATAAGTTTGGGTTGATTCTGAGGGGGAAGTGAGAAATTGGCTTAGGGTTTTGAGAGGGATTTTCGTAAGGGCTTAGAGAAAGAGAGACAATTCGGTTTTGAGTGTTGGTTGAAGATGAGAATTGGGTTAGGGTAAGAGCTTCTCGAAAGAGGTAGAGACATTTCAGCTTCTGTAGATTTCACTTTAGGTGATAGTCTTGGCTTTTGTTCTTTTTCAAGGGGAGTCTTGATGATGTTGGAGTTCCCCATGTGTCCCTCCATAACGTTGGCTTTCCAAGGAATTTGGGCGGTTTGTTGTTCCCAATAGTATCAGACAGAATCCCGCGTGTGCTCCTTCATGCTCTCTTTCATTTTGACTGTTGGATAGGGGTGGATTGACTCTCAGATTGGATCAACGATCCAGATCTGCGGAGAGGATGTTGGGTTGGCCGAGGGTTCACCGTGAACCCTCCCTTTCTTCCGTGTGGGTTGTTACTTGGGCCTGGGAGTTTTTCTGATTGCACCCCCTAGCTCTTGACTACCCTGGCCCATTGATTTGCCTTCTTATTTAGTTATTTTATTTAAACCTAACATTTTATTTATTTTTAATATATTTTAAAGCAAAAAGGAAATAAAAAGCATTTATTTTATTTTTTTTCTGTTTAAAAAATTCTGAATTATTACAAATTTAATAAATTCTATTAAAATCTTTTATTTAATAATAATTAATTTATTTAATAATTAATATTATTAAATAGTTGATTTTAATTTGGTTAATTGTTTTAAATTAGTTTTTTTTTAAAAAAAAATTCTAAGACAACACAAAGATACTTAATTTTATTTTCAAAATTCTCTTTTAATTTAATGATTATCTTAATTATCCATTTTCTCTTTAAATTCTAAAATAATCTAAAATAATTTAACTTTTTTTTTTACTAACCCTAGATAATTAGGATGTTAATTACGTTAGCATGTCTAAATTAGCCTATCCCCCATTCTAGTTAGGTTACTTTTTTTCTTGTGATGTTTTTATATGTTTTATTATCGTATCTCAATTATATTTATGTTGTTCACATGCTTGTTCAACCTTTTAAAAAAAACTAATATCTTGACTTAATGTCAAGCCCATTTTCAAACCCCATTTGTAAGCCGATTGTTTTTACGATCGCCATCGACCTTATAGCCTCCACTTGGGCTTTGTACAACGATGCTCGCCACACACTTCACATATGAAATTAAAATTAAATTATTTTCCAAACTTGATCCAACGTCAAGTATCTTCAAAACAAATGCAATTAATCCTCCTACTCTCCTTGTAAGTCGAGTGTTTTGGCCTCGCCATCGACCTTACCCTATAGGACCTCATATCCTTTAGTTCAACTTTGCTCGTTCCATACGCAAACTTAAAACCTCGATTTATATCGAGTATTTTCTCAAATCAAACTTAATATACTTAATAACTACTCAAATACAATTTCAACACTTCGATGAAAAAGAGAGAGTCCCAAGTCTTTGGTTCTCTCTCCCAATTGTTTGGGTCCGAGGAGTCTTTCTTAAGCTCGAACAATCGTCATATAAAAAACCTTCTAAAAACGATAAACTTATTCAAACCCGTTTCCTTAAACACATAGATGAAAAAGAGAGAGCTCCAAGTCTTTGGTTCACTCTCCCGATTACTTAAGGTCCAAGAAGTCTTTCTTGAGTTTCGAGTAATTGTCATCCGATTAATACACTCTAATATTATTAAACATCTTTCATAATATTAGATGAGAAAAGGAGAGAGCTCCAAGTCTTTGGTTCACTCTCCTGATTACTTGAGGTCCGAGAAGTCTTTCTTAAGCTTCAAGTAATCCTCATATGTTAAAATACTTTAACCACATCCTATCTTTCAAACACCATTCAAACAACTCCTTTTTACGATGAAAAAGAGAGTGTTCCAAGTCTTTGGTTCGCTTTCCCGATTACTTGGGTCCGAGAAGTCTTTCTTAAACTTCAAGTAATCGTCATCCGTTCAACTGATTCAAACCATACTCAATTCTAACCTATCGCATTTGAGGTTGAAAAAAGAGAGAGCTCCAAGTCTTTGGTTCACTCTGTCGCTTTCGCGAAAATAAGGTGCTGGCAAAACAGAAGAGTCGCCACCTTTCGTTATTTATCCCTCAGAACGGGAAAGGAAACGATCGGAAAAACGTGACGAAAAGGTATAAGACAAGGTCATCGCAACTGTTGTCTGTGTTCGGGAGTCGGTTACGCAAGGGGAAGGTATTAGCACCCCTCACGTCCATCGTACTCGACGGGATCCATGCTTGTTGTGTTTACTAGACGAGTTGGTTTATCTATCTACCTATCAAGGCTGGCTTAAAAAGAAAATAAAATGACTCGGCAAAGCGTCACGCTTTATGCCTACGTATTCCCATCAGAGAATGAGAAATCAGAGTCAACGTAGTTCGACCTACTACGGGTTACGGGGAAAGGTGGCTCGCCAATACATCAGTATTGTGCCTACGTACTCTCAACAGGTATGAGAGATCAGAGCTTACGTAGTTCGGGATAATACGGATTACGGGAGTTCAGATTCATCTGTTTTATCGAGTAGGGTTAACCAGCAATTCCAGCAGTTAGGGACAAAGCCTGTTTGCGGTAGAACTGAAGTTTAACGACACTCTTTTCTTCAGAAAAGCTTTCCTTTGAATTATGGGCCTACGGGGCAAAAAGGTTTGAAGTTTGTTTTCTGTCTTTTACGGAAGAAGTGTTTTTTATTGTGTTTGCAATTTCAATCGCACTAAAGACTATGACCTGAGAGTGAATGCGTCTCATGTCACCCAAACGGTGCCATACTAAACATCTAGACTTTGGAAAAGAAACTCTCCAACAATCTTTTCTCAGATAGCTTAAGGCTCGTAACGTACGAAAGAAATCATTCATGATTACTGTATCTTAAGCTATTTTGAGATGAGAAGAGAACAGGCTCAACTACGGGGAGACTATCAAGTCCTACTGTTGTCATGCCAAGGATTCAACCTATGGTTGAGGTTTGAAACAGGGAACTCCTAGAAGTTGTCATGCATAGGTTTCAACCTAAAGTTCTATCATCACTTCCTTGTCAAAGGAAGTGAGAGTCCTAAGGGATCATATCAATGATAAACAGATAAAGACAAAGCATCAGCTTAAACAGTAAATAGATATACAGTAAAATGCATGCAATGCAAGTGAGGGAGGAAATGTGTGTGGGACAGCAGCCTCCACAAGCTCATCTCAACCTCAAGCCAGAATGAATAACAGTAATCATACAGAGGAAACATGCTATCAAGCAAGATAGAAGTGACAACTGCACTCATACAAAAGACATAACATGCTATCAAGCAAAATAAACCACATGGGCAAGGGAGCTGGGCTCTACCGAATACCCGCAAGCAAAGCCATACAGTAACAATACAAGCAGAGGGAGCAACTCAACCTCTAGTGCAATCATGCTCCTAGCTTACAGTCAGTCTAATCATAGACTTATTCTAATGCATCAAGCAAGTCAAACAAGGCACATCAGTACAGAAAAGAAAACAGACAAGAAAGAAAGCAGATCAACCCCTCTTTCAATTCCAAGCTTCAGCTCTTCTGACAGCAATCCAGTCTTCAGACTTCAATCACCCTTCAAGGCTATCAGCTTCACTGGCAAGTATCAACTTGCTTCTCCAGGTTTCAACCCATCAACATAAGTTTTAACTTATCCTCCTTCTTCAAGCTTCAGCTCCTCAGTCAATTCCACCTTCAGGCTTCACTCTTAACTACAAGTATCAAATTGATTCCTTCAGGCTCTCAATGCATCAATGTAAGTATCAACTCATCTTTTATTCCTTAAGCCTCAGCTCCACACTCAATCTCAATTGAATCCTCTTCATAAGTATCAACTTAGTCTTCAAGCTTCAGCTCTCTTTGCTTTACCAGTATCAACTTGGTCATCTTCTCCTACAAGCTTCAGCTTCTCAGAGTAATATTCAACCACCTGGAAGTGTCAACTTCATCTTTCAATTCTTTTAGCCTCAACTCTTCACTCAATCTCAATTGAATCTTCAAGTATCAACTTGCTCTCCTTGCTCTTCAAGCCTCAGCTGCAATGGCAATGCTCAAGGAATCATCCTCTTCCACACTCTTCAGTGAGGTCCTCATCTTCAAACTCGAGTCCAACATCTTTCAAGATACTCAAACCAGAAGACAATTGATTTAACAGGATGAGTGGAAATGATAAACAGCTTATTGGCAACCAAAGGAAGCCTGTAAGGGTTCATCATTATGAGAAACTGGTTCCCTCAAAGTTCTACTTCCCAGATAAAGCCACTCATCCCTCCAAAGGAGGGATGTGAATATCTGAGAAGGACATTTAGTCATTGGGAGGAATGGAAGCACAAGATGCTTTCCATATTTGTGAAAGAAACCATTCTAGTCATAAGGCTCTCCCTAGGTCTCCTACCTCCTAAACCTTCATCAGATACCTTCAGGCACAAACAAATCCAAGCTCCAAGCAACTTCAAGCAACTTCAAGCATCCTCTCCTTGCCTTCCACTTGTCTTCAATCTCAACCAAAGGCAAACAAAGCAAAAACCCTAATCTAAAGGGACTAAGGAAGTTAAACTAGTTGAAATGGTAGATTAGGATCACCTAAAACTAGCACCTAAACTAAAATCAATCAAAAATAGAAAACTATCTTATTAATTTCTACAAAATTTCCTAAGGGAACCTAGGTCAATCATGACTCTACCATATTAATTTCAGAGATCCAATCATCAAATAAGACCTAGAAATAAATTCTACATTATGAGGTATTAAACCTAAACCCTAAAAGGAAGAACCTAAATATCAATCTAGAAAGCACACCTATGTTCATCACAAAAATGTGAGAAAAATACTATGGGAGCATGCATGTCTAACCTAATCACACACAAAAAATTAGGATCAAAGTCATCACCACATGATCACACAAAATTCCACAAAATTATGTATCAAACATAACCATTTTAATATCAATTAAAATGTAAAATTTCCATTAAATCAGAAAATACATGAAATGAAAATATTTTTTCTCTAAATAATATTAGACTCAATCATGAGTAAAATGCAAAAAGAATGGGATTAATTGGATTAATTTTCAATTTTATATGAATTTTTCAAGAACCATGTATAAAATGAAAATTAAAAGAAAACCAATGGAAATTAATCACATGCGTGGTGCAAATAGAAACGAAAATCAGTTCATTCTCCAAACTGGGCCATCAGGGGGGTGTGGATAGTGGTTATCTCATTAAGCCCAAAACCAACTAGTAAGTGAAATGCATCGTTTCACTTACTCAGACTCTCTCACAACTTCAAATTAAAACATGGCTGTTGGATCGCCTCCTCAGTCAAAGGTCTTCATCTTGATCCAATGGTATCCTCATCATCTTCTTCGTTTGAACCAAAAATGGAGGGAGAACTCCATTGAAACAGAGCTCAAACCTCAACCTTCTCCTCACTCGGGCTCCCTCGAATCTCCATCAAAATCCATGATCTAAAGCCCTAACTCACTCTAAATCTCTCCCTGAGTCTAACCCTAGCCTCAGAATTCATTGAATCAACCTCTAACCTAAAACACGATCAAGAATCAAAATTATGCTCAGACCTCAATCATCACCATTCTCCAAATTGAAAGGTTCAAAATGTTCACCAGGTTACACTGATCAATTCTGGCTATAATACTCATATTATCTCTCAATATCCAGGATGTTCTTGATCCAAACAGAAATTATGTCACCACATACTATCAATCTAACCTAACAAATTGCCCTAATTCTTCTTAAATTAAGGTGAGGAAAGAAAGTTACCAACATGTGAATTCTTGAGTAACAGATGCACCAAATCTTCACTTCAAGCTCTCAAACTTTCCAAAATCATTCAGTGTGCCAAGTTCTTGCTTCTGTATGCAATAATCTTGATGGAAAATGCCTGGAACTCCAAATTCGATGATGACTTGCAGGTGCTGAAAATCAATTGCTCATACACGATTCAGCCATGGATTTGTTTGGTATTTTCTATGGAAACACTCACACACATCCAAGAAAGTTGTTAGGATCAAAAGAAATGATCAAAGTGGTGTAGAATGCAGAAATCGATTTCAACTTGCAATGAACAAAGTGAAATTGCAAAATCTCTTCTCTCAATCAATTCTCACCAACCTTTCACTAAAACCCCTTCTAATCAATATATAGAACATGTTGGACCTCTCTAGATCCTTCTGGAATCATCCAAGGAGATATTGAACTTCTCATGCCATCCAAAATCTCATCTCATGCCATACTCACACCAATTCTGTTTCCCTTGTTGCAGCAGCTTGTAATGATCCCAAAATCTCCTTAGGTGAGATATTAGAGGTGTTACAAGGCCTTGGAAGCTTGTGTATTGATCCCTCATGTGTTTTGCAAATGTTACTTAATATGCAAGTAATCACTTTTCAAAGCAAGTCCATAAATTAGACCCCAAATCAAAATTGTGGCTAAACCAATGTTCTTAGAATGTTTTTTAGAGTCAAAATGATATATTACATGCCATGGTTTGGATGTGTAGGTTGAAAATCTCAATTTCCAACTTTGGTTTATTTAACTTATGCCCTTATTTTAGGTCATTTTTGCAACTTTGAGCTACAAGCATTTACATCATCTCATGACCTCCTAACTAGCCTTGAAACATCATTTTGAACAAGTTTGATGTTGAACATTTTTCCATTTGAAGCTTGGAAATAGGAGTTATGGCCTTATGCTTGAAATGACCTGTAATCTCCAAATGACCAAAATGCCCTTGACTTGTCAAAGCCATAACTTGAGTTCTACAAATCCTATCAAGGACTTCTAGTACTCTCTAGAAACATAAGAAGATAAGGAACAACATTCATGTTGACCAAAAGTCTATAGGAATCATCCTTCTTGGGAAAACGTTTGATGCAAGTTGGGTAACTTTTAAGGCCCCAGATTCACATACCTCAGATGACCTGTAACTTGTCCAAGTCATAAATTGAGTTCTACAAATCCTACCAAGTACTTCTAGTACTAAAATTAAATCTAAGAACAAGCTCTACAACATTCATGTTGGGGGTAAGATGAGATGACAATCACATCTTGGGCTAAACTGCCTTGAAGATAAGGGTCAAACTAGGGGATTTTACACTGTCAAGCCTTAGAAACCCTAGCTTGAAACTTCTCAAACTCTTCAATCATGATGAGTTGACCTTGGAATCATCCTTATAGCATCTCAATGCATCACTCCATGATCACATGGCTCTTGAATTAGGTCTCAACCTTGTCCAAATCATCAGTTGACCTAGGGTTGACCCAGTCAAACCCTAATTACACTACTCATGGCTGAGTCTTCTTAATCTTGCACAATGACCTATCTAGGCTTCATGATGGCTTTCAAGACATCTTATAAGCTCTCTCAAGGCTTCAAGTCCACATTCTTGGCTTCAGAATCATCTGAGGGTCTTCCCCATAACTCTCAAGTTAGGAGGCACACACTCTTGGTTTCAACCACTCTCTCTGAGGATCTTTTAACTTCTCTGGCAAGGATATCAACCCTTGAATACTTGAATAACCTTCTTGGCTAGCTTCAACCCTTTGTGGAGCTCTTGATTGGTAATCATACCTCTTGATCTCCTGCATACATGTCAATGAAATGCAAATGATAATGCTAATGTGAATGAAATGAAACATAAGCTAGGTAAAGAAATGTTGGGCAAATTTTGGGGTGCAACAACTGCCCCTATTCAAACGGCTTGAACCTAACTGGGTGAGAAGCGAACGACTCTCAACCAATCAAGGTGCGAGACGGTTGAATACCGACAAACCCTGAAATTTGCCAACTGCACAAGTACACGGTACTCTGATGGGAACAAATCTTCGAAAACTGAAATGATAGCTGCACGGCAACTAGCTGGGGAATTGGTCACGCGGTAACTGGTAATACACGGTCGATCATGCCGTCAGGCATCAAGATTCCTCGGGATCCATCAGGTCAACAATCAAGTTAATCATGCCGTCGGGCATTCAAAGAAAAATTTCGGGCATCAGCCGGACTTCGTCAGTAAATCGGGAATAGAATTTTCGGTCAATCATGAACCGGTTGGGGGATATCCAACTTCTACCATCAGGCACTCTGCTTCAGCTGAGAGAACTGCTTCGTTAACACGGTTGGACTTCAATCATCAAGTCTTCGAGGGAAGTTTCAACTTCGCTGTTCAGAAACCTGCTGGGGATGACACCTCTCCGCTGGGGATTCCGGAGAACTATCAAGTAACTCTGCTTCGGGGATCCGGAAATCATTCTGGGTGAATCATCTCTGCTGAGGACATCAAGAATCATCTTGGACAAATACCTCCGCGGGGACTTCAAGAATCATCCTGAACCAATAACTATGCTGGAGATTTCAGGAATCATTCTGAGCAAACGCTCTGCCGGGGACTCTAAGCATCAACTTGAGCAACCCTCTCTGGAGAATTCACAGGGGATTTTAAGAATCATCTTAAGCAAACGACTTCGCTGGGGAGAATTCAAGAATCATCTTGAGCAAACGACCTTGCTGGGGATTTCAAGAATCATCTTGATCAAACTATTCCGCGGAGGAACACCTGCAAAACAAGAACGGTAACGACCTAGCTCATGCTTCATGTGTATATGCTTTAACAATGGCGCAATGCTACACACGGTGGAAATGCTATGGGTTTATGATAGATGTTATGCAATCATGCAAAATGCTGCGATCCCGTCAGCAAAATAAATGCTGAAGGGAGGATCCTCCTGTCAAGGAGACAGAAACACTCTGGTGGATGGGAGGAATCATCCTGCCACGGAGAAAAGGTCACGCGAATCTCAATCGGACTCCGTATGGGGAAGAAAACTTCAGTTGACTGCTGCAGGGGGACGAAGCTCTACGAGAACCTGGACCTGCTGAGGAAAGCGACGTCAATCTCAGGAATAAACTGCACGGCCTTCACGGCTAACCCTCTTGGAGATAGCGACTCCGGTGGGGAAATGCGGCATCGGCTATTCAACACTCTACTGGGGAAAACCAATCATGGCCCGAACTACTTTCCAAGGACTCGGCTCTCTTGGGGAACTGCAAACTCGGCTGGGGAAGAAGGAATCATCCTGCTTACCGGGGAGAGTACGACTCTGTGGGGAATTTCAATTCTGCTGGAGACTTCAGTCTGGAACTATCAATTGCTGCACACTTCAGTGTATGACTCAGCTGGGGAGACGACATTCCTTCAGGATACATCTGATTAGGGAGAGAATCTTCTCTGATTGGGGAGACATATCAATGCTTACGATCTCACGTTCAGACTCTGCGGGGAGAGGCTGCTGAACTTTGCTGGAGAAGGAGGAATCATCCTGCTTGGGGATGCGCACGGCGTACTGTCTGGTATATGCTACACCTGCAACAACACAAACAAACAGACAAGATACCCTTCTCAAAGGGACCTATCAAGGTTATCATCTTGTGACAATGTTCAAGTAATTCATTGTTTCAACAATCAGTGGCCTAGGCCAGTAAGTTTATGTATGCGCATTTTATCAAAAACATCGGCGTTCTTTTTCGCAAACAAAACAGATAAATGCTAAACAGACAAACATTATTGCTGAATAGTATACATTTAATTGATAACGAATCCCTGAATGGGTAAAAATGTTTTACAACAGATGCAAGCTCCTGGAATGAGGAAGCCGCGCAAAAAGTAAAAACGTAAATATACATCAGTATATACAAATGTCGGCAACGAGGCGTAGACGGACATCATGAGTTGATCCCTCTATGACCCACTCGACTTCGATACCTCTCCGACGCTTCAGCTTCAGAAGAGATTGATTCAGATAAACGGCCCTCAGGTCTTCCAAACCACTAAACAATGAAAGTCTACACGCGGAATGCAGTCATTTGCTTTTTTAAATCCCTAACTTTTGCCTGAATCGCCCTTCCGGGTTTTCGATTCACCGGGATACCCTTTTTTGCCAAAGTCGCCCATCCGGGTTTTCGACTTTGCGGGTGTACATTTTTCAATTATATCCCTAATTTTTGCCCGAACCTTTTTCCTTTTTTATGGTTCGCCGGGATGCCCCTTTTTGCCTGGATATTCTTTTTCTTTCCAGCGGGTCATTTTTTAAGCAAAGTATTTTTTAACTGCGTCCGCGTTCACCAGGGATGCAAAATCTTCACCATCCATCGTGGATAACAACAAAGCTCCTCCCGAGAAGACCTTGTTGACGACGTACGAACCTTCGTAATTAGGAGTCCACTTGCCCCGGTGGTCGGAGTGTGGAGGAAGAATCTTCTTCAGGACGAGATCACCCGTCTGAAAGCTTCTAGGACGTACCTTCTTATCATAAGCTTTCTTCATTCGGCTTTGGTACAGACGACCATGCGCAATCGATGCTAACCTCTTCTCGTCCATCAGGCTGAGTTGGTTTAGTCGGTTCTTAATCCATTCTGCCTCGTCGAGTTTCACGTCAACCAAAACTCGTAAAGAAGGGATCTCCACTTCTAACGGTAGGACATATTCCATACCGTACACTAAGGAGAAAGGAGTTGCCTCGGTTGATGTACGTACCGTCGTACGATAACCGTGCAGTGCAAATGGAAGCATCTCGTGCCAATCTTTGTAGGTCACAACCATCTTCTGAACAATCTTCTTGATGTTCTTATTGGCCGCTTCAACGGTGCCATTCATCTTCGGCCGGTAAGGAGATGAGTTGTGGTGTTCAATCTTGAAACTCTGGCGCAGCTCCTTCATCATCATGTTATTCAGATTCGAACCATTATCAGTAATGATCCGCTCGGGAATTCCGTAATGACAGATGATATCCCTCTTTATGAATTTAGCCACCACCTGCTTGGTCACATTAGCATACGAGGCTGCCTCCACCCACTTGGTGTAGTCGATAGCTACTAGAATGAAGCGGTGACCGTTAGATGCAGTGGGCTCGATCTTGCCTATCATATCGATGCCCCACATGGAGAACGGCCACGGGGAGGACATGACATTTAACGGGCACGGCGGCACATGAATCTTATCAGCATAAATCTGGCATTTATGACATCTCTTCGCGAACTTAAAGCAATCCGATTCCATCGTCATCCAGTAATATCCTGCTCTCAGGATCTTTCTTGTCATAGCGTGCCCGCCGGCGTGCGTACCAAATGTGCCTTCATGGACTTATTCCATGAGCATACTCGCCTCTTTCTCATCTACACATCTGAGCAGCACGAGATTGTGGTTTCTTTTATACAAAACTCCATCAGGACTAAGATAAAAATTTCCAGACAGCCTCCTCAGAGTCTTCTTATCCTGGGTTGACGCTCCCGCAGGATACTCCTTAGTCATAAGGAAGGTCTGGATATCATGGAACCATGGCTTGCCGTCGGCGGCTTCCTCGATCGCAAAGACGAATGCAGGTCTATCAAGATGAGAAAGGACAATTCTTGGAGCTTCATTCCAAAAATTGACTTTATACATCGAAGCCAACGTGGCTAAGGCATCAGCCATCTGGTTTTCAGCCCTGGGTACATGATGGAGTTCCACTCGATCAAAGAACGGAAGCAGCCTTCTGGAATAATTCATGTACGGCACCAAATTCGATTGACGAGTCTCCCACTCCCCTTTAATCTGGTTAATCACAAGTGTCGAGTCACCATATACGTCTAGGTTCTTGATTCTCAAATCAATCGCCTCTTCTAGACCCATGATGCATGCTTCGTACTCCGCTTCATTATTGGTGACCGGAAACGTCAGTCTCGCGGTGAACGGGATGTGGGATCCATGGGGAGTCATGATGATTGCCCCAATGCCACTTCCGTAAGAATTAACCGCCCCGTCAAATATCAATTTCCACTGGGATTTCCTGTCTGGCCCCTCACCGGGCAACGGCTCATCACAATCTTTTGCTTTGAGAAACATAATATCCTCATCAGGGAATTCAAATTTCATCGGCTGGTAATCCTCGATCGGCTGTTCGGCAAGGTATTCGGACAATACGCTTCCCTTGATGGCCTTCTGGGAAACGTACTGAATATCATATTCCGTCAACACCATTTGCCATCTGGCAATCCTGCCCGAAAGTGCTTGCTTCTTGAAGACGTACTTGATCGGATCCATCTTCGAAATTAGCATGGTGGTGTGGTTGAGCATGTACTGTCGTAAACGTTTGGCAGCCCAGGCTAATGCATAACACGTCTTCTCCAGCATCGAGTAACGAGATTCACAGTCTGTGAACTTTTTACTCAAGTAGTAAATGGTATGCTCCTTTCTGCCCATCTCGTCGTGCTGACCGAGAACACACCCCATACTATTCTCAAGAACTGTCAAGTACATGATTAAGGGCCGTCCAGCCACTGGGGGTATCAAGATCGGAGGTTCCTGCAAATACTGTTTTATCTTATCGAATGCCTTCTGGCAATCCTCGTTCCAGATAATCGCCTGATCTTTCTTTAGCAGTTTTAACATCGGTTCACACGTGGCCGTGAGCTAAGAGATAAACCTTGCAATGTAGTTTATTCTGCCCAAGAAACCACAAACTTCTTTTTCTGTTTTTGGCACTGGCATTTCTTGTATCGCTTTAATCTTCGCAGGATCAACCTCGATGCCTCTTTCGCTAACGATAAACCCCAGTAACTTTCCGGACCGTACTCCGAAAGTACACTTGTTAGGATTCAGCCTCAACCTGAACTTCCTAAGCCTCTCAAAAAGCTTCAGCAAATTGACTAGATGCCCCTCCTCCGTTTGGGACTACGCAATCATGTCATCAACATAGACTTCAATCTCATGATGAATCATGTCATGAATCAAAGTAACCATTGCTCGTTGGTAAGTGGCCCCTGCGTTCTTCAGACCGAAAGGCATTACCTTGTAGCAAAACGTTCCCCAAGGAGTGATAAACGTAGTTTTCTCCATGTCCTCCGGCGCCATCTTGATCTGGTTGTAACCGGAGAAGCCATCCATGAACGAAAACACGGAGAATTGGGCTGTATTGTCGACCAACACATCAATATGAGGCAGCGGGAAATCATCTTTAGGGCTCGCCCTATTCAAATCCCGATAATCGACGCACATTCGTACCTTACCGTCCTTCTTCGGTACAGGCACTATGTTGGCGACCCACGGAGGGTAAGTAGTGACCGCTAAGAAGCCAACATCAAGCTGCTTTTGCACTTCTTCTTTGATCTTAACGGCCATATCCGGTCGCGTCCTCCTAAGCTTCTGCTTAACGGGAGGACAATCTTCTCGCAGCGGCAAGTGGTGGACCACGATGTCAGTATCAAGTTCGGGCATATCTTCGTATGACCAAGCAAAGACGTCACTATACTCTCTTAGCATCTCGACCAATCTCTGCTTGACATCACTCTGCAATGCAGCCCCTATCCTGACATTCCTGACCAGTTCTTCAGAACCCAAATTCACAATCTCGATCTCCTCCTCATGAGGCAGAATAACTTTCTCCTCTTGCTTCAACAAGCGGGCCAACTCTTCAGGAAGGTCTTCGTCTTCATCAATCTCTTCTTCGGCTTGATAGATCGGGCAATCGAAGTCGAAGTGAGTCGTAGAAGGTCCAGAGTCGATGTCATCTGTTATGTGGATCCTGCAATAACAAGGGTTAAGCTTAAAACAAGGATATGCAGGTTAGCACAAACCCCATTGCCATTTTATTGTTTTTCAAAACAAATATAAACAGGAATAATAGAGATCACAATATTTGAATACGAAGAAAAACGCCTTTTGATTTATTGATAAAATGCATGTACATAATCAAACGAGGCCCTGACAATAAAACCACTACGCCCCGGGTAGGACATAGGGTTGTACAATGATTGGAAAAAGTAAATCATTACTCTTCGCTTGTCATCTGGATGATATCCTTGACGGACCAATTGTTGAGGCCCTCACCTGGCTTGCTTGGCTGGATCCAAGAGTCTAAGTCACAGTCGCTATCTCTGCCGTCTTCAGACACCGCGTTGATGCTTTCAAATATCACTCCGCCACTGGTAAACTGGATCGGCCCCTTACCTCGCGACGCACCGTGAGAAGATGAGGCTTCAACCGCAGGAGAGTATCCTAACCCGAACTTGTCCTGCTTGTTGGGTATCTCTAGAATCTGCCCCCAGCCTGAGGTAGATCCGGCTTGAACAACGGCCCGAGCTTCCTTGAAGGAGGAGAGAGTCATCTCTGGCTTTTCAGTGACTACAGGAGCTACGTCCTTGACTTTAACAGCTTCGAACGCTTGGCATAGAGTTTCATGGATTTCCCCATCCATCTCAACATACTTGAAGGACGACAAATGGCTCACCATTATGTCTTCCTCGCCACATACGGTCACGATGCTACCTCCGACAGCATACTTGAGTTTCTGGTGCAACGTGGAGGTCACGGCTCCAGCAGCATGGATCCATGACCGGCCCAAGAGACAGCTGCAGGCAGGCATGATGTCCATAATGTAAAAGATCGCATCAAATGTTTCCGGCCCGACTTGGATTGGCAACGTCACCTCCCCGAAAACATGGCGTTTGGTTCCATCGAACGCCTTCACAACCAGATCACTAGGGGTGCAAATCACTCCACGAGTATCCAACTTCATCAACGCCTTCTTCGGAAGAACATTGAGCGACGACCCAGTGTCTACCAGCACGTGAGACATGATTTTTCCCCTACACTCTATCGAGATGTGCAGAGCGCTATTGTGATTCCTTCCCTTCGGCGTTAGCTCTAGGTCAGTGAACCCTAACCCATTTCCAGCATTCACATGGGCTACGACCTCTTCTAGCTGGTTTGCCGATATTTCTTGCGGCACATATGCGGCGCTAAACACCTTTAGCAGCGCGTTGCGGTGTGCTTCAGAACACAGCAACAGGTTCAGGATGGAAATCTTCGAGGGTGTTTGATGGAGATGATCCACAATCTTGTAGTCACTCTTTTTAATCAACCTCATAAACTCCTCGGCGTCTTTAACAAGTAAGTCTTTTTCTACCCCACGAGGGATCTCTTCGACGACTTTACTCTTCCCTTTATCAGTTGCATCAGCTCTGTTCGCTTTATCCGCCACGACCTCAGGTGGCGCAAACACTCTCCCGCTGCGAGTGATTCCACTAACGCCCGCTAGGTTCTCCACAGACGACCCAAACGGTTCTAGTTCCAACTTCTGTCCATTGCAGTAGACTTCAGCCCCGTAATGCCATGGGACAGCATTAGTGCTTTCGAACGGTATTGGCCCAGCTTTGGTGATGGTGATCGTGGGCGGTCTGGGCGCAGAAATAGTTATCGTCTGGCGAGGGATGGTGATGGTGGCAACCTCATCACCTTGCTTCAGCATTACCTCTCCCGATCCATATTCGGCCCTCCGGCTAAACTGTAAGATCCCTTCAGTCATCAGACTTTGAATTCCCTCTATCAACTGTTCACATCCATCAGGACTTGTCGCACAGCCCATACACAGCTCTCCGCATCCTGGAAAGAAACCTCTTTTCAGCAGCTTAGCTTTAACGAAGCTAAGTGGTGTCTTCAGATCCTTGACATCAGTCAACCAATCCAAGTTCTCGTCTTCAATAATGGCGTTTACTCCACCTCCCCTATGATTCGGCATAGGGTTCTTCGTGACATTTGGCACATTATCTGAGAAGTTGATGATCTTAGCGTCCACCATGTCCTGCACCTTATGCTTGAAGGCTTTACAGTTCTCTACTGTGTGGCCTGGTGCCCCTGAGTGAAACTCACAAGTTGCATTCGCATCATAACCTGGCGGAGGTGCCCCTGTCAAGGGTGCCAGGGTTCTCTTCTGGATCAACTGTAGCTGAAGCAAAGTCTGTAACAATTGAGCGTACGACATGGGCGGTGTTTCGAGGTGACGACTCGACAGAGGTGCCCTGTTCTGATACTTTCTGTATCCTTGTTGATTCTGTTGCTGCTGCTGCTGCTGTGGCTGTTGAACTGCCGGTATAGTTATACTGGCCACCTGTGGGTGAGGGCCTTTACCCTTCCTTCGAGCGTTGGTCACGGCGCTCGTTTCTCCTTCCCTTCTTTTGCCACCATAAGGTTTCTTGCCTCCTCCAGCTGAGGATGAATCACCTTGAATTTTCCAGAGTTTGATCCCATTTTCAATGTGTTCACCTGTGATAATGAGATCTGAGAAGGTTCCAGACATACCGCTGACCAATTTCTCATAGTAAACCCCTGGGAGGGTGGCTACGAACATCTGCACAAGCTCACGTTCAACCATCGGCGGCTGAATAATATTCTTGGCTAGCTTCAACCCTTTGTGGAGCTCTTGATTGGTAATCATACCTCTTGATCTCCTACATACATGTCAATGAAATGCAAATGATAATGCTAATGTGAATGAAATGAAACATAAGCTAGGTAAAGAAATGTTGGGCAAATTTTGGGGTGCAACACACTCTCCCGATTATTTGGGTCCGAGAAGTCTTTCTTAAGCTTCAAGTAATCGTCACCTCTAGCTAAACATATGATACATCTAACCAAATACCTCGCCCCGTGCGACCACAACCCTAAAACCTATTCAAATTTACCCTCTTTTCAAAACCAAAATACTTAACAAATCAAACTATATTCCTCGCCCTCGTGTGATCCACACCTCTTACCAAGGACATTGTTTAGTCCCTTCTTCCGTGCATAACAAACTCGTGCTTTAGCCTCCCCTAGCGAGCAGACAAGCCAATGTTTAGCAGTTAGAATGCGACCTAAACTCTCGTTCAACTCATACCCACCTTTTACCAAGAACATTGTTTAGTCCCTTCTTCCGCGCATAACAAACTCGTGCTTCAGCCTCCCCTAGCGAGCAGACAAGCCAACGTTTAGCAGTTAGAATGCGATCTAAACTCTCGTTCATTCCAAACACAAACCTTTCAGCAAACCGTAAGCCGATCTACGGCTGCTCTGATCTCTCATATCTGTTGAGAGTGCGTAGGCATATGATTGCGATAATCCTAGCGAGCACAATTCCCAAACCTTTACCCGTAGTCCCATGAACTACGAATGCTCTGATTTTCCACTTCTTATAAGTGAAGATACGTAGGCACAAGGGCCCCAATCCTTGGCGAGCACCCTATCTTAAAACCACTTATTTCCCCTTTAGCAAGCAATTCCTTTAGAAGATAAACAAGCATATCCACTTTCTCTCACAAATCGAATCAAGAGGTTCCCGTTGAGTACAACGGACGTAGAGGGTGCTAATACCTTCCCTCTATGTAATCGACTCCCGAACCTAGAATATTGGTTGCGATGACCATGTTCTTATCTCCTTTAAGGTTTTATCGTTATTTTCCTATTCCATCCTTGGAATGAATAAAATTCGGTGGCGACTCTGTTTTGAACAGTATTTTCCGCGTCCATCGCGAGGATCGTATGTTTCGAGGTACGACAGATGGCGACTCTGCTGGGGAAACCGCATATCCCTATGCTAGAGAGAGTCAAGCCTAACTTGACTCGATTCGCAAGAGTTGGATCCGTTTGTTTGAGAACCTTCTTCTATTGTTTACTTGTTTTATTTACTTGCTTGCTTTTATATATCTTATTGTTGTTTTTTGTGATACTATTGGGGGTTCTCTGATTGTGGGAACTTTGTGAGATGGCTCTACACCCGAGTCCGAGAAAAAACGTGGGATTAGAATGGTGGTTGTGTAGTGGAATCCCTCGAGGAGTCTTTCTCGTTGGGAGGAAGCGAAAGCCCCGCTTAGAGTTGATTCACTTGAGGATGTTGTTATCGTGGTGAGTCTTTGCCATGGCAATAATGTTTTTGAGTTTGAATCTATAGCTCTAAGGACCTTTTACCCTCAAACCATGGTGGTTGGTAGTGTTAACTCATGAGGGTCACTCCTTTTTGGGTTGATGCGAACGCCCCGATCAGATGAGATCCCTTGAACGTATCGTTATTCTGACAATGATATTTTCAACCTCGATCTATGACTCTGAGGTCCCTTTAAGAAACCTTGGACTCGATGGTTGTGTAGTAGAGACTCGCGAGGAGTCTTTCTCGTGGGACGACATGAAAACCTCACCTAGAGGAGATCTTTCGAGGGTATTATTATTAGACGAGTCTTTGTCATGGTAATAATATCTTTGAAAAGATCCATGACTCTGGGCACCTACCCGCTTAGAGCCTACCTATGGTGTTCCTTTAATCAGAGATATCTGTTTTTTTTAGCCGTTCTTCCGTCTGACCTCAGAACATGATAGAACCTGTAACCCTGTTTGTGCTTACATTGCATTTGCATGTCATTGCATCTGCATTTCATTTGCATTGCATATCATCTTCCTAAACCAGAAAATTTATCCATTATTTGTCCATAATCCGCAGTTGATTTCCCGACACAAGTATTGAACTTGACTTAGTGCTGGAAGACCATGGAACACTTGAGGCAGAATCAAGTTGAGCTGAGAAAAGGCGAGAATAGCAGGGAAGGCAAGATGAAGCAGATGCCAGAAGTGGGAAGAAGAAAGGAAAAGCTTCAAGAAGGTACCTCAACTAAGAGTTTTACTCCCATAGTTCCTCCCACTCCACAGCCTACAGCGAATAGCCTATCGTGTGTGGTTCCTCTTGGTCTTTATCCCCAATCGTTTCTTCCAAAGCCTCAGAATCAACAGTCATCACCTGTTTTATCCCAAGAACAGGGGAATTTAAACCAAAGAGGCAGTAAGAAGTCTCATTCGCACCCTATTCTCGACCTTATTCCTATACCGTGTGGACAACTGCTCTCGTACCTGATTCAGAGTTCATTGGTAGTACCCGTATCCCTCGGGCCAGCTCGTACTCCTCTTCCACCTGGATATGATCCTGATGCACAGTGTGAATACCATAAGGGGGAGAGAGGGCACTCTATTGAAGGTTGTTGGTCATTCAAGAATAAAGTTCGAGAGCTAATTAACAACAAACGCATAGTCTTCGAGGAAGACAATCCAGGGGTAGAGTGTGGGTATCATACTGGAACTATGGGGCATGCTGTCGAAGAATGTGAAAGCTTTCGAAACAAGTTGCAAAGATTGACCAGGAAGGAAGATCATAGCATAAATGGTTCAACTCAGAGATTTGGCAAAAAGAAAGTACAAGAGCTTATTGGACCAATCAGAATCTGGTACCACAAGGAAAAGGTTGAGTTTTTGGCATATGATGTGTCTTTATCCTCTGATAATCCTATTGAGACCATGATTTCAAGAGAAGAGCCGAAAAGGGAAGTCCAAAAGGGTTGTATCAGCTAAAAAGACCTCGAAAAGCCACTTGGGAGAGCATCCTACCGATACTGAGGAAGATGATGACATCCACCTTTGGATCCCAAAAGGACAGCCAATAATGCCTAGGGAACTATGTCAGAAGCCTTGGATTGCTCCCTATGCAAATCAATGAACGTATGGCCAAGGAAATCAGGATCCACGCCAGAACCAACACAGGCCTCACAATAATTTGGGAAGAAGGAACGCTCCTCTTCACCCAGTTCCTATATCGCACACTCAGCTTCTACCACATTTGATTCGAAATTCACTAGTGGAGCCTAAGTCTCTCAAGCCAGTGCCAGAACCATACCCTCCTGGGTATGATCCCAATGCACATTGTGGATATCATGCTGGATCAATGGGGCATTCAACAGAAGATTGCAAAGCTTTCCAGGCCAGGGTGCAGCAATTGGTTGACGAGGGATGCATATCCTTTCAAGAAGGGAGTTTGGTTGTGCGTGTCCGCCTCGCACCTGAATGAGTTTAGAGACTTCAAGACGCATCTTCTCAAAACAACTAATCAAGGAAGAAAAGCCCAGTTCCTCCATGCTGGCATTTTTAGACCATGTTTTTTTAAGCATTTGTAGTTTCTTTTCTGTTAATTGCTACTTGCTTTTAGATATTGACGTTTATTAATGGTATTATTAATGTGATAATTATGCATGTTTTAATCAAATCCATTCGTATTCACTCACATTTTTTTCATTTATCGCAAAAATTATAAAAAAATTTCACTTCACTTATCGCATTGCTGTTTAGCAAAGATTTGAGGGAGGATGACGAAAACGAAATACCCATAATTGCTGATAGTGTGTTTTTGGATAAATTCCTGCCGATGATGTACAGGCGTTGTTTCAAATCCCCAAACACTGAAGGAATGAGGAGTTAGTCCCTAGATAACCACTTCGAGCCTAGAAGTAGGAGTTTCCTTCAGATTTCTAAACCCTTATACTTAACCTGGGGCATGGGTAGTATTCAGTTAACTTGATTACGCACTCGAATCACGAAAGAAAACCCAAATACAAGATGGTTGTTCATCAATAACCCTTGACGTGGCAATCATAATCCTTCAAAAATTCAAAAGCCTGCTAAGTCGAACACCTCAAAAGGAGACTTAGGCAAAAATCAAGGCAGTCCCGATGGATCTAACAAGAAAAGTCAGTCCATGCGAAAGTTAGGGATCAAAAACAAAACCAAAAGAGGTCCTCAAACCCTCAACAAAAACAAAATAAGATTCAGTGGCCACCCAAATCAAGGGGTTACTGACATTCATTAAAATAAGGTGGCTGCCATTTCAAGTAAACTTTGAACCATCAAGTTTACACCGTCAAGCAGGTGCAAAATTAACTGAACGTAGGTATGGAGATCATTACGAAGAAGGGGTGGGTACAAATAATACTTTGAGCCTAATATCCTTTGTTTCTATAACCGTGAACCAGACCACGATACAACCCTCAAAAGACCTAATTGAGGCAGGTTTGTTCTGAAAGCATAACTACAGCAAGGTTGCGTAAACTGACTCCTAAAGATTTGCTAATCGTTTGCATTGGTGTAATTATCCTTGTTATATCTTTCGCACCAGATAAATCAACATTGTGTTTGGACTAATGGTCCACTCGTCACACACTATTACATCATCCTAATAAATGTCTTTTCAAAACTTGCATGAATGTCGCATTAAAATTACCCTTCAAGAACAAATAGTTTTTAATTGCACGTCAGTAATTGGTATAATGGAATTCCAACAAAGTGCAATCAAAGAGGAACTTGATCACTCATTAGTATCGACTTGAATCAAGACTTTCTCATAACCCTGCAAATCAGGGGCAAGTCCTTCTGAGGTTTAAACCGGGGCAAACCACTACAAGGTTCAGACACTGGGGCAAATGGGTACAAGCCATATCCTGGTATAATCATCGCCAAAGTTCTCATCCCAGAAGAAATCCTTCAGATACCCGGCAGACTGGGGCAAACCATTTGAACTGGGGCAGATTAGTTGAATATGGTTCATTTCCCTTTATGCTTCAAAGTTGATCAAGCTGACCACACCAGACACAAGTAACGGTTAAGGTCAACAACTTCAAAAGCCTTGGGGCAGAGCAAAAGCACGACTAACACGCATTGGTTAAGTCGCTACGCTCACGCAATCCATATGCATTGGTTAAGTTGCTATGCTAGCACGAATAACACGCATTGGTTAAGTCACTACGCTCATGCAATCCATATGCATTGGTTAAGTCGCTACGCTAGCACGAGTAACACGCATTGGTTAAGTCGCTATGCTAGCACGAGTAACACGCATTGGTTAAGTCGCTAGCTCACGCAATCCATATGCATTGGTTAAGTCGCTACACTAGCACGAGTAACACGCATTGGTTAAGTCGCTATGCTCGTGCAGACAACATGCTTTGGATAAGTCGCTACGCTCAACAGTTATAATACGTCATGACATATCAGCTAGAAGCGACGCTCTTACAAGAACAGGAATACCACTTCTGCAAAGGATCCAACTTGGGACACCAAGAGTATCCACATCTGTCTTCTGATTGTGGCGATGTCATATACCATGTGTCGGGAAGTCAAATCCTTTTACCAACAAAAGACCAATCTCGCTTGGCACGTCGTTAAAGTCCAATCTTTTATTGGCAACTACAAAAAGCCGCTCCAATTGGCACCTTCAATTCACCCTAAAAGTCCAGTCTTCATTGGCAACCACTAAAAGTCCACCCTCGTTGGCATTCTCATATAACCAAAGTCCAACCTTATTTGGCAAATACAATAACCAGAGTCCAAACCATCTGGAAACTACCAAATTCAGTCCCTGGTGATACCTCCAACATGAACTTGTATCCCCAGCATACCTGATCGCTGCATTATCATAAGCATGGCATGCATCATCATATCATAATCACATCAAACATTAGCACGTCATTTGCATATGCATCTTGTAGTTGCATTTCTAGTTGCATGTTTGTGCATCATAATGCATAGCATTGTTGTCTTTAGCAGCATAGCATAACCCAGGATCAGTTCACAAGCATCTTGGCCAGTCCTCCAATCAAAGTCGGCATATTTCTTTGAACAAAGTTGATACCCCACACGTGCTTATGGAATTTTTATTCCCCAGCAAGTCATTCTTCAACCATGCAGTTGATGCTGATAATCCCCAACAGCTATTGCTCTTATGGCTCCCCAAGCAGAGGTTATCTTAAAAACTATCTTGAAGGATTTCCCCCTGCAGAGTTGGTACAACGCCGTTCTTCCAATAGGAATTTTGGCTCAATTATCCCCCCAGCAAATCTGTTCAGAGATACTGCTTTGGTATCATCGAAGGACCTTAACGAATGAGGGGCCGCTTTGACCACCCAAAGAGGCTTGTTTATACCGCTTTGGTATCATCGAAGGACCTTAACGAATGAGAGGCCGCTTTGACCACCCAAAGAGGCTTGTTTATACCGCTTTGGTATCATCGAAGGACCTTAACGAATGAGGGGCCGCTTCGACCACCCAAGGAGGATCGTTTATACCGCTTTGGTATCATCGAAGGGCCTTAACGAATGAGGGGCCGCTTCGACCACCCAAAGAGGCTTGTTTATACCACTTTGGTATCATCGAAGGACCTTAACGAATGAGGGACCGCTTCGACCACCCAAAGAGGCTTGTTTATACCACTTTGGTATCATCGAAGGACCTTAATGAATGAGGGGCCGCTTCGACCACCCAAGGAGGATCGTTTATACCACTTTGGTATCATCGAAGGACCTTAATGAATGAGGGGCCGCTTCGACCATCCAAAGAGGCTTGTTTATACCGCTTTGGTATCATCGAAGGACCTTAACGAATGAGGGGCCGCTTCGACCACCCAAAGAGGCTTGTTTATACCGCTTTGGTATCATCGAAGGACCTTAACGAATGAGGGGCCACTTCGACCACCCAAAGAGGCTTGTTTATACCGCTTTGGTATCATCGAAGGACCTTAACGAATGAGGGGCCACTTCGACCACCCAAGGAGGATCGTTTATACCGCTTTCGTATCATCGAAGGACCTTAACGAATGAGGGGCCGCTTAGACCACCCAAAGAGGCTTGTTTATACCACTTTGGTATCATCGAAGGACCTTAACGAATGAGGGGCCGCTTTGACCACCCAAGGAGGATCGTTTATACCGCTTTGGTATCATCGAAGGACCTTAACGAATGAGGGGCCGCTTCGACCACCCAAAGAGGCTTGTTTATACCACTTTGGTATCATCGAAGGACCTTAAAGAATGAGGGGCCGCTTCGACCACCTAAGGAGGATCGTTTATACCACTTTGGTATCATCGAAGGACCTTAACGAATGAGGGACCGCTTTGACCACCCAAAGAGGCTTGTTTATACCACTTTGGCATCATCGAAGGACCTTAACGAATGAGGGGCCGCTTCGACCACCCAAGGAGGATCGTTTATACCGCTTTGGTATCATCGAAGGACCTTAACGAATGAGGGGCCGCTTCGACCACCCAAAGAGGCTTGCTTATACCGCTTTGGTATCGCGAAGGACCTTAACGAATGAGGGACTGCTTCGACCACCCAAAGAGGCTCGCTTATACCACTTTGGTATCGCGAAGGACCTTAACGAATGAGGGACTGCTTCGACCACCCAAAGAGGATTGTTTATACTACTCTGGTATCGCGAAGAACCTTATTAGATAAGGGGCTGCTTCGACCACCCAGAGAATGTCAGATTATCTTGTTCATCTTTGGCATCCTGCTATCCCGTTCTAGTATCTCACTGCATTTTAACTTGCTTGTCGGACAAATTTTGGGGTATTCTTGTATCTAATTGACTTCCCCCTCAAAATGAACACCATGCAGCAGTTCATGCTCTCGGGTCAGAGACAATTAAATAGGGGCATCTGTCATACCCCAAATTTGTCCTACTTCGATATTTAATAAATGTTTTACTGCTTCGTGACTTCTGGCCATGGTCCTCTAATATTTGGATTATGAAGGCTTTGTTTGCGCTCGTTGTGATTACAAGCTCTTGCTAAAGTGGTGGTTTAGGTACAGATAAAAGAAAAAATGTGCCATCATTCTTGTGATCAGACTTCAAAACAAGATTGACCGCCCAAGTTATAAGACTGATTCATTTCAAGGCAGGTTCATTTGGTTTCAAGTGGTTTTAGAATGTGTTTCAAAGATGAGTCCAAGTCTTGCTTTAGCTTAAACCATGTCCTTTCAAATCGTGATGCAAGTTGATTTGAAGCTGTGTTTAGAGTACATTCAAGCCAAGAATAATATACCTTCAAGTCATGTTTCAAAAAGTATTATAAGCATTGTTTCAAGGTTGTTAAGGATGTGTGATTAATTAAGACATAAGATTGGAGATGGTTGGAGCCCATTGGTAAACCATGTTGGAGAATTATGTTAACTAGCTTCAAATTGGTTTACAACTTTGATAAAATTGGTAAAATCATGGTCAACTGATTCTTGGGGGCTGTGATCATGGCCTGGTCAAGAAAAGGTTAAACTTGCTTCAAGACAAGCAATTTAAAAAATTTCTCTCCAAGGTAGGCGCATAAATTGTAGCTAAGAGTGGGTAAATTCAATTTAAATTCAAATTCTCTTATCAACATTCAGAGTTACAAAACTGCAAAATGAGAACAAGTTGTTGGAACCAAAATTTAACAGTAAAATAGTATGTCAAGCTGCTGTGACTAATTTGAAAACGGAGGCAAAGAATCAACACGTTTTAAAATGGTAAAGATCAACACCACATGGTCAAAAGCTACGGTTCAGTAAAATTGGAGATACAATAAATTCACACTGTCACTCATATTACAATTCCCTCATAAGCAATGTCAATATGTTACAAGTTCAATGATTTTACATTCTGTTCTTGAATTACAAATTGGCCACAAGATATAATTGCACATACGAGAGACTTGCAAACTAAAATAAATTCCAAACAAAGCAGCTTGTGTCGGTGATAGCTAACGTGTTAGGATTCGAATCCATCAAGGAATGAAGACGACTAGCTCGAAACTTGGGAGCTGCATACGTATTCTGTTCGTTACCGGCTTTCCATGAACATAAGAGAAGATATTGCCATTGTCTTTCCCTCAATACCATCAGGCTTCCTTGTTTGCTCCAAATCTCAGTCTAATAGTGTTCAAAATGGAGGTTCTGATACCTAATGAAGTCACTAGTGCATCTGCAAGATGGGTGAACATAAGTTAAGGTTACAATGTTCGTTTAAGTGATTATTAAGGTTGCTAGACAAGTGAAGTTCTCCACTGCGGGAGATTAGTTTGTTACTTGCAGCTCAGAATGAAAAAAGAATTGCTCTGAATATCCGAGATCTTTGCAAAGCTTTAACGGCAATGACGCGATAATTAATAACTAATGGAGATTCCAAAGAAACTACCGGCTGCCATCGTGCCAAAACCTTCATAGAACTGCACCAACCTATTCGGACATCTCATCTGCAATCGGCGACAACCTCGTCCTTCAACCAACAGTGCCCGCCTTCAAAAAACAGCATTACAAGATTAGTTAAGAACTATTGGCAAAATAATCCAACAGAGTTACATGATTACATAGACTCATTACAAGAAAAACAAGTCAATGTAAAGGAATTCATATTACACAAAAAACTTTAGGGGGAAACATAAATCATGATGTCAAGGAGGTATAAGTTCCAAATCATTCTTTTGAAAAAAGGTTCACTCTACAAAGGCATTGTTGATGCTCATGTTACAAATTACATCAGATTTTTTGCTAATACTATCACTCAACAAAGGTTCAAATATTACATCATGTGCTTAAATTCAAAACTAGTCACAAGAAGTAATGAGAATGGCCATACAAACGTGAAGCCTAATCCTACAAATGACTACCAAGTTTATGTCCTAAGCTAAAGTTATCTCGCCGTCACATACCTCGTGCCATAATGTGTGCACCACATCAATTCCTACATCTTTTGTGAATCATTTTAATTGATGTGTTTGACAACCCATCTTCAGCTTGCTCCATGGTTCTTCAAAAAACCTGCAGTACCCTACACAACATACAAGGGCATCATAATTCATGTAATGAGGGATCATTTTATAAACCATATACTTGAGTCACTCACTGTTTGCAAGCTGTATTACAATTCCCGCACCACGTCAAAGGTGCTGGCAGCGTAAACCTGCATTAACGATAACCATTCATTAATCACAAACTCAATTGTCAAAAATAATAATATTCAAGTTTGTGTATTTTTGTCGATACCGAATTTCGGCAAGTGTGGATTGAGCTGGTTAATCTGACACCAAAAGAGAGCAGAATATGTTGGCTCAAGTTGCACTACCCAGGTCTCCTTTTCCAGCAAACCGCAGATACAAACGAGGGAAAATCTGGCGCAGGTTTGTCATAAAGACTGATTTGCTTGGAGCCTTGCTCGCCTGCAGCCAAATTCTTGTAACTGGATCAATGAAAAACAAGGATCATATATATGGTACAAGAATTTCAGTAGATACACAATAATGATCATAGAAGGTCTTGTTGCTTTGCCAGAAAGAATTGATGAGGAGAAGCAAAACTCATACCTTCAAATGAGATGTTGAGCAATTCCTTAGCAACTGGTTTGTCATCCTGTTTCACAAACCACAGCTTTCTTGACCAGAACTGTCAGGTCCATCCACCACCCTGCATTGGATAAGATAAGCACCTGCAAAACCAGATACAGAAGTACGTGATTCAAGGCCATAACCATTTTATACCTTTACTCAAATGGATGTAGGGAACTGATTGCGATAAGTGCACGTATTCACATACTTGCGCAGAATTGTTGTTGTTTCGGATGCAAAGAATTATGCTATATTCATTGCGTTACTCCATGACAACATTTACTCCATGACAGCATCAACCAAGCCTTCATTTACCAAGTTGTTAGCTAACCCAATTTCACACCGTAAAAAGCTGCGTCACAACCATTCGCACATTTCTTCGACCTGTACCTGCAATACGCACAAGAGCTAAATGATTCCAAGACCAATCAGACAATCTAAAGGTTAATAAGACAAATTATATATGGAAAGTTGATAGGTCACATACAGTTTGTATTGCTGTCAAAAAACTCAGCCTGCACCAATTCTATTACTGATGCAATTGTCAACCATTTTGATGACTATCTTCATGCTCCCACCATGACTATCTCTCATACATTACACCCTTCAACCTTCACGTTATATTTTTTGAAATCGGTATGAACAGTGCCTGAAGGAGGACCACGAATTTCTGGCTAGTATTTGCTAAGGCTGTCTACCAGATCATTTCTTGTCACGACTCATTCAAACTTCCACTTTCAAAAAGAGCTTCCACAACATGGACCCTTTAAAATAACGTACAAAATACAAAAGAAGAGAGATAGAGGCTATGGACAGAAGTATAGTTTCCTTCATATGCTCGGTTATTCCAAGGAGTTCATCGCCTGCTGCAGTCATCACAGGAGGCTTATGAGTCTTCACCAAGCGTTAACCAATGTACCTGAAGACAATAAATCCAGGAAATGAATGGCCATGATAAATTTAAATCCAAGTCAAGTTTCGAATAATAGAACCATTTCATACTCAATATCCTTTCACCAAATTCGTGGGCCACATACGAGAAACTAAGGGAAGTCAGGAACTAACAGTAAAGGAGAGGGAAAGAAGAATATTGTCATGAAGGTAAGCTTCCAAGAAATGACTGATATCAAGTATTGAAACATACCAATATGTTTTCAAAATCAAAGGTCAGAGGGTGTCCAATCTTGATGGCGCGTTATATAGGACTCAGTTCCGTTATGCCGTACCAAGTTGAAGCATGTACATGAAAATTGGCACAAAACACAGAGATTAGCAGAGTTCATAGTGTAAAAAATCTATCACAAGAGAAGTTCGAAAGAGCGGAAGCATATAGGTATGATTCCCAACAAGCAAGGGTCTGTTTAAACCTTAATACTTACTAAGAGATGGTCTTCTAAGCAGATCACATAGAGCTCAGCTTCAATGGACTTTGATGTTGCCTTCTCGTACGTATCGTATATCAAAGCTGTCAAAAATATATGCAGAAGGTTATGGAAGGAAGCTAGTGTATCAAATGTCACCAAAGAGAAGGCCACAAGAATAAGTGTTTACCTTTGGTGATTGTTACTTTCGTCAATCCATCAAAACCGGCAGCACGACTTTGTCACAACCTATGGATAAATTTGCAAAAATTTGTGCTTAAGCTATCACCATGATTCATAGATGGTACCCTGCAATAGCCAGAAGTGCAAGTCTGATATCGGTTGAAAGCCTTTAAAATGAGGATGCAGGGCTTGTGGGGACTTTTTTAGTAAGAAAAGTGTGGAATCCATAAAAGCTTCTCAGCAGGAAATGAAACCTATTACACCAAAATGTTGCAAGAATCAAAGTCAGCCAAATATTATAAAAGAGCAAATGTGTTTTAAGTCAAAACAAAGACTTCCATGTCAGCAAGTTAATAGCAGTGAAAGGCCATTTTTACGCAGTAAAAAAATCATGGTAAAGACAAATATTTCCTAAAACGACGAACAAACAAGAAATCACGAGAAAGGAGTCTGAAATCATACTCTTTCACCCAGAAATTCACACGGTTTGCAAAAGAGAAACCCTACCTCACACGTTTGATATTCCTATATAACATACACTGTTCATTCAGAAAGAGGGCGAAGATTGAGAGAAAAAAAAAACCCTAAAGATTTTGGCGGCGAGAATGAGTGAAAGTATACTTCGGAAGCCTCTCAAATCGAACTTTTAACCGAAGAGAAGAAGTGGAAGTGAAGATTAAACGCATAAGGAAAAAGGGATCTACCTAGCTTGATTTTCTTCAACGCATTTGAATATGGTATACTCTTGAACTCCTTGACTGTCTTTATTGCTTTATCATATGTGATTTTTCATGAACACTTGTTGGTTGTGGCATGTTTTTCTTGTTTAAGATGTTTGTTTGTAGTTATAAGTTTGGGTTGATTCTGAGGGGGAAGTGAGAAATTGGCTTAGGGTTTTGAGAGGGATTTTCGTAAGGGCTTAGAGAAAGAGAGACAATTCGGTTTTGAGTGTTGGTTGAAGATGAGAATTGGGTTAGGGTAAGAGCTTCTCGAAAGAGGTAGAGACATTTCAGCTTCTGTAGATTTCACTTTAGGTGATAGTCTTGGCTTTTGTTCTTTTTCAAGGTGAGTCTTGATGATGTTGGAGTTCCCCATGTGTCCCTCCATAACGTTGGCTTTCCAAGGAATTTGGGCGGTTTGTTGTTCCCAATAGTATCAGACAGAATCCCGCGCGTGCTCCTTCATGCTCTCTTTCGTTTTGACTGTTGGATAGGGGTGCATTGACTCTCAGATTGGATCAACGATCCAGATCTGCGGAGAGGATGTTGGGTTGGCCGAGGGTTCACCGTGAACCCTCCCTCTCTTCCGTGTGGGTTGTTATTTGGGCCTGGGAGTTTTTCTGATTGCACTCCCTAGCTCTTGACTACCCTGGCCCATTGATTTTCCTTCTTATTTAGTTATTTTATTTAAACTTAACATTTTATTTATTTTTAATATATTTTAAAGCAAAAAGGAAATAAAAAGCATTTATTTTATTTTTTTTCTGTTTAAAAAATTCTGAATTATTACAAATTTAATGAATTCTATTAAAATATTTTATTTAATAATAATTAATTTATTTAATAATTAATATTATTAAATAGTTGATTTTAATTTGGTTAATTGTTTTAAATTAGTTTTTTTTTTAAAAATTCTAAGACAACACAAAGATACTTAATTTTATTTTCAAAATTCTCTTTTAATTTAATGATTATCTTAATTATCCATTTTATCTTTAAATTCTAAAATAATCTAAAATAATTTAACTTCTTTTTTTTACTAACCCTAGATAATTAGGATGTTAATTACGTTAGCATGTCTAAATTAGCCTATCCCCCATTCTAGTTAGGTTACTTTTTTTCTTGTGATGTTTTTATATGTTTTATTATCGTATCTCAATTATATTTATGTTGTTCACATGCTTGTTCAACCTTTTAAAAAAAACTAATATCTTGACTTAATGTCAAGCCCATTTTCAAACCCCATTTGTAAGCCGATTGTTTTTACGATCGCCATCGACCTTATAGCCTCCACTTGGGCTTTGTACAACGATGCTCGCCACACACTTCACATATGAAATTAAAATCAAATTATTTTCCAAACTTGATCCAACGTCAAGTATCTTCAAAACAAATGCAATTAATCCTCCTACTCTCCTTGTAAGTCGAGTGCTTTGGCCTCGCCATCGACCTTACCCTATAGGACCTCATATCCTTTAGTTCAACTTTGCTCGTTCCATACGCAAACTTAAAACCTCGATTCATATCGAGTATTTTCTCAAATCAAACTTAATATACTTAATAACTACTCAAATACAATTTCAACACTTCGATGAAAAAGAGAGAGTCCCAAGTCTTTGGTTCTCTCTCCCAATTGTTTGGGTCCGAGGAGTCTTTCTTAAGCTCGAACAATCGTCATATAAAAAACCTTCTAAAAACAATAAACTTATTCAAACCTGTTTCCTTAAACACATAGATGAAAAAGAGAGAGCTCCAAGTCTTTGGTTCACTCTCCCGATTACTTAAGGTCCAAGAAGTCTTTCTTGAGCTTCGAGTAATTGTCATCCGATTAATACACTCTAATATTATTAAACATCTTTCATAATATTAGATGAGAAAAGGAGAGAGCTCCAAGTCTTTGGTTCACTCTCCTGATTAATTGAGGTCCGAGAAGTCTTTCTTAAGCTTCGAGTAATCCTCATCTGTTAAAATACTTTAACCACATCCTATCTTTCAAACGCCATTCAAAAAACTCCTTTTTGCGATGAAAAAGAGAGTGTTCCAAGTCTTTGGTTCGCTTTCCCGATTACTTGGGTCCGAGAAGTCTTTCTTAAACTTCAAGTAATCGTCATCCGTTCAACTGATTCAAACCATACTCAATTCTATCCTATCGCATTTGAGGTTGAAAAAAGAGAGAGCTCCAAGTCTTTGGTTCACTATCCCGATTATTTGGGTCGTAGAAGTCTTTCTTAAGCTTCAAGTAATCGTCACCTCTAGCTAAACATATGATACATCTAACCAAATACCTCGCCCCGTGCGACCACAACCCTAAAACCTATTCAAATCTACCCTCTTTTCAAAACCAAAATACTTAACAAATCAAACTATATTCCTCGCCCTCGTGTGATCCACACCTCTTACCAAGGACATTGTTTAGTCCCTTCTTCCGTGTATAACAAACTCGTGCTTCAGCCTCCCCTAGCGAGCAGACAAGCCAATGTTTAGCAGTTAGAATGCGACCTAAACTCTCGTTCAACTTATACCCACCTTTTACCAAGAACATTGTTTAGTCCCTTCTTCCGCGCATAACAAACTCGTGCTTCAGCCTCCCCTAGCGAGCAGACAAGCCAACGTTTAGAAGTTAGAATGCGATCTAAACTCTCGTTCATTCCAAACACAAACCTTTCAGCAAACCGTAAGCCGAACTACGGCTGCTCTGATCTCTCATATCTGTTGAGAGTACGTAGGCATAGGATTGCGATAATCCTAGCGAGCACAATTCCCAAACCTTTACCCGTAGTCCCATGAACTACGAATGCTCTGATTTTCCACTTCTTATAAGTGAAGATACGTAGGCACAAGGGCCCCAATCCTTGGCGAGCACCCTATCTTAAAACCACTTATTTCCCCTTTAGCAAGTAATTCCTTTAGAAGATAAACAAGCATATCCACTTTCTCTCACGAATCGAATCAAGAGGTTCCCGTTGATTACAACGGACGTAGAGGGTGCTAATACCTTCCCTCTATGTAATTGACTCCCGAACCTAGAATATTTGTTGCGATGACCATGTTCTTATCTCCTTTAAGGTTTTATCGATATTTTCCTATTCCATCCTTGGAATGAATAAAATTCGGTGGTGACTCTGTTTTGAACAGTATTTTCCGCGTCCATCGCGAGGATCATATTTTTCGAGGTACGACACCTTGTGGGGTGTGAGCGGTGGTTTATACTTGATTCTATGGAGAATCTGCAGAACGATTGTGTGCCCTTGTGGGGTGTGAGCAATCGGATTATGTGCCCGTGTGGGGTGTGAGCAATCCTGAAACATCGTGTGCCCATGTGGGGTGTGAGCGATGGGTGAACATCATAGGCCCGACGGGGAGTTACTTCGGTAACGAGCAATGGTTCCATTTCGTTCTTCAACTGAACCTGCTGAATAAGTCGGTACCGCATTTGCATCTGCATAGAGTCGTGAGTCGGTCTCTATGAGTTGCATTATCATCTTCATATGATGTATTGGTGTAATGAACATAATTGTGTATGTTTATGTGAATTGTTGAAGTAAACATAAGTGTAAATGTTTTATGTGTGAATGTTGTGAGTTGTGAAGCATGATTGGTGAATATGCTTAGTTGTGTAGATACACATTGTGAGGTATGTGGTGAATTGTGATGAGTTGCGGTGAGAAATATGTTATGTGTATTCTATGTTGGTGTATATAGATATATAATTATATGAATTGTTTGTTATGATAATATTTCTCACCCTTCTGCAGTTTTATGATGCTCTATGAGGCATTGCAGAGTAGGTTTGCTGGAGGTCTTTTGTGAAGCCTGGCTTCATTCTTTTTGGTCGGTTGGCTCTGATATGTAGCACCGGATAGTTAGGAATTGTTTTGATTCTTTTGTGATACATCTGTGTATGTATCTACTGGCGAATGTTTTGCAAACATGACTTATGACTTGAATTAAACTGTTGATGTATATAATGTTTATATGAATGAAGTGATTCAATGATTAGATGTTTCCGCTTTTATTCTAAATATTTATATGTGGGTTTTAAGGACTAAGTTCCTTTGTGGTGTTTTACCCTTTGTTGCATATCTTTTTGAGCAGGTGTTATATGTGTTTTGAATTTCCTGGATAATGTGACGTGCCTCTTTTATACCGTGTGTTAATTTATACTCTGATGAAAATTTTTATTAAGTGCCTAAATGATTTAATTGTTTATTTGGGGGTATAGAAAGGGGGTGTTACAAATGGACCGTTAGCCCAAACGTTATGCCAATTTGATTGGTGTAAAAGATATAGCAAGGATAACGACACCAACACTGATGATTAGCAATCATGTGAGGAGTCAGGTTACGTAACCTTGCATAAGTATGCTTTCAGAATAAACCACGCCTCAATTAGGTCTTTCGAGGGTTGTAACGTGGTATAGTTCACGGTTTATGGAGCAAAGGTATTAGGCTCAAAGTATGATTTGTACCCACCTCTTCTTCTTAATGGTCTCCATACCTACGTTCAGTTAATTCTGCATTTGTCTTGATGGTGTAAGCTTGATGGTTCAAGGTTTGCTCGAGATGAAAGTCACCTTATTTTATAGATGTCAGTGACCTTTTTGGTTTAATTTGGTAGCCACTGAATCTTATTTTGTTTTTTGTTGAGGTTTGAGGACCCCTTTTGATTTTTTTTGATCCCTAACTTTTGTATGGATTGATCTCGCTTGTCAGATCCATCGGGATTGCCTGAATTTTTTCCTAAGTCTTCTTTTGAGGTGCTTGACTTAGCAGGCTTTTGATTTTTTTGGATTTTGTTGTGACTGCCATATCATGGGTCATTGATGAATAACCGCCTTCTGGATTTTGCTTTGTTGATTCGATTGCAGGATTGGATTAATTGAATACTACCCTGCCCCAGGTTGAGTGTAAAGGGTTTGAATATCCGAAGAAAACGGCTACTTTTAGGCTCAAAGTGGTTTACTAGGGATGAACTCCTTATATCTCTAGTATTTAGGGGAATTGAAGCAATGCCTGTACATCATTGACGAGATTCTGTCTGAAAGCATATGGTTTGCAATTATGGGTATCTCGTTTTCATCATCCTCCCTCAAATCATTCTAAACAACAGTTGATAGCGTGAAGTGAAAATGTGTCGGTGATAATTGAAAAAAATGAGTGAATATGACATAACTAGTTCAAAACATGCATAAACGATACATTCATGAAAACCAAATACGAAAGACCATTGTTCAAAGCATACAGTACTTAAACAAACAAAGACAAAACATAAGAAATGCGAAATATGAAATGGCAACATGACGGCCTTCTTCGGGGAGATGAACTTTGACTTGACTGAATTTGATCTGAATGACGCTATTTGGCTGGCGGCATTGGATTGTTGATGACGTTTGAAGACTTCCCATTAAAGTTGATAGCATCCTTGTCGATCATGTCTTGGATCTTGTGCTTGAAAGCCCTGCAGTTTTCAATGGTGTGACCTGGAGCGCCCTTATGAAATTCACAATGAGCATTTGCGCCGTAGTCAGCAGGAATAACAGTTGGAGGAGCCAAATATCTCGGAAAAATAGCCTTTTTCTCCATCATATGTGCAAAGATTTGAGCGTATGTCATTGGCAGGCGATCAAAGACTCTATCTGGCCTCCATGTCCTCTACTGACGTTGTTGGCGAGCACCTTATTGCTGTTGAGCAGCTTGCATCTGCTGTTGCTGAGGAGGATACTGATATCCTTGCTGGTTGTAGGCTTGTTGCTGTGGCATCTAAGCTTGCACTGCTTGAACAGCTGGCTGATAAGGCGTTGGAGCATATTGCGCAGCAGCAACATACGAATACGGATAATAGGGAACTTGATAAGGCATAGGAGCGGGAGCTTGTTGAGAAGCTTTACCTTTCTGCAAAGAGATGGCATTTGTTTCGCCCTCTTTCTTCTTGTATCCGTTGAAAGGCTTCTTGGCATTGGCCTGGCTGTTAGAACCTCCTTGGATCTTTCCACTCTTCAACCCTTCTTCAATTCTCTCACCGACGATCACCAAGTCAGAGAATCCAGCGGAGACACTACCGATCAGCTTTTCATAGTACTGGTCTTGCAAGGTACCCATGAAAATGTCAATCAGTTCACGATCAACAAGAGGTGGATGCACCCTTGCAGCTAGCTCTCTCTATCGTTGTGCGTACTCCTTGAAGGATTCGCTTTCCTTCTGAGTCATACTCTAAAGTTGAGTACGAATTGGAGCAAGGTCTGTGTTGTACTTGTACTTCTTGACAAATGCATCGGCTAGCTCGGCCCATGTGCGAACACTGTTATGTTCCAGCTGCATATACCATTCGAGTGATGCCCCAGACAAACTGTCTTGGAAGCAGTGAATCATGAGCTTTTCGTCTCTGGCATAGGCAGCCATCTTGCGACAGTACATCTTCAAATCAATGTTCGGGCAGCTGAGACCTTTGTACTTCAAAAATTCAGGCACTTTGAACTTGGGAGGAATGACAACATCAGGCACCAAGCACATTTCCAAAGCACTGAGAGAGTTTGAGTTGTGCCCCTCCATGACTCGGAGTTTCTCAGCTAGATCGCGACACATCTTCATAGCTTCTGAATCCTGAGCAGCAACAGGACTGACAATGGGGATAGCAGCGTGATAGTTTTTCACATCATCATATTGATCCATCAGATTATCTTCGGTGGGGGTCTGAACAACAGTAGGTTGTGCTTGAGGGATAGCTCCAACAGTCACTCCAGGCGCTGGAATTGGTTGAGATGTGGTTCCTTCCGCTGCGGTAGCGAAGTTCATTGCCATTTCATAGGGGTTGGGGACGGGAGCTGAGAGCCTTGAAGTAGACACTTGCACCTGACCATTATTGTTGACGATAGCAGCAACTTCACGCTGTTCTTCCTCTCTTCTGGTTGTGAGGATGGCTTCCAGGATCTGGTCAATCTTTTCTTTGATGGAGTCTAACTCCTCTCTGAAGGCGGCTTGTTCTTGCTGAATGTGTTCCATCATTCATCTTGGGTTGGCTCTAGTTGCATACTGATGTCGAGGAATCAGCTTGATTTACTGGAAAAGAAGAAAGGAGACATAAGATTCTACTGAAGGATTGGAAATGGAAAATGCACAACATATGAGATGCAATGCAAATGATATGCGAGATGCAATGCAAGATACAAGATCTAGGATCACATTATCGTAGTTCGAACAACTCTGAAGCTAATAATTGTAACAGGTAGGTAACCATAATTCCTGCTCAAAGAAATTGACAAGTAAGCCCTATACGGGAAGATCTAGACACTCTACCCATAAACCCGCTCACGGGATGGTTTCTACGTTTGGTTCCCAGGATTACGGACACTAGTCGTATTAGCGTCACGCAATAGGCTGGCTGTATTACGACGATAATGACGATAAGGTCTCTCCTGAGCGGAGTCCTCATGTTAGGCTCACAAGGAGCAAGTCCTCGGAGACTAACACTACACGACCACCATTATTGGAATTGGTGCTAAAAAAGGTTCCCAGAATCATGGACCCTTCATTAATTAAGTCGTGCAACAGGCTAGCTGTGTTACAACAAGATCTACAAATAGGTCTCCTCTGGAGGAGCTTTCATGCTAGGCCCACAAGGAGCAAGTCCTCGGAGACTAACACTACTCGATTACCAATTCTAAGCTATGTGTTCTCTATGCTTTTACCAAAGCTCGGGCGTAGAGTTTTAATCATGATGTCATCCTAAGCACCAACAGGCAAACAGGATAACAAGCATAAAAAAACACAAGAGAACAAATACATAAACGAAAAGAAAAACAAATAAAAACAACACTCCTCACAAAACCAAAAGATAGGCTCGACTCTCTCTTGCATGGAGCAACTTCCCCAGCAGAGTCGCCAGCTGTCGCACCTTGAAAAATCACGGAGACATTACAGAGAAACGACTCTCGCGCGGAAATGCGGTTCGACAGAGTCGCCACCGAACTTTATTTTTCCCGAATAAACGGGAGAGGAAAATATCGAGAAAACCTCTTAAAACGAAAGGATAGGAATAGGGTTGTCGCAACCAAGTTCTGGGTTCGGGAGTCGGTTACGCGAAGGGAAGGTATTAGCACCTCTCACGTACGTTATACTCAACAGGAACCTCTTAGGGTATTTGTGATAAGCGTTGTCTAGGTTTGCTTGTTTCCTTCTTATTGATAAAGGTAGAATTGGTAGGATAATGGTAAAGACGCTAAGGGAAAAGTGGGTGGTTAAAGGATAGGGTTCTCGCCAAGGATTGGGGCCCTTGTGCCTACGTATGCTCATTTGGACGAGAATGAGAAATCAGAGCGTCGTAGTTCGACTACGGGAAAGGATGAGGAGAAACGGAAGATGAAGGGGATTGTGCTCGCCAAGATCATCACAATATTGTGGCTACGTATCTTGTATTCAAGAATGAATAAAGAATCAGAGCATTCGTAGTTCGTGGTAACAACCACGAAAAGGAAACAGGATTGAATTGGATTTGAAGTGGGTACGGATGACGATTACTCGAATCTTAAGAAAGATTTCTCGGGCCTAAGTAATCGGGAGAGTGAACCAAAGACTTGGAACTCTCTCTTTTTCATCTTGAAGAATAAGGCTGTGTTTGAAAGGGTGAAGTTGAATTGATGACGATTACTTGAAGCTTAAGAAATACTTCTTGGACCCAAGTAATCGGGAGAGCGAACCAAAGACTTGGAACTCTCTCTTTTTCATTGCAAAAGAAGGTTGTTTGAATGGGTGAGGTTGATCGGATGACGACTACTTGAACCTTAAGAAAGGCTTCTTGGACCCAAGTAGTCGGGAGAGTGAACCAAAGACTTGGAACCCTCTGTTTTTCATCGTGAAAAGAAAGTTGTTAAAGTTTGAAATGGAATTTGGAAGGATGAGTAGTTGGACATGGTTGAATGTTGTCGAGTTGTTAATGTTATTTAAAGGCGTCAATTGCTCACACACGAATAAGATAACTCGAATCCAAACAACCGAAAGCAAGATCAAAGACTTGAACCTACTCTTTACACCTTGAAAAGAATTAGATAGTTGTTAATTGATTGATGGTTTATTACGAAAATCCGCTTGACGTTGGATCAATGGTTTGACTTATTATCGCGTGCAAAGCGTGTAATGGACATGGTTTGAGAAACGGGACAAACTTGACTTATGCATCAAGGGTCAAGTTGTGTGCAATAGGTTGATGGTGAATGCGTATGAGCACTCGACTTACAAGGGTTTGAAAATGGCTCGATGACGAATCGAGAATTAGTTTGAAAATAGTTTGATCCGCTCTAGTCCCTGTGGATGCTCCTAGGAGATAAACTAATAATCAAAGAAATGTGAAACATACATCGGAATGGGAGAGGGGTACATGTAAGGTACACGAGATTGCACGAAATAAAGGGGTCTCATTGTCAGGTAGCCCAAGAGAAAGTTGTGTGTGTGCATTGTGTCCTAAACTACGCCTTAAGCAAAGTCGGACACGACTCAAAATTAGGATTCCTGCAAATAACCAATGATACAACAGTCCATTAATTCGGATTTTAGGATTTTGATAGTTTATTATGTGTTTTCGATTATATGTGAGTGAAAATGAATAATATGATATGACAATATGAATAACATACGATAATAGAACAATAATATCCACAATAATATTAGACAGAAATTAAAGTTAGTGGCTAGTTTGATTACGAATTAAATCGGGGTAAATGTAACGCTAAACCATCGTAACTCGACTTATAATGGAAAGTCGGTTTATAGGAGGTCGCGTGAGTTGATATCCGTGCTATGAACAAGATAGAGAAATGGTATTGATAACCATTCTCCGATTTAATCGTGTCGCACGAACGGGATCTCGTCTTTAATCATAAATAAAATGTCGATTAATCGAAGGTAACCTATCACGATCCCAAAGTAGAGAAAATGACCCAAATGGTCATTCTCCATAGATTTGAAATCGAGAAGGTTATCGACTTTGATACACGACGCTTACGAATCGGAAGACATCGTCGATCGGAAAAAAGAATAAAAATGGAAATGGAATAGAAAATGAAATAGAAAATGAAATAGTCTCGAATAAATTATCATCTATCAATATTTTGACCGATAATAATTTGTAAAAATTGTCATTGACATTAAATGAATAAAAATGAGTAAAAGTTGATAAAAATCGAAAATGAGAAGTTAAAAAGAAAGAACGAAGGTGGTCTCAGATCCAACGTTATTTATCAATAGTTTGACTAATAACGGTTTACGGAGGTCTCGTCATTGACCCAAAAACAGTAAAAAAAATAGAACAAAATGTCCACTAACAAATAAGAAATAAGATTACCTCTAAAATAGAAAATAAAATGCTCAACTTCTAAAAAGAAAATAAAATAAAACTCTAATAGAAATCAAATTCTAAAACTATATAAAACTTCTAAAAGAAAAGTTAATATAATATACGTAATATTCTAAAAAAGTATAATATATAAAATATAAATGGAATATATTTAAAAAAAAATGTGTAACCACATTGTTTTAAAAACTAAAACAAAATACTAAATAAATATAATTAATATATAAAATAATAATGATAATATTCCTTAAAAAAAGTGAAGAAGAACATGGGATTTAAAAACTGAATGGAAGTGGAATCATATGGGCTTCTTTTGAAGCTCATCATCCACATTAGCATTTGTTGCGAACAAAACAGGGGGGAATGGTAATACAAGCTCTATTTCTCAAAAGAACAAGGTAAAAAAAATGGAAAGAGAAAACGAAGAGTCCCAATCGTAGAACCCACAGCTTAGACGGAAATCCTCACCATCAATTTCTCACTTGACTCTAACGTGGCCTTTTTCTCAAATGCTTGAATCAGGTTTCGCATAAACTCCTACTTCCATCCTCTTTTCATATCATTTCTGAGTTTCAAACTCCTCCTTCTCACTTCATCTCTTTCTCTCAGTTTGAGTTTTTCTGGTTCGGTTGAAGTTATTGAATAGGAAAGAAAAGGGTTTCGGACAGTGGGTTGAGATTTTGGGGTTGTGAAGTCGATTTGGGGTTGGTGTGGTAAGTTATGGTGTTTTCGTGGAAGAAGATTGAGATATGGGTATCGGTTTTGAAGGGATTTTCGAGTGGTGTGGAAGAAGGTGGAGGTAGGATTTTAATGGATTTTGTGTGGTTTTGAGGATGAGTCGTGCGAAGGTTTTTTTGGGGTTGTTTGGAAGGGCTGTTGAGGGTGATTGTTGGGTTTGACAGAATTGAAGGTTGAATTTGGATAATAAAACGTGGGGTTTTGATGAAGGAATGAGGAAATTTGAAGATGGGAGAAGAATCGGTTTTCAAGTTGGTGAAGGAAGCGGTGACATTTTTTAGAATAAGGTTTTTTCTGTTGGAGGCGGCTAGGTTTCCATCCCCCTTTGCTGCAGTGTCTCACGCGGTTTTATATGGAGAGAGTTTAGGGAGGATAGAATGGGGAAAACCAATTGAGAGGAAAATTTGAAATCGTACAAAAAAAAGGAATAGTGATTAGGAGCTGCTGTACGGGTTCTGCGTGGTTGGCATTTGGGTGATACGAAGCGTACCGTGTGAGGTATTGGTGCATATTGGTCTTGTGGTATTTTGTCAATTATTTACTGCGTGAACAAAAAAGCTCTTCTTCTTTTACTGTTATAACCGTTGAAAACCCTTTTTTACTGCAATTGTTTTTAAACCAAAAGGCCACATTCACTCTTTCCTCAAATGTATCCATAAAGTCCATCATGATAGTGTATCTTGAGCTATGTTTATAAGAACAAAACCGGCGATAATCCTGCAACAGTTTTGTGACTGCTGATATTGCTCATTCAACTTACATTCTCATTATTGATATGCATCTCATCCTTGAGAACATTTTGTTGACTTGTGTTTCTGTGTTTGGTTTGCAAGTTGGTAACTCGGCGAACAATTCGGTGCATCCTGTCATGAAAAGGAAGGTCATAAGACTTATGGAGCTAGAATTCTTCCGTAGATTGGTGTCATTATTTGACGAATTGTGTTGTCGTTGCGCACAATACTTTGACAGGCGTCGATTGCTGCACTGCTTTGACAAGGTTATAGCATGAATTCGTTGTGTTATAGTCAAAGGTGTGTCAAATGGTGGCTTGTATGGAGTACCATCTTTGTGCTCTACAAATTTTCCTCATCTGTTGTGACAAAGCTCTTATGCAGGTCTGCTTGTGGAAGATATATTTTAATTTGCATCATTTTCGTTATGTTGCAGGCTGGGTTGTATTGTGTGCAGGAGTGTGAAACGGTAGATTGGCGCGTCACAAATGGCTGGCTGATTTGGAATCAAGTTGGGTGAATGAAAGTATGATGAAAATTATGATGGCATGGTCCTTTTTTGCTGAACATTAAGAAGGCTGAAGATTGTCATGGGCCTTTTGGCTTCAATTTTTTTGCAATTCTGACTCTTTTAATCCCCAAAAATGACACAGTTCTCTTTCCATTTCTCTTTCTAACAGGTTTAAACTTGAAACTGGAGCAGCTGGATCATGATTCGAAATCCGGCGGACCTTTGGGAGATGATTAGAACATAATGTGCCGTAATGTTTGATGACTTTGGTTTATCAGACAATATCTTCCTCATATGAAAACACCATCAACATTTTTGCTAATTTACAGCTGCCGTTTTAAGTTGATCTTGGCCTGTCAAAGATTTATTTGCACTTATGAAAGTTGGTAACAAAGTGACGATCGACCCGCGGCTAGACCACATAATGACTTGCAGCGAGAGTTGCGATACAATGTGTATTACATGACTCGTCCTTGTAACCTTAGTATCTTACTCACACTTTCCTGGTATTTAATAGCATCTTCCCTTCATTTGGCAGTATGCAATATGTGATGCGGCGAAGCTGAAGCTAGTAGTATATGCTCACGCGAATCAAAACTTGGTTGTCTGCTCTACGTAACTCTGGAAGTAGCCACCACAGAACTCCTGATTAATTCACTTGGCCATCAGCCATCCATGCTAGCACACTTCTGTCAAAAACTTCCTAGTCTGTTGCTTGTAAATGAACTTGGTTGTGCGTGACATTGACGGTTTTGTTGCGTTGGTAACTTGTGACCAATTTGGTGTATCCATGGTAAATTTCTCTTGCCTAAACTTGTTCCATTGTTTTTTCAAAGCTTTTTTTTTCAAATGATTTTTCTCGTTTTTTTTTCATGCATGACCTGTAAATTCGGAGCGAGACTTGAGCAACTTGCAGGACACATTCTTGTGCGTGTCGGGTGCGGAATACGTCAGCTGTATGGAAACCGTCATAGGTACATTGATGGTACCTTTGCGGTTTAGTCATGTCTCATATCGAATATTGTTCATAACTTGGTTTGTTAATCTTGTGTCTTATTATTGCAGATCACGCTGCTGTCATCATAGCATTGAGACATTGGTGGGTACAGTAAGCCCTCTGCAGAAGTTGGCACTACGGATTGACGAGTGTTGCACCCCAAATTTTGACCCCTTAGATCTTTATCATCATTTTAGGATCATATTAATTTGATTATCTGACCTTAACCTATTCCAAGTAAGTCTTTGTTAAGATACAAGCAAATCAGGGTTCCGTACGGTCGAGAATCGAGGTTTCGATGGTTTAATCAGTCAATGCATTGGATTGATTCTTCATTAAAAAAGTCTCCATATCACCAAATATACTCCATTGGGTCAAGTATGAATCCAATTTGAGGTTGTCATCAAAAGATCAAGAACAGTGCAGTTCAGGATACCCGATTAGGGTTTTCGATCAGGAAAAGTCAACTTTAGTTCGACTTTTGATTTAAAAGGTATTCCAATGAGGGAATTATGGTCCATGAAGTCCATATGGATTATTGAAGTCCACTCAAGAAGTTTCAAGGCCTCAGAAGACCCGGAACATCAACAATCGACTCGGTAGTCATCGATCGATCGTTCGGTTGACCGAAAAGTCAACTCTTCAATCATAAGGAATTAGACCTCGAAGTATGAAGCAAAAATGTTCCTAGTAACATATTACACCTATCCATGAAGTTTCGTGACCATTGGATCAAGGATTGAGGAGTAATCGAGAAATCGGGAAATTAGGGTTTTGAAAGGGGCAAGACCATAACTCCCTAACCACACATCCAATTGAGTTGGTTCAAGGCTTGATGGAAAGGTATTTACAAGTCCTACAAAAGTCTCACAGTGGTCCATAGGCATAAAATGCATAGATTTGAAGTTGTGGCCAAAATCATCACAAGAGGGAGAAAACACTTGGAGAAATTCTAAGTTGCTAGCCTTTTTAGGCATGTTTTCAGCCAACTTTGAGGGGTTTTTTGACCTAGTTCCACTTGGAATTTGAAACTTCCAAAAACATAAAAGTTGTAGAGATCCATGGGGGCTTTCCAAAAAGTTATAGAACTCTTCCATAGCCCTTGTGAGCTGAGAGTTTTGGATGGAGCAAGTTGGGCTTGCGCACTAGTTTGTCAACTTGTCAAAACCCAACATGAACTTGATTTCCAACTATGAACTTCATCTCTAACCATGGAATGACCTCTGATGAGATGTATTAGGGTGTAATGTGGTCTGGATCAGACAAGAATCCAAGCAAATCTCAAGTTCTTGACAAGACACATTAGTTTAATAAGGAAAAATGCAAAAGTTACACATGAGAGAGAGTGTTTGAGGGCTGTAGCAGGTGGAGGGTCTTGGCTCACTCAAATGTCACTTATCACATCACATTACTAGCTAGCTTTTGAAAGCTAAACCCCTTGCAAGCAAGCAAAACCTGCTGAACCAAAACCACTACATGGATTTCATGAGATTTTCACTAAAAATCTCCCTACAAGGCAAAAAACCAATCTGTCCTCATTTTTCCTTGCCTATAAATAGAGGTTTTTTCTATGCTAAAACATACACCAGAGCACTATAAAACCCAAGAGAAAACCATAGCTCTCTCATCTTGCCTTGCTTTACTTGTAAGTGAAGAAAAGGTTCCAAAACATCAAAAACTGCCTTGTTCAAAATTCCATACCAGCACCATTTCTAACTATTCAACCACCCTAAAAACCATCCATACAATCTATAAATCACATATAGAAGGTGTTCCAACCATTAACTTAGCCAAAAATACCACAACACAAAAATTCAACCTCTCACACCCTAAATATTGACTTTTCTGCACAAGATGATGAAACACACTGCCTAGATCATTTTCCTTCACTTTGACACTTGGAACACCTTCCATTTATGTCATACTAACTGTCTAGAACCTTAAACAAAAGCTTGAAATCCATTTGCACAAACTTTCCTCAAAAACCACTTGTTGCTTCAAAAAGAAGAAAGTTCAAAGGTTTGCATCAAAGGAGGGAGATTTGGCAGCTAGCTTATTATGGGAAGACTACAAGAGGTATGTGACCCTAAACCTCCTCATTGATATGCATCATATGTTTGAAATTGATTTTATGTTTGTTTGAGGGTTATAACTCATGAAAAAATATGATTAAATCTTGGTATTGTCATATGAAGTTTTTGTGCTATTTTTGTTTATGCTTGCTGTTAGGAGGTCATGACCTATTGTGTGAAGCATGATTGAATGTATGATGACATTTTTATGTTCAAATCAACTATACTATCTTAAACTGTTTTGTGGTTTAAGTTTTCAACTCATGTTTATGGCTATTAGAGCCTTGTATTAGGATTGTTGTTGGGTTGATTTGGTGACTCTCTTTAGAGTTTGCATTGGACCTGTCATTTGTTGGATTACATCATGACTATCCTTAGGATCCTGTGCTAGAGTTTGTTTGGCATAGTTATGTTGAAGTGACTCATACAAGGTTTGTTGACACATGCCTAGACCTTTGAGGATCAACAGTGCCATGTTAAGGTTTGTGTGTGTGCTTGTTAGGGTCTTAAGGAGATTTTGGTTTAAGGCATGATGACTGAAAATAAGAATGCTTTATTTCATTTCCTTTTTTGTTTGTCTTGCTGTCTGCTTGTTGTTGAAAGGATTCACAATAAATTGTTGATGATCAACATTATCATATTGGTGTCTATTTGCTGTCAAAACTCATTTTAGTTATGTCTTGTTTATGGAAAAACATTGCTGCTAAATTAATCATGTTTGCTTTTGAAAGACATTTCCGCATGCTTGGCTGTCTGGTCTTGTTAATATGGTCATATCAGTTGCTGCAAGGCATTGGATTGTTTTTGGTTGTTGTATGTTGTAGCATTAAGATTTTTGTTGGTTGAACTATATATCCTAGTTAGGATATGCAAGTGCTGTTGAAATACATAATGCATTTGTTGGTCAACTTTGTTTGAGGATGCCTTGGTTCTGTTAAGGGCCATTTTGAGCTTGCCAACTCATGTGAACTGTCAGTATGCTTGATTGGATTTTGTCAAATGATATGTCAATGTATTTGTTTTTGTTGAGATGATTCATATACTGCTGTTAAAGCATATGCTGATCCATGATGATCAACTTTGTTTTGTTCATAATTTTTGGTTGTCAAATTTTGTTTCTCATGCTATAATGTGGTTTGAGTTTTTGTCTGGACAAGTTATAACTGTCATAAGGACATACTGATGAATGTTTGGCTCTATGCTTTGCTTACTGTCCAAGTTTTTTGAGGTTTGTCAACCTATATTCCTGGCAGGATTTTAGTTGGTTCATGTCTGGCTGTTGAACCCTTGATGTTTGATGATAGAGCATGATGCTTAGGTCTGCTCAGTTTAAGTTTTGGGTTATCACCATTTATTATGAAGATGTCTATATTGGGTTTTAAGCATATGTGTCTTGTTTTGTGCTTTGCTATGACTTGTAAGTCATGTTTGATCTTCTGCCCTGAACTGCTTGTTAGTTTTATAGGTCATTGCTGTGTCTGCTCATATTAGGTAGCATCATGGTATCTTGCTACAAACCCAATTGCCATGACTTGACAGCCTCCCCCTTGATTACTAATAGTAGTCTAGAAGTTCTTAGGTGACTGATTCAAGTTTGCATTTAACTCATGTTTGTTTAAACTTATTGAATTTGTGTTGGCCTGAGGTGATGAGTGGTTTTGGTCTTGCTATTGACCATCCTGTTTTGTTTGTGCAACTCATATTCATCTTTGCAACTCATGTGCTTTCTTTTGTTCTAATGACATCTTGAATCATCTTTTGGTTAAAACTTGATCCATATCATATTTAAGACATGTGCATATCTGTTTTTGAACTGGATTGCAACTGTTTCATTCTCTGATTTCCAAAATACATCTCAACTGTTTTTGAAAAAACTGATTGTTGTTTAGCATGGTCATGGCCAATGTTGAAGTGATTCACCTAGATGTTGTTGAAACACATCTTGATCTATGATGATCAACATTTCCATGTTGTTTTGAATTTGTTGTTAAGAACTAGGTTCTCCTACTAGAATTTGTTTGTGTTTACTATCATAGAGTTGTAATTCTCATTTAAAGCAATGTATTGAATTGATGTTTGATTTGGCATAGTAATGACCAAAGACTGGCTGCTGCTTCTATATAGTTGTTATGCTGTTTGATCTGTTGCAAAACCAATTAGTCATGTTTAGATGTACAAGCTTGTTAGGCTGTTTGGTTAGACCAAGTTATCAAGGTGTGAGAACTATATGTGTGTGTGTTTTGAGGGTATCATTGCTGTAGGATTCAGTGTGCATTCTTGTTTGACATTTTGATTTGACAAAGAACAAGAGCTTACTGTCAGTTTCTGTTTTGAGGTTAGTCAACCTCTTGTGCTGTCAATTTTGGTGTGAGTTTTCTTGCAATCTATGTATGAGTTCATGTCTTGATGGAGTGTGAATCATTGGATGTGTGTTGATGTTTTGAAGCATGGAATGCTACATCATGAGAATGTTCTTCTTTTCTAAAACAACATTTCAAACTTTTGATCCATAGCTGCAACATACACATCATTTTCTGTGTTGATGAGTTTTTTAGTTCTTTTTGAGTCTAGAATCCATAAACTATATGTTTAGAGTTTGTGTATGGTGATCTCATGGGATGAATCTGTTTAGTTTAAGTCATGACTTTAAAAATGCATTTCAAAGCCTCCATATGCATTTCCATTCGTGTTTTACTATGTGCACATTATTTTGAAAAATAGATGATACCATCTGATTCCTCTTCAAATTTCAAGTGGTTTAGACTCAAAATTTGTGAAATTTGGTTGTGTTTTGGTCGAGTTTGAATGAAACCGTTTTGACACAAACTTGCCTTGCTTTGTTGTCTTGCCTGGCCCAGAATACTTGACTTGTTAGTTTAAGTATTAATGGGGTGGCTTGATACATTGGATGTATCGCCACCCCAGTGGTTATGCCTGCGTATTCATGAGCCTTACCTTTCTAGCCGTCCTGAGTTCGATCCCTGTGGGACAACTCTTTTGGTTATTTTTGGATTTTCTTCATATTTTGATATTTTATGTCTCTTTTCCGTAAGTTTTCACATGTGCACTTTGGTTGGTGTGGTAGAGGTTTTGACCTATAACCCACAAGACACGAGTTCAACCCTTGGTGTGGATATTCCATTAGTTTTTATTACTAATTTCTTTGATTTTTCTTCAAATTTCAAATTAATATAACTTTGTCATTTCTTATCATTTTTAAGTGATTCTTTTTGCAAATGTCTCTTAATTTTGCCTATTTTCATATGGTAATCAAAGAACTCAAGAGCTTGTATTCTAGAAACACTTTATGCAATGAAAAAACCTCGCTTGTAAGCATTTGTGTTTGATCTTCTCTTAAAACTTGAAAGTTTTTCCCCATTGAAGTTTTTAAACTTTTGTATACCATTGTTGTGACATTATTTGTTTAGGCATGATGCCTGTAAGTATACATGTCATCTTGTAAGCCCTAATGAAACCTCATCTTTGTTAAGATGCATCTTTGTTAAGATCCCCTTCCATCTTTATTAAGATGTACCCCATTCTTCGTTAAGATATGCTTTGGTTTTCACCTTTCATTAAGTCTTGTAAGAACTTCCCTCTTTCATGATATTATAGTATCTTAATGCTTGCTCTGGTCGCATACATTTACCTGGATTGAAATCATTAATATTTTAATATCTTAATACTTGCTTTGGTTGTAACCACCTATCTTGATTGAAATCATTAATATTGTAATATCTTAACTGCTTGTTTTGGTTGTAACCATTCATCCTGATTTAGATCCTTGCTTATTATAATATGCTTGATCATTCTAGGTTGTAACCATATCCCTTATATTCATCATATGTTTATGCTTTGTTAAGTTTAGTTTCCCCAAGTGATGGAACTCTTTAGTTCTCATCCAAGTTGCCTCATCTTTTTCCCTTCCAAAGGAAAGACTCTCTATTAACCCATTGGGTCATAGATAGCTCAATACCTTTATAGGTCTGGATAGAACCTTCTCCCCCTTTTGGTATGGATAGAACCAATAGGATTTAAACTCATAGGTCTGGATAGAACCTTCTCCCTCTTTTGGTCTGGATAGAACCAATAGGATTTAAACTCATAGGTCTGGATAGAACCTTCTCCCCCTTTTAGTCTAGATAGAACCAATATGATTTAAACTCATAGGTCTGGATAGAACCTTCTCCCTTTTAGGCCTGGATAGAGCCTTCCCCCTCCTTTTGTTCTGGATAGAACCAATTGGTCTTACAACGTAGAATTAGGTAGAATTTGCCTCATCCTTTTCCCTTCCAAAGGAAAGTCTCTCTATTAACCCGTTGGGTCATAGATAGCTCAATACCCTCATAGGTCTGGATAGAATCTTCTCCCCCTTTTGGTCTGGATAGAACCAATAGGATTTAAACTCATAGGTCTGGATAGAACCTTCTCCCCCTTTTGGTCTGGATAGAACCAATAGGATTTAAACTCATAGGTCTGGATAGAACCTTCTCCCTCTTTTGGTCTAGATAGAACCAATAGGATTTAAATTCATAGGTCTGGATAGAACCTTCTCCCCTTTAGGTCTGGATAGAGCCTTCCCCCTCCTTTTGGTCTGGATAGAACCAATTGGTCTTACAACGTAGAATTAGGTAGAGTTTGGTTAACTCTATGTAAGAATCATGGAGATGATTACTTACTCCTCTTTCTTGAGTGTTCAATATAGATATAGAGAGTTTGGATAAACTCTACACAAGCATGGATATGTTTGTTCCCCTTTGAACCTTGATCATAATCAAGTGTTCTTTATCCCTAGTCAGGTGAACTATGATTACTCTGATTCTATCCTAGTAAGGATACGTAGGCAGAAGATGCGATATCTTTGCGAGAAAACTTAGAAACTATCCTTAGGTCTTTACCTACACCTTTTATCCAATTCCAAAACCATAGCCAAAATTTAGAAAGTATTAGCATGCAAACAAACAAAAGGTTCCTGTAGAGTACTACAGATGTTTAGGATGTGAAATACCTACCCTAGGCATAACCAATCCCCGATCCCCGAATCTCTTAGCGTTGTTGTTACATCACGCAAAAGGTTCTTTCTTTAGACCTTTCCTTTGGATAAATTAAAGTCCGGTTGTGAATTTTAAGAATTAAGATTCAAGTTAATCAATAGCTTGGTATCACGATTCTCACTGCAACAACGAGGACTTCAAAGTTGGCAAAATTTAGCTTTTGTTCTTTTAACATAACTTGTAATACTGACTTCAAATGCTAGATTTCAATTCCAAATTCAAATCAAATCATCATCACTGTCATGTTTGCTACTGTCATGTTTGCCTTTATGGAATTTATATTGTGTTGTCAATATGTGGTAAGCATGGATGTATGAAGGCCAATGAATTATCTAAGAGCTTGGGCCCACTACCGGTATTACGGTTTTGCATGATGAACCGCAGGATTTAATGGAACTTTGTTAAGTTTTCCAACAAAAACTTTGCTAGCTTTATTAGTCTCCAACTTAATCCACCTTACCATAACAAAAGGTTGTTTTAAATCCATGAATTCTTTCGTCATCAAACTCTTTTCTAAAAATGAAATGATATCACCTCTCCTCGTCATTTGGAACAAACTCCCTACATGGCCAGACTTTCTCACATGAATTAATGATAATACCACCTTAATACCCATTTCCAGGTGCAACTCATGAACATCTAATAATGGTCTTGAACTATTCTTGAACAAATTTTTTAAGTATGGACGAAATTATATCAAACTCTGAAATCTTCTTGCACCATGGCCTGCTTTGAAAATTAGAGAACTAAAATTTGAAATATGAGCCTCAGTTCAATGTCCAAAATCCTAACTAAGAAATGTATTGGATTCTGACAATTTTCAACCATAAAGCCTTATGAATTGATTTATGGGTGATTTGAATTGGCATAAAATCAATTACTTAGAACCTCAAACGCACATCATTCAAAATCATGCAAACCTTGACCTGATCATGATCAAACTTTCTCCTGACCAAACCTCAGTCAGAATCAGCTGAACTTCAATCATACCACACACATTTTTGACAAACAAAATAAAAAAAAAACAAAAAAAACATGTAGGACAAATTTTGGGTATGACACCAGATTCATACATTAAAACTAAATAAAATAATAATGACAATATTCTTGCTAATAAAAAAGATTAATAATCTAGAATATTTTCAATAATATCTTAATTATTTGGACTCTGCCCAATATTCTATCGAGTAATAATCTAACTAATGCCTTAATTAAATACCAACATTATTAAATATCTAATAAACCTAAATAAAAGCCTAATAATATAATAATTGGCCCATAATATAATCTAACCAAATTAATAATACATAATAAAGTAATAATTTGTCTTAATATATATAATTATTAATATTGAACCTATATAAGGACTCAAATATAATATTATTAATAAGCCTATTATTTACCATTGTCATTAATTGACTACCAAATAATAATTATCTTAATAATACCTAAATGGCTAGTTAAATTAAAACATTTTTAGCAAGTTAATAATAATAACCTTTTGGCCTAATTTATACTAGATATATCATTCCAATTAGTTACATGAATAAACTATTAAACTAAAATCTAAACAACACCCTAAAAAATGGAAACTATAGCCTAGACTAAAATCAAAATCTTAAGAGAAAATAAAAAGTCAAAATGATCCCCTTTTAACATTTTAGGTCATTGAGGTTCACCAGACGACCTGTATGGAACCCTGATAAGTTAATGTCCTACATCTTAATGTTAGATGATGGCGCAGATCTATAAGGGGGGTTGAATAGATCTCTTGTTAAAAACAGAGTCGGCACTACCAATATTTAGTTTTAAAATTTTTTAGGCAGAAGCGACCGAGAAACTATATTCGTCTAAAACGAACATTTACCGAAAAGATCGAATATACGCAAAGCCTATGGAATCTGATAAAAACGAGATTAAGAATCACTAATTTGAACACACATCAACCAGAATTTATTCACTATGCGGTTGGACTATTTCCAATGCCTGAAAAAAATATAACCCAATTGAAAAGACAACATAAGCGTTTGTTGTTCACACAATTAGTCAAACACTTGGTGTGCAAGGCACCACAAGTGAATTCCAATATGTGAGTGAAGTGCTTAAGTATTCAATTACAATCAAGGATTGTAATAAGCTTCTAAAAATGTTTCAACGCTACACACATCATAATTTTGATCGACTAAATTTTTTGCACACAAACTTAAAAAATAAGCAATTGAAAAATAAAGCGAGAATACCGATTTGTTGAGGCAGTTCCCCCGTCGCCCTCGCTCGGGGTACGTCTTCCTTCAATTCTAAAAATAGAATTGAGACCTGTATATATATAACCTGTTGGTAAATGTTTACAAGAGAAGCAATAGAAATCAAACGATCAAACCCAATTGTTGATGCAGAGCCTATTCCTTCTCTTCCCTTGATTCAAGCTGAATCAAGTCCTTCGAATGCGGTGAATAAACCTCTAATTACGGCACACCCTTTGAAGAACCCCACAGTCTTCAAATCTTTCTCGGCTGATTTCAATCACCAACGCTTTGAACCCGAATCTCCCTCTTACAATCTTCCGGTTACTGCTACTAAACCGACAGAACCACTCGTTCTTCAATTACCTTCGCTCCATTGAATCCGTGGACCGATTCGTGCAAAAAAACCCCAAAATCCAAGATTCTTGGAGGATAAGACCCTAACGATTTTATTCAAGAAAAACCCACTGATATCTCAACCCAAATTCGATTACACAAATCCTATGTTTGGACGTTATCACCTCTAAATTGCATAATGCACAACAAAAATGATTATGTGTTGTTGTTGAGAAAATACAAGAAAGAGGATGAAGATGATGAGAACAAAATCAGTGTCTTTTTTCACTTTTCTTGTTATTTTTGAAGAATAAGCTAACTCAATATATATCCAAGTAAAAAATAATTAACCAACATAACAAACACCTAAACAGTTTCTCATAATAGAAATTTGACTAAAAATGTGTGAGCGGTCGACCTATACATAGGGAAGGGTCGGCCTGAGCTCACCGAATTTCAAATTATGCAGAAAATAACACTTTGCATCGACCGAAACAGGCCATGCATCGACGCAAAGCATACAAAATTAGACAGACATAAATGGACAAAATATGAGTCGACCAGAGGGTCGACGCGAGCACACCTGAGAGTAGACCATGCAAAATACTTTCTGTATTTGTCGATCGGAACAATGTTTGAGTCGACTCAAAGACACAAAATATGCAAAAATGCATATTTTCATGTATTATGCTACTTTTGAGATACTCCACCATATAGTAAGCTAGACAAACATGACCAAACCTATATGGAGCATATATTGAACAATTTCTATATGTATCAAACAATGGTTTTGCCCAATGTTTGACTCAAGAGGAATAAGGCATGAATATGTGACACAAAGATACCGTTCAAAATACATTTTTCTACCTATCTAAGTTTTGACATTATTAAAATAAGTATAGCTAACTATGAGGAACTTTCCCCTCACACTTAAGTCAAGATAACTAGAAATAGGGTGGTCAGAATTTGGGGAACGACACTCACGAAGGATGACTCTAGCGTTTTGGTAAGGTACCTAGAGTCACGGACCCTATTCGAAGGTTTGTCATAATAACGGATTTGCCAGTATACGACAATATTCACATGAAAGATCTACTCTATGCGGGGTCTTTGTGTCAACTAAGCAAGATGTGTATATCGAAGGATAAAACTACGCAACCACCATACTCAACAAAGGTTCTAGACAGGGTACCTAAAGTCATATACCATATTTGGAATATCGCCATAGTAACAAACTTGCCGTTATATGACAACATTCACAAAAGATAATCTACTCTAGGTAGAGTCTTCACACCAACCAAGAAAGATGTGCATCTCGAAGGCTAACACTATGCAATCTCCAATCCTAATAAAAAAATTTCGATTCTAGACAGGGTCCCTAGAGTCATGAACCATATTTGGAATATCTTCATAGTAACAGGCTAGCCATTATACGACAACATTCGCAAAAAGGATCTAGTATAGGTGGACTCTTCATGTTGACCAAGCAACATGTGCATTTAGAAGGCCAACACTACGCAACCACCAAACTTAAACTTAGATTATTTTTAAGACTTGAGAATACATCCTCACACGAAAAATGTGCGTACGTGAAAGCAAATGTCACCCAAACTCATAAAGTTGTTAATAGACATAAATATACAAACAAAATAAGATTAATGAAATAAAATAATAAGATAAATAACAAAAAGCATAAAAATAATATAAGAAAACAAAAATAAGGCCTACAATATTCACATAACTAACTAAACTAGGCTTGACTCTCTAAAGTCCCCAATGAAGTCAGCAGCTGTCGCAACGCAAAATATACTCAAGCAAATAAACGTTTGAGTGACAATGAAGTCTCCACCAAAGTTTAATTTTTAAGGAAAATTTTGATAAAACCCTAAAAGACAAAAATATGATCATCGCAACCAAATCCAAGTTTGGGAATTGATTATGCGTAGAGAAAGTATTAACACCCCACGACATCTATTGTAAACAATGGTTACCCCTAATGAATTTTGCAAATAAATGGTGTTAGCATAAGGTATTCGACTTCTCCTAATTATTAAGATATACTTACCAAAAGAAAGAAAAGCAAAAAAATAGGTTTTGTATAAGGGTTCTTGACAAGACGTTAAATCTTGCTCCTACGTGTCCTCAACTGCGATGAAGAATTCAAAACAACATAGTTCTTGGGGTAGAAAAAACTTGTAGGTTGATTGGTTTTAATTAAAAAAATTTGATCGTGCTAAGTGAGTAAATTTTTGATTGAAAAGGTTTATTCGCTTGGTGACGAAAAACAAGAGTTTTTTTAGTTCTCTCTCTCTCTCTCTCTCTCTCTCTCTCTCTCTCTCTCTCTCTCTCTCTCTCTCTCTCTCTCTCTCTCTCTCTCTCACTCACTCACTCATAAACACACATAAAATTGTGTAGAATTGTATGTTTAGGTTGTTTTTACCACTTTCTTAGAATCGTATGTTGTTAGTTTTTTCCTTGGTAGAGATTTATCAATGAAGTGTAGGTTCTATTAGAATCCACACTTCAAATTATCTTGTTATTGATAAAATCTTAAAGTTTTAGTTGTAGAATTCTTTGTTGTATTGATTTAGTACATTTACACGTCTTGTGTAAATTTGATATTAATTCAATACTCTGTTTGATAATTTTTTGGCTAGCTTTTTTATTCAGTTTTTTATCATATTGTGTGTATCGATTGAGGTGTCTCATGTATATATCGTTCAATAAGCATAATCATTTTATAAGCACATTGCTTCCGCCACGTAATCTTATTTTTGTTTTCAATCTCTAATAAACTTTTCAAAACTATTTTTCAAATCGGTAAATTTTATTTTGGAGGTCTAACCACGCCCTATTGATTGTTGCATCCGTGAATTCTCACCCATTAGTTTGTAGTCATCATTGCATAAAACATAGAAAGTTATGACATGATTCAAGATATTGTGCAAACACTCAATTCAACTTAAAATCACTTTCAATGGAAAAATTTAGAGTGTTTTACATGACAGAAGTTAAAGTGGCAAAAAATGAAGCGACATCAAATTTTAGAGAATTTGTGCTAAGGATTAAACTTCTATTTTATTAGACTGGTCCTAATTATTCCTACATATAAAATTTGTGTGGCCTAACAAATTATTGTCCATTTCTTATCATAGGAGCTTAAAAAAGGTTTATTATCCTTTTTATCCTGAATGTTAACTTTGGAGTTGATTTTGATGTTTTAACTTAAAAAATGGTTTATATTGACCCCTTATCACTTCAAAATATTAGATTAGTCATTTTTATGAAGTTAGAAACAAATTTAGCGAACTATTTCTGAGTTTTTTGGACCAATTTTCATGTAATCAAACAAATTATTGTCTCTTTCCTAACATAAAAGCTTAAAAAAGATTTATTACCCTTTTTGTACTGAATGCTAACTTTGGAGTGGATTTTGATCTTTTAATTTAAAAAATGTTTATATTGTCCCCTTATCACTTCAAAACATATCACATTAGTCATTTTTCTCTAATTAGAAACAAATTTAACGACCTATTTCTAAGTTTTTTAGATCAATTTTCATGTGATCTAACAAATTATTATCCGTTTTCTATCATGGAAGCTTAAAAAAATTATAAGTTGTTTAAAAATAATGACTTATTATTATAAGATAATATTTTATGCGACAAATTTGTAAATCTGATCAAAGAACAATACAACTAGTTAAGTCACATAAGCAATATTAATTATATTAATTTTTTATATGGCGTGTTTGAGTTTCATACACTATAGATAGATCAAATATTATGTTATCTATCTCATTTTAAAGAGAGAAAAAAATGGCTGCAATTCTCAAGTTGTACATTGTGTTTGTATTTCTTTTCTTATTTTTTGTTGCATCAAAAGTTGATGGTGAGCCATTTTTTTCTTCAAATTTCATTTTAATTTTTTATTTCTTATTTGTTTGTATAGAAAATATTTTGTCTCATAACAATATAAATTTATTATTATTTTTTGTTATAGGTAAGGCTTGTATACACGATCGTCAATGTAGATGCACTCTACATATGGAAAGCAAGTGTATTAATGGTTTCTGTAAATGTTTAATTATTAGTGCTAGGTGGAAATAGGTGGAAAGACGCCTTGAATGGATGACTGCAAACACTCTCGTGCCTAAATAAAAAAATCTATGTAATATTTTATTCTAAGGCAATAAACAATAAATAAATAAAATAACAAAAAAATATTATAAAATCGTTATCTATTTTATTTTAATTGAGCAGGTATCACCCATTGAACAAACCATTATCTTAATCTGCCAAAATCATATATATATATATATATATATATATATATATATATATATATATATATATATATATATATATATATATATATATATATATATATATATATATATATATATATATATATATATATATATATATATATATATATATATAGAGAGAGAGAGAGAGAGAGAGAGAGAGAGAGAGAGAGAGAGAGAGAGAGAGAGAGAGAGAGAGAGAGAGAGAGAGAGAGAGAGAGAGAGAGAGAGAGAGAGAGAGAGAGAGAGAGAGAGAGAGAGAGAGAGAGAGAGAGAGAGAGAGAGAGAGAGAGAGAGAGAGGAGTAGTTAATATGAGAGATGAGAGGAATTAATTTAAACCATTAGATCCAAATCAATGATTCAGATTTAATTAAATGATAGTGATTAATTTTCAGTTTTAGTAACTCGCGTGAGATGATTTTTATTAATTAGGAAAACACAATTGATATTAATTCTCGCACTTCCCTAATTGACTTTTGTTTCTTCCCTTGAACACGTGTATGTTTTATTGCACGTTCTCCCACACAATCATAATTGATAAAAATTATATTAAATTGAGTTATTATCGGGAAGTAACTCCTTATGTCGTTGTGCTTCTATTGCCGAATCAAACCTCATCCAAAATTCAACCAAGCTAACATTTGGATTCAAGAAATTACCATAAAAAGAATTCTCACTTTCTGACTTTGATGTAGTTCTCAATATCCCAACCAAAAAAATATCTTTAAAGTATGCTGGCATCCACATGTCTCGAATTTCAAACATATGTGACAACCAATCATTATTTTCTAACTCAAATTTGGTCATTATAGACTTCCATGTAGCTTCAAACTCATTTGGTGTCTCAGACCCCCAAACACATGACTTGAGACTTATGTTGAACTCTTCATTAGCATTCATAGAACTACCTATTTTCTCAAAAAAAAATTTCATTATGTGCCACATGCAAAATCTATGAGTAGAGGTAGTAAAAATATTTTCTATAGCTACCTTCTTGGCAGGATCTTGATCAGTTATTAGAAGAGTTGGAATTTTTCCTCCCATTGCTTCCAAAAACTTTTGGAATAACCATGTGAATGAATCAATTTTCTCATTTGCTAAAAATCCTGCTCCAAGAGTTATAGATTGTCTATGGTGGTTTATTCCAGTAAAAGGTGCAAAAATCATAGAATATTTATTTGTTTGATACGTAGTATCAAATGAAATCACATCCCCAAACACAGAATAATTCTTTTTACAAATTCCATCGGCCCAAAAAACATGTTTTAGCCAACCTTCTTCATCTAACTCATACGCATAATAAAATGATGGATTAACTTCTTACTTCCTTCTAAATTTATCAATAAAAACATGAGCATCAGAATCTTTAATCAATGTCTTTAAATCTCTCGAATAATTTTGAAGATCTCTCTGTGTGCAACCAACATTTTGATAACCCTCAAACTGTTCTTTTAATAAGTGGAAAGTTTTTGATGTTCCAATATTTGCCTTACTATATGCAAGTAATAAATTCTTGTGAATTGGATTCACTTTTCTTGCCGATCTTAAAAACGGTCTCTTCATAGGTGAAACAAGAGCGTGTGTATGAATCTCATGAAATCGAACTAACTCATATTTACCTTCTTCCACTCATTTGAAAACAACATTTCCATTGTATCTTTTTCTAGTAAGACTCCTTCTTATAGCTTTGATACTAGATTCACCCTGCTCCATCTCATTTGTCTTTGTATTGGCAAATAACCTTGTTTTGAGCAAACAAAGTACTTCCAACGCTTCACGCCGTTTTTGTCTTTAGTTTCTCATGATGAACGCACACTAAATCTGACATGATGTGCATATGTTTTTGTAAAATTCTCCACCTTCTAATGTATCAAATACTTGTCCAATCTTAGGCTTTAACTCATCATCACAATTTGACACCCATTCATTTTCCTAAAAATCACAAAATAATACAATGATATCAAATATATTTAAATTAATTTATAATCTTCGATCTTATTACCTAAAAAGAAATTAAATCATTTTCCTAAGTATGAGTGATACTAACAATATTAAATAAATTAAAGCATAAGGGAATGATAAATATGTTAAATATGTTTATACGTATTTGGTATATTATTTCTTCTTGTCTGCACTTTGTTTTGGTTAAAGAAAATATTAAATAAAATTTGATTTCAAGCTAAAAGATGCTACCTTGGGTGGTTGAGTGCCAATTGATATCACTTTGTCCATAGCAATAAAAAGTAGGAAACACTGAATAATAGAAGAGAAAGAAGATGATATGTAAGTGGTTTTCAGAAACAAGAAATGAGGAAGAAGGTAATGTATTTTCTTAGAGGAAACATTAATATTAGTTAACGTTAATTATATTTTCTTAATTAATAAAAACTCTCAAGGGAAGAAAGAAAGTCAGCTAGGGAAGTGAGAGAATTAATATCAATTGTGTTCTCCTAATTAATGAAAACTCTCACGCGAATGACTAAAGGTGAAAATTAATCACTATTATTTAATTAAATCTGAAACATTGATTTAGATCCAGTGGTTTAAATTAACTCCTCTCATCTCTCACATTAATTACACCTCTCATTTGATATGCAATATATATATATATATATATATATATATATATATATATATATATATATATATATATATATATATATATATATATATATATATATATATATATATATATATATATATATATATATATATATATATATATATATATATATATATATATATATATATATATATATATATATATATATATATATATATATATATATATATATATATATATATATATATATATATATATATATATATATATATATATATATATATATATATATATATATATATATATATATATAACAAGAAATTAAATTTCTTTAGATATTTAAAACCTCACCATTTACAGAAAAAAGTATATCGTCCAATTCAGAATCTAGAACCAAATGTCTTATTTAAACTAATAAAGTTATGGACATTAGTATTGAATAACCTACTTAAAAATATAATAGAGTTAAAATTGAACTTTTTAAACAGCTGCCTACAATCCTCCACAATAGGCTCGATGTCGGGATTAACTAAGCAGAAATTGATACACTCATCTGATGTAAGAAAGTTAGACCAAGTTGCGGTTACCACACACATTATGAATATTTTCTGACATAAAAAATCAAATTTACATGATTCGACTATCGATTAGTGCATAAGTGTTACAGGTAGTTATAACATAAAGAGGTAAGTTGTGTCATCCTCTTAAGCTTTATTGTACTAAAATCATATATTTTTTGTACAATAAAAATCAAACACATCTTAATAGAGACTCTAAACAAAAATTCAAATTAAAAATATAAGAAATTCAAATGAACTTTATGCATTGATGATAATCTTCCATTTATTATGTTTTAACTTTTCATCATTGTAAAGGATTAAACTTTTACCTAAAAAATATTACTTATTATTTATATTTTTTCCCTCAAGCTTTGAAATCGTGAAAACCTGTCATTCATATTCATTTTTGATAGAGCTTCATAAAAGATATTTTTTCTTTAAAAAAAAAAAGATAATAAATAGCAAACTCATCTTAAATGAATAAATAAAATTTGTAAATAAAAAAAAATCCAAACAAAACTTTTTGTAGTACTCATAATCTTTCTTTTATTAAATTTTAAACTTTCATCACTGTACAGGAATAAAATCTCATCAAAAAATATTACCATACTTGATGTCCATATTTTCTTTCTCTCAATTTTTGGTATCACGAAAACCTCTCCTTCATATGCATTTTTTAGAAGGTTTCTTTAAAGAGAATTTTAAGAAAAGAATAAATAATAGAGATTAAACCCATTTAAAATGAAACTCTTGATAAAAAAAATGAAAACTAGAAGAAACTCTTTGCAGTGTTCATAATCTTCCCTCCCTCAACATCATTGTCATTCATACATTTGTTTAGCTCTACGACCCGCCACTAAGAGGTTTCACATTACAAGATTATCAACTAGCGCCTACATTTGAGGAGTACTCTCAAATCTTAAGGGTTTAGATCAAGAGTCAGGTTCCTTTCGTCTATACCAGTAGTTGTCCGAAGTTTCCTCTTATCGTTGAAGCTCTTCGCATTAGTAAGAAGGATGTGGAAGACAATCTCAAGACTAAAGGAAAAGGTATTCGAAAGTTTGCTTCGAAGTTTCTGGTAGATAAGGTCATTTCTTTTGCTGAAGCTGGAAGGCTTTCAATGTCGTGCTTGCTTTACTAATATATAGGGTCGTTTTGTTTCCAAACATGGAGGATTTCCTAGATCAATTTGCCATCAGTATCTTCTTGTCTAAGAACCCTGTTCATACGTTCCTTGCTGATACCTATTATTCTGTTCATTTGAGGAATGAAAAGAAGAAATGAACTATTGTATGTTGTGCTCCTATGTTGTACCGTTGGTTCATGTCTCATCTTCCGTAGAAGGGTCCCTTCGTTGAGAATAGTGGAAATATCAAATGGTCTCAAAAGATCATGTCTTTAGCTGCTGATGACATGTCTTGGTATTCTCGAGTTTACGACAACACCAGAATCATTCTTCATTGTGGTAAATTCTCCAATGTACCTCTCTTGGGTATAAAGGGTGAAATTAACTACAATTCGATACTTTACTTGTATCAATTAGGGTATCTTATCCTTGACAAGCCAGATCCCGCGGTAGTGAAAGAGTTCATCTTTCATGAATGGGTTGATGAAAATTCACCGTGAAGGAAGATATGAGTTGGATAAAAAGAACTGCATAGAAAAATAAGCCTACACACATTGGGTTAAGGAACGAGTCCAAGTGATCTTGCTACCATTTCCTTTTGAGCCTTCCATGAATGCCAAGCTTCGTAAACTTGCCATTGTTCCTCTATCTGAAGTTGATCAACTCAAGCAGACTATTGAGATGTTGAAGAAGGAGAACGTTAATCTTCACTTCAACCTTGATAGAGTCACATCCGAGAAGGAAAGCTCTCAGATTGAACTCCTCAAAAAGAGGGAGCTCGTGCTCAAGGAGATGGAGGTTGAACAGAACAAGCGGAGGAAAGTAGGTTATGCCTTGAAGAGCACTTATGATGGACTTCCCTCAAAGAAAAGACAACTCGCCAAAACTCAGTATCAAGCCTACAAGGATGAGTTGAGCTATAAGAAGCAACTTGGAGAACTTCGAGCAAAGTTATCATAGTACAAGACAAAGCTGCAAAGTGAACAAGATTGTGCTGACCAGTTGGTGAAAGAACTTTCTCAATGTCAAGTCGAGCTCGATAAATCCTTCAGTGATATTCATAAGTTTCAAGATCAAGCACATCAGAACAGAGAAGATATCAGTTAGTCCAACTTGGAGAGTACTCATTGGGAGCGCCAGAGCCGCCATCTGTAAGTCCTCTTAGATCAGAAAGAGACATTTCTACAGGATCTTCTTCAAGGATCTAATCATTCTTTATTGCGTAACCTCATGAAGGATGTGAAGTATTGAAGTGAGAGACATATTCGTCTAGCCATATTTGTTGAGCACGCACTTAAAGACTTGCCAGAGTTGTTGAAGGAAGCATATGTTGATGTGCTACCGCACAAGACTCTTTGGGTTGTTTTTCTTTTCTTGTCTGTTTGTAGGGTGGTTTTTGATAGGATTCGTGCTGATCTTGTTGTAGCCCAAAAGGAAAATATTTGAGTTGAATTTGACTTGTACTTCTTTTCCCTCATTGAATGAATGAATAGTTTTTCTTGCCAGTTTTATCTTTGTGTCTTTACTTATATACTTTATGATTATTACTAACAAAGGTAAAAGCTCACGAATTCCTAGGATTTAAAAATTTATTTTACATACATTGCATTCATTCATGCACGCATATGCATGGCCTTCAACCAAAGAAAACAAATGCTTACACTATCCGTCTCTGCCTTGTAGCAAGACGACGACTCGACATCACTATTTCACTTCATTAAGCAAATCCAAGATCATGGATAATATTGAACAAGAGAATGCTGCCTATAAGGAAACCATGGCTTAGCTCCAAGGTCGAATGGATCAGTTCTAGGCCAACATGGATATTATCATGGAGTTCCTTCATGTTCAGAAGGACGTCGCTGCTGCTACTTCTGTTGTTGCAACCATCACTGATGCAACTGTTGTCACTCATGTGGTGATTTCTCCTCCTGTTATTGTTGAAGCACTAGTTGAGACTATTGTTCAACCTACTGCCAACCTACCAAGTGTTCAGCCTGGTCCGAAGAGAATGCATGTTTCCTTTCCATGGGGAATGCCTCCGAATTTCACTCCTCAGATTGCCAGTGATAGAGCCTTTATTCTGTATCAACCTTTTACTGCGCACATGCCCAATGGGAATTCTATTGCTTACCGATGGGGCATGCCTACTCCGCTTCCACCTTCTGCGGTGAACCACGATGATCATGAAATTCCTCAGACGCAGATTCTTCAGAATCCTATGCCGACTGATGTTGAGACCCCTGATGAAGATGATCATGTGTACATAGGTCCCCCTATTCATGTCTAGGTTTTGTCTTAATCTACTCAAATTGTTGTTCAGAATGTTCATTTTAGAGTGCCTTATCCTGAGGCATCCTCTGCCGCTGTGGTACCTCCGTCTAGTTATCCTTATTGTTTTCAGATGGGTCAAAATTCTAGTCAGGTGGTGATTTTTGGCCTGGTATATCCGTCTCAGTTTACTTCTCCTCAGATGCCTGCTCTGGCTGCATCACAACTTCCAAATCTATAGACTCTTGTGAGATCTGCAAATCATAATAGACCTTCTGACTATAAGCTGTTAGATGAAAGGATCAGGGCTATTGAAGGGTATTATGCTTTTGGGATGGAAGCCAAAGACTTGTGTTTGGTTCCTAATGTTGTGCTACCACAAAATTTTAAGATTCCAGAGTTGCCAAAGTATAAAGGGTTGAGTTGTTCGCGAAGTCACGTGATAATGTACTGTAGGAAGATGGCATCCTATAATGACAATGATGAATTGCTGGTTTATTGCTTCCAAGATAGCTTTCCTGGAGCTTCTTTGGATTGGTATATGGGTTCAGAGAGTATCAATATTCGCTCCTACCATAAGTATAATCTCGATTTGGCTCCTACCATATTGCAATTGCAGAATCAGTCTTAGCGTACAACTGGAACTTTTAAAGAATATGCGCAGAGGTGGCGCAAGATGGCCTCTCGTGTGCCACCTGCTCTTTTTGAAACTGAGTTGGTTAATATCTTTATGGGAACTTTACAAGGGATGTACTATGAAAAGATAATGGGCAGTTCTTCTTCAAACTTTGCTGATATCGTGACTATTAGTGAAAGGATTGAAAATGGTTTGAAAATTGGTAGGATCGCTGGTACCCTGGTCAACTCAACCAACAAGAAACCTCAGAACAATTATCCGAAGAAGAAAGAAGGTGAAGTGAATCCTGTGATGGAAAAATTCTCTCCTTAGTATCATGTTCCCATGGCTGTCATACCGTATTATCCTTATCCTTATGTCGCTGTTGCCTAGTATCAACAATCGCCATATTAGTATCAGCTGTAACCACAAGTTCAGAATTCTCATAATCAATAATAACCGCAGCGTCAATGATCTCAACAAAATAATAATAGTCAACAATATTAGAACAGACAGAACAACAACAATCAGAACAACCGCAAGCGTCCGGATTTTAACAAAATTCTTGTGTCGTATACATAGTTGTTTCTTTATCTGTTTCATCAAGGGGAAATTGTTCCCAAAGAGATTGCACCTGCAATTCCTCCTTATGATCCGAAGCATAATCTGAATGCATCATGTACTTACTATTATGGGTACATAGGACATACTACAGAAGACTGCTTTGTTTTCAAGACCAAGGTTCAAAAGCTTATTGACCAGAAAATCCTGATATTTGCTGAAGAGTATTCTAATATACAAAATAATCCATTGCCTAATCATGGTGGACCTGGGGTTAATATGGTTAAGGACGATCAAGGGGCCGAGTTTATCAAAGATGTCGACAAAGTGAAAACTCCAATGAATGTAGTGATCAAGAAGTTAAAGGAGTAATGGTTATTTAAAGGTCTTCATGGGAAGTGACAGATCTGCGATGATAATCCCAATCAGTGCCGAAGGTTAAATGGTTCTGTTCAGATCTTGATGAACCAAGGTGTGGTTCAGTTTTCCAGAGCCAAGTCTATGGAAGAGGTAGCTACCATTGAGCCGTTCACGGTCATATATAGGAAGGTTCACGCAGAAGCTCCTAAAAAGAAAATACAGCATATCACTGATTGTGCACCAAAACCGTTCCCATATCAGAATTCAAAAGAGGTACCTTGGAAATATGGTTCCACCGTGTTTTCTTAGGGTCGAGAAATTCAGTTTTCAAAATCCAAAATTGTGAATGTAACTGCTACTAGAAGGATGACTCGTAGCGGACGAGTGTTTACTCCAAAAGTCACATCTAAGCCAGTGCAAGTTCCAAATGTTGTTCCTTCTAAGGAGAAATCTACAACCCCTGCTATGCAACAAGGGGCATCTACCGTTGCATCAGTACCAGTCACTCCGTCTATGGATTTTGCAAAGAGTAAAGAGGCAATTGATGATCAAGAGTTTCTCAAGCTGATCAAGAAGAGCAATTTTAATATTGTGGATCAACTGGGGCAGACTCCTTCAAGAATTTCAATCTTGTATTTACTCATGAGCTCGCCTGCGCACAGATCGGCTCTGTTGAAAGTTTTGAATGTTGCTCATGCAATGCACGATATTCCCATAAAACAGTTTGATGACGTGGTAGCAAACTTAACTACAAGTCAGTATTTGGGTTTCAACAAATCAGAGTTGCCTCTTGAAGGAACTTCCCATAATAGGGCATTACATATATCAGTAACTTGTATGGACTCCTTGTTATCTCGTTTTTTTGTAGATACCAGTTCTTCTCTCAACGTGATGCCTAAGGGTACATTGAATCAACTACTGGTAGAAGGGAACAAGATGAGGCCGAGCGCTTTAATTGTCAGAGCTTTTGACAGTTCCAACAGGAAAGTTATTGGCGAGGTGAATCTGCCCATTAAGATCGGACCACATTTGTTTACCATTACTTTCCAAGTGATGGATATCAATCCTGCATACAATTTCTTATTGGGGCGACCCTGGATTCATGCCGCAGAGGCTGTTACTTCCACATTGCATCAGAAACTGAAATTCATATTTGAAGACCGTTTGTGGTGAAGAATATTTGCTAGTAAGCGATTTATCATCCTTCCGATATGTCGAGACTGAAGAAGGCATAAATGAGGTGTTGTTGCAATGTCTTGAATTCAAAGATGTCAGCTCCGCTTCTGACAATCCCAGTAGATCATCGAAAATGACCATGTTATATGTAAAAAGTGCTAAAGAGACCATTGAGAAAGGTGCCTTGCTTGGCTGGGGTAAATCTTGGATGTGGTAGACAAGCATGATTGGTTTGGACTAATTTATCATCCTGATCAACAAGTTAGCTCGTGTGGTCAACCAAAATGCAATCTGATCAGGTTCAGTAGTGCTGGTTTTCAGGAGGGTGATATCATGGCAGCCATTGATGATGTTGGTCTTAGAAACCAAAGTGCAAGCTTTATACGTAAATTTTTGCCTAGCTTCAAGCTCAACAATTGGACATCTACTGTGGTTCCCGTGGTTTTTCCTACAAACATGTAATCCATTTTACTTTCTTGTTCCCTCATCCTCGCCCGAGATGAGTGGATAGCTTGTAAAAGGCTTCCCGCTTTTGAAATATTATGTGATCAATAAATAAAAGTCTTTTTGCATTCAAATTATGCTATCTTTTCTCCTTTTATTTTACTTTTTCACAAATAACAAATGACAAAAGTTTCTTTTATTTTTCACCTTTCAAAATAGCTCATTCTAAACAAACTCATAAACATAGAGAACAAATAAACACATTGAAAACAACATGACAAAAATCATTATAATTATGGGATTCCAGTTAACCAAGCTGAAGTAGATTGTGAGGAAGATTGTGAATTACCGGCTAAACTGGCAAGGATCCTTAAGCACAAGCAAAAATATATTCAGCCACATAAAGAGCTAGTGGAAGTTGTCAATCTTGGTACAAATGATGTCAGAAAAGAAGTCAAGGTTAGGGCATCCTTCGCTGAGCAAGTACACTCTGAGTTGGTCAAGTTATTGAAAGAGTATGTTGATATTTTGCAAATAAATATGGTCATCGCAACCAAATCCAAGTTTGGGAATCGATTATGCGTAGAGAAGGTATTAACACCCCCACAACATCCATTTTAAACAATGGTTACCCCTAATGAATTTTGCAAATAAATGGTGTTAGCATATGGTATTCGGCTTCTCCTAATCATTACGATATGCTTAAAAAAAGAAAGAGAAGCGAAAAAATAGGTTTTTTATAAGGGTGTTTGACGAGACGTTGAATTTTGCTCCTATGTATCCTCAACTGCGATGAGGAATTCAAAGCTACATAGTTCTTGGGGTAGCAAAAACTTATAGGTTGATTCGTTTTAATTTAAAAAAATTTAATCGTGCTAAGTGAGAAAAAGATTTAATTAAAAAAGTTTATTCGCGTGGTGACGAAAAATGAGTATTTTTTTAATTCTCTCTCTCTCTCTCTCTCATACACACACATATGAAATTTTGTAGAATTGTATGTTTATGTTGTTTTTACCACTTTCTTAGAATCGTATGTTGTTAGTTTTTTTCCTTGGTAGCGATTTAACAATAAAGTGTAGGTTCTATTAGAATCCACACTTCAAATTATCTTGTTATTGATAAAATCTTGAAATTGTAGTTGTAGAACTCTTTGTTGTATTGATTTAGTAAATTTACACGTCTTGGGTAAATTTGATATTAATTCAGTACTCTATATGATAATTTTTTGCCTAGGTTTTTTATTCGATTTTTTTTATCATATTGTGTATCGATTCAGGTGTCTCATGTATATACTGTTCAATAAGCATAATCATTTTATATGCACATTGCTTCCCCCATGTAATCTTATTTTTGTTTTCAAACTCTAATAAACATTTCAAAACTATTTTTCAAATCGGTAAATTTTATTTTGGAGGTCTAATCACGCTCTATTGATTGTTGCATCTATGAATTCTCACCCATTAGTTTGTAGTCATCATTGCATGAAACAGAGAAAGTTATGACGTGATTCAAGATATTGTGCAAACACTCAATTCAACTTAAAATCACTTTTAATGGGAAATTTTACAGTGTTTTACATGGTGGAAGTTAAAGTGGCAAAAAATGAATCGACATCAAATTTGAGAGAATTTGGGCTAAGAATTAGATTTCTATTTTACTAGACTGATCCTAATTATTCCTACATATAAAATTTTTATGGTCTAACAAATTATTGTCCCTTTCTTATCATGAAAGATTAAAAAGGTATATTATCCTTTTTATCTTGAATGTTAACTTTGGAGTTGATTTTGATGTTTTAACTTAAAAGAAGGTTTATATTGAGCCCTTATCACTTCAAAACATATTAGATTAGTCATTTTTATGAAGTTAAAAACAAATTTAGCAAACTATTTTTGAGTTTTTTGGACCAATTTTCATGTAGTCGAACAAATTATTGTCTCTTTCCTAACATAAAAGCTTAAAAAAGATTTATTACTCTTTTTGTACTGAATTTATCTTTGGAGTGAATTTTGATCTTTTAATTTAAAAAAGGTTTATATTGGTCCCTTATGTAATACCCTTTCTCTACCCCACAAATATTAAGGCAAAATAACACATAAATTAGAGCGAATAAATAAATCTCATTATAATGCCACTAAAAGGGCGTACATTTATCAAATTCATAAAAACAGGATCCATACTCCGTAACCACGGGTTTTTCCCAAAATACATCAAGGCATCAGAAACAACAGAATTCAAAACATACTTCAAAGTCTTCCTCAAAGGGGGAAATGGATCAAAATAACATCAATAGTATAAAATCAACTCAAGGAACCCAACCAGATGTTACATATCAGAGAGGGACCCTCTAAGCTGACCAAAAGACTAAAACGCTCAAAAACTTCAAAACTAACTCCTCGCCGGCGTCCACGGCTAAACTGGATCATCTGCACGTTACCCACGTGGAGGAAACATTCAAATAAGTAGGGTGAGTAAAACAATTCATAATAATCAATGTATGACAATTAATGCATAAACGGCAACGTATTCATATTCAACACATTTGTATTACTCACATATGCCTCAAAGGTCACAACATCATAATTTATACACAAAGACTCATAAATGCAATGCAACACAACTCAATGCATGTGGTACCAATCATCACAGCTCGATGGACACTGGGCCATCAACCCTCCATAGATCCCCATCAATAGGATCAGAGCACGTCAAAATACTTCACATCCACACAGTGGGATTGAAGCCAAAGCAATCGAATGCACATGAATGCATGATGCACACATCACAATAATAATCCTTACAATACAGCATATGGTGCATCATCCTTAATCATATTCATCATCATCATCACATAAATCACATAAAGCATCATATCTCATGTTATCATATAGTTCATCAAATCATGATAGTTTCATCATATTAACTCAATCGGTACATCATGGAAAACTATCATAACATCATGTACCCATCACCTAAAACCCACTGTCATACTCATGGCAACTCGTCCCAGAAATCCCAGAATCACACATCACGACATCGCTGCATAACACTCAATTTCGCGAACTTCTGCTACGTTCGCTGGCTTGCTCGCTAGGCGAGTCCTGTAGCGATCCCCTCACTGGATTGCTTGCTAGGCGAGCCTTTAGCGAATACTCGCTGGCTTGCTCGCTAGGCGAGTCTTGTAGCGGACCTTCGCTGACTTGCTCGCTAGGCGAACAGTGCGATAACAGCAACTTCTGCTACGCACCAGAACTGATTTCTACCCAAAAACTCATACGAATCATTTACCCAATGCCCCCAAAGTATCCCTAAACCATCCCTAAGGTCATACGGCGATAACAACACAAAATCTATGGTTTATTAGGCTAATCTGGCAACATTTGCACTTCCTAAAACAGTATTTCCTGCAATTGCTCTGAGTACATCAGAGCTACTCACATATGAATATTCTTATTCCTACAGGGTCAAACATATACAACTATCCAAGGTTCTTGGCCACAGAGGCCTAAGGTTTCCTTCCTCACAATAATATTCAATGATTCATACCATAATCCACAATCTCAGAGTTCTATAATCGAATCTCTTAGTTTCCCCAATTCAACTCAAAAACCCTTAAATCCTAAATCCACCATGAATACATCTAAAGGCATACATGGAAAATCATGAACAAAAATACTCCTCATACCTTAGTCGACTTGCAGCTTTTCACGATTTCTCTTTGGGACCTTCTGCCTCCAACCTTTCCTTCAGAGCTCTGGCCACACCAAACTTTCACGTTAAACACAAAATGAATTCCAATTTCCTCTCATAACTCTATTTTGTCTAACTTAGTCATGGGCCTCACACATGGGGATTTTCCCTCATTACCCTTACTAACTTCCTCAAATGCCCAGATTGCCCTTATTTCACTTATATTCTATTTAATTAATAATAATACTAATAAATTAATATTATATGCTATTAATCAAATAAATACCCGAAAATGCACATTTTTCCAATATTCACAAAACCACCGGAAATTCACCGAAACATGAATATTCACAATTAAATAATTAATTAACATATTCCGATTAAATTTGGGGTGTTACAACCCTCCCCACTTAAAAGAATTTTCGTCCTCGAAAATTACCTGCAGAAAATAGAGTCGGATACGACTCCTTCATCTGATCTTCACGTTCCCAAGTCCAACTTTCTCCAGCTGGTCCTCCCCACAATACCTTCACCAAGGAGATCTCTTTACCTCATAGCTGTTTCACCTCTCGTTCGTCAATTCGACCAGGAAACACCTCAACAGTCAAATCATCTCGCACTTGCACATCATCCATCTGAATCACACGCGACGGATCTGGAATGTACTTCCTCAATTGGGACACATGAAACACATCATGAAAACTCACGAGCGACGACGGTAAAGCAATCCGATAGGCTACTTCCCCCAGAAATCTGATACGGACCAACAAAGCGCGATGTGAGCTTTCGAGACTTCAAAGCTCGACCAACGCCAGTTACCGGCGTAACTCTCAGAAATACATGATCTCCCTATTGGAATTCAAACACTTTCCTCCTCTTATCATGGTAACTCTTCTGAAGACTCTGCGATGCTTTCATCTTCTCACGGATCATCTTAATCTTTTCAGTCGTCTCTTGCACAATTTCAAGTCCGAGCACAACACTCTCGCCTGATTCATACCAACACAACAGAGTCCTACACCTCCTACCATACAAAGCCTCATACGGTGCCATTCCGATACTAGAATGATAACTGTTATTGTAGGTAAACTCAACCAACGACAAATAACTATCCCATAATCCACCTTGATCCAAAACACAAGCTCTCAATAAATCCTCTAAAGACTGGATAGGTCTTTCTGTCTGTCCATCCGTTTGTGGATGATAGGCGGAACTCAACCTCAACTTAGTACCCAAAGCGGCCTGCAAACTCTCCCAAAACCTCGATGTAAATCGCAGATCTCTATCAGACACAATACTCGACGGAACACCATGCAATTTCATAATCTGCTCAATATACAATTCAACAAGCTTCTGCAACGAATAATTGATCCTCGTCGGTACAAAATGAGCTGATTTAGTCAATCTATCAACAATTACCCAAATCGAATCATATCCCTTCACTGTCTTCGACAAACTTGTCACGAAATCCATAGAAATGCTATCCCATTTCCATTCTGGAATGCTCAATGGTTGCATCAGACCCGACGGTCTCTGATGTTCAATCTTCGACTTCTGACAAGTCAAACAAGCATAAACAAATTCAGCAATTTCCTTCTTCATACTAGGCCACCAAAACAACTTCTTCAAGTCTTGATACATCTTTGTGGCACCAGGATGAATACTCAACCCACTTCTGTGACCTTCTTCAAGAATGCTCTTCCTGATTTTTGGCACATCGAGAACACATACTCTATCTCGGAACCTCATCACACCATTCTCATCAATCTGAAAATCACCTCTGTTACCGTGATTAATCAACACGAGACGATCCACCAAACTCAAATCAGATCTCTGACCTTCTCTGATCTCTTGGAGAATAGTACTAGTCAGCTTCAACATACTCAATTTCACACTGTTAGGAGACTCTTCACAAGCCAAACTCATATCTCTGAATTGCTCAATCAGTTCCAACTCTCGAACCATAAGCATCGACATATGCAAGGACTTCCTACTCAACGCATCAGCCACAACATTAGCCTTACCCGGATGGTAACTCGATTCAAAATCATAATCCTTCAGAAGTTCAAGCCATCTTCGCTGCCTCATGTTCAACTCTTTCTGATCAAACAAATACTTCAGACTCTTGTGATCATTGAACACCTCGAATCTGGACCCAAATAGATAATGTCTCCACATCTTCAACACAAACACCACAACGGTCAACTCTAAATCATGCGTAGGATAATTCCTTTCATGAATCTTCAGCTGTCTGGAAGCGTAAGCAACAACCTGGCCGTTCTGCATCAATACGCCCCCAAGGCCCATCTTCGACGCATCACAATACACCACAAAGGACTCACTCAGATTTGGCAAAATCAACGTTGGAGCAGTCGTCAACTTCTTCTTGAGTTCTACAAAACTCTTCTCACAAGCAACATCCCACACATAAGCCTAACCCTTTCGAGTCAACTGAGTCAATGGAAATGCTAATTGAGAAAAACCTTCAATAAACCTGCGATAATAACCACCCAACCCAAGGAAACTTTGAATATCAGTAATAGACTTTGGAGCCTCCCACTGCAACACAGCATCAATCTTCGACGGATCAACAGCAAGCCCTCCACTAGAAATCACATGGCCAAGGAAACTCACTTCCTTCAACCAAAACTCACACTTAGACAACTTGGCATAAAGCTTCTTGTCTTTCAAAACCTGCAATACAACTCTTAGATGTTGCGCATGCTCTTCTTCAGACTTAGAATATATCAAAATATCATCAATAAACACCACCACGAACTGATCCAAATAAGGATGGAAAATCATATTCATATACTCCATGAATACGCCAGGTGAATTCGAAACTCCAAATGGCATCACAGTATACTCATAGTATCCATATCTCGTCCTGAAAGCTGTCTTCGGAATATCATCAGGCTTAACACGAATATGATGATAACCAAACCTCAAATCAATCTTGCTAAACACACAAGCACCCACCAATTGATCCATTAAATCATCAATCCTCGGAAGTGGATATTTATTCTTGATCGTCACTTTATTCAACTGCCGATAATCCACACACAATCTCATACTACCATCTTTCTTCTTCACCAACAACACAGGAGCACCCCACGGAGAAACACTCGGTCGAACAAAATTCTTCTCAAGCAGATCTTCCAACTGTTTCTTCAATTCCCCTAACTCATATGCAGACATCCGATAAGGAGCCATCGATACAGGACTAGTGTTCGGTATCACCTCAATAGAAAACTCTACCTCACGCTCAAGAGGTAAGTCATTCATGTCGTTTGGAAACACCTCAGGAAATTCTCGAACAACCGGTAGCTCCACGCCCACTGCTTCACCATCCACTTGGAGCGAAGCAAACACAACAAACATCTTAGCCTCATCTTCTAAGAGTTCTTCCACTTGTTTGGCAGATACAAACATTAGCTCTTCAACATCGTCCGACTCAGGAAATCTCATAGTCTTACTATAACAATTAATGTGAACATAGTTGTACTCCAACCAGTTCATCCCAAGGATAACATCAATTTGATTCAAAGGTAGATAGACCAAGTCCATCACAAAGTTCCTATCATAAATAGTCACAGGGCATCTCAAGCAGACCAATGTTGTAGTCACAGAACCATTAGCCGGGGTATCAATAACCATACTCCCACTCATAGCAAACAAATTCAAATTCAACCACTTAGCACATTCAAGCAAAATAAACGAATGTGTAGCACCAGTATCAATGATAGCAATCAATTCAACATTATTAATAAAACACGTACCTCTGATCAAGTTATCCGTCTTAGCTTCTTTTGCACCGCTCAAAGCAAACACTCTGCCACTTGTCTGAGCAGCAGTAGCAGTCTTCTTCGACTGTTGACACTGGGTACTGATATGCCCCTTCTCTCCACAGTTGAAGCAAGTCGGAGCTTCGTCTTTGCAGTCATTAGCCTTATGACCTCTCTTGCCACAACGATGACACCTCAGCGCCTTACAATTCTCAGCACGGTGGCCTTGCTCGCCACACTTATAACACTTACCTGGAGCAGTAACCGCTCCCCCACTTGGCTTTTTCTCATCAAAAGCCTTCTACTTCCCTTTATCACCATAAGTCACATACGGTTTTCCTCTGAGCTGACCTTTCTCTTTCTTCTCACCCAACTGCTTGTAGTGAGTAGATCGAGCTTGGCTATCTTCATCATAAATTCTACTCTTGCTCACCAGTTCCGAAAACCGACGAATCTGCTGATACCTAATTCCCTGCTTAATCTCTGGTCTCAAACCATTCTCAAACTTGAGACACTTCGACATCTCTGCATCAGCACGGTTGTAATGCGGACAAAACTTGACCAACGACTCAAACTTTTCCGCATACTCAGCCACAGTCATATCACCTTGTTTCAGCTCAAGAAACTCCACCTCTTTCTTCCCCCGAACATCTTTAGGGAAATACTTTCTCAGAAAATATTTTTTAAACACAGTCCAAGTTATCGCAGTGCCAGCACCTCCCAATCTCTGACGAGTGTTATCCCACTAGTCTTCAGCCTCTTTTGCCAGCATATGCGTACCAAACTGTACTTGTTGCGCGTCAGTGCATGCCGTAACTCGGAAAATCTTCTCAATCACCTTCAGCCACTTCTACGCACCATCAGGATCATGAATACCCACAAAATTCGGCGGATTATTCCTCTGAAACATTCCCAAAGCACGAAACTCATCGGGAGGTCCACCATTCTGAGCCATCACTTGGGTAAGTGACTCCAGCGCATCAGCAATAGCACGATCATTCCTTCCTGCCATCTACAACCACCAACAAGGTTAGAAGGAAACAACTCATCGACAGTGTTCTCACACTATCGGCTGACTGGGGATTAACAACTTAAACATTTGGCCAGACGGACCGACCTGCTCTGATACCACTAATGTAACACCATTTTTCTACCCCAAAAATATTAAGGCAAAATAACACATAAATCAGAGTGAATAAATAAATCTCATTAAAATGCCACTAAAAGGGCGTACATTTATCAAATTTATCAAAATAGGATCCATACTCTGTAACTACGGATTTTTCCCAAAAATACATCAAGGCATCAGAAACAGCGGAATTCAAAACATACTTCAAAGTCTTCCTCAAAGGGGGAAATTAATCAAAATAACATAAATAGTATAAAATCAACTCAAGGAACCCAACCCGATGTTACATATCAGAGCACGACCCTCTAAGCTGACCAAAAGACTAAAACGCTCAAAAACTTCAAAACTAACTCCTCGCCGGCGTCCACGGCTAAACTGGATCATCTGCACGTTACCCACGTGGAGGTAACATTCAAACAGGCAGGGTGAGTAAAACAATTCATAATAATCAATGAATGACAATTAATGCATAAACGGCAACATATTCATATTCAACACATTTGTATTACTCACATATGCCTCAAAGTTCACAACATCATAATTTATACACAAAACTCATAAATGCAATGCAACACAACTCAATGCATGTGGTACCAATCATCACAACTCGATGGACACTGGGCCATCAACCCTCCATAGATCCCCATCAATAGGATCGGAGCATGTCAAAATACTTCACATCCACACAGTGGGATTGAAGCCAAAGCAATCGAATGCGCATGAATTCATGATGCACACGTCACAATAATAATCCTCATAATACAGCATATGGTGCATCATCCTTCATCATATTCATCATCATCACATAAATCACATAAAGCATCATATCTCATGTTATCACATAGTTCATCAAATCATGGTAGTTTCATCATATTAACTCAATTGGTACATCATAAAAAACTATCATAACATCATGTACCCATCACCTAAAACCCACTGTCATACTCATGGCAACTCGTCCCAGAAATCCCAGAATCACACATCACGGCATCGCTGCACAACACTCAATTTCGCGAACTTCTGCTATGTTCGCTGGCTCGCTCGTTAGGTGAGTCCTGTAGGGAGCCCCTCGCTGGCTTGCTCGCTTGGCGAGCCTCTAGCGAATACTCGTTGGCTTGCTTGCTAGGCGAGTCTTGTAGCGAACCTTCACTGGCTTGCTCGCTAGGCGAACAGTGCGATGACAACAACTTCTGCTACGCACCAGAACTGATTTCCACCCAAAAACTCATACGAACCATTCACCCAATTCCCCCAAAGTATCCCTAAACTATCCCTAAGGTCATACGGCGATAACAACACATAATCTATGGTTTATTAGGCTAATCTGGCAACATTTGCACTGCCTAAAACACTATTTCCTGCAGTTGCTCTGAGTACATCAGAGTTACTCACATATGAATATTCTTATTCCTACAGGGTCAAACATATACAACTATCCAAGGTTCTTGGCCACAAAGGCCTAAGGTTTCATTCCTCACGATAATATTCAGTAATTCATACCATAACCCACAATCTCAGAGTTCTATAATCGAATCGCTTAGTTTCCCCAATTCAACTCAGAAACCCTCAAATCCTAAACCCACCATGAATACATCTAAAGGCATACATGGAAAATCATGAACAGAAATACTCCCCATATCTTAGTCGATTCGCAGCTTTTCACGATTTCTCTTTGGGACCTTCTGCCTCCAACCTTTCCTTCAGAGCTCTTGCCACACCAAACTTTCACGTTAAACACAAAATGAATTCCAATTTTCTCTCAGAACTCTATTTTGTCTAACTTAGTCATGAGCCTCACACATGGGGCTTTTCCCTCATTACCCTTACTAAGTTCCTCAAATGCCCAAATTGCCCTTATTTCACTTATATTCCATTTAATTAATAATAATACTAATAAATTAATATTATATGCTATTAATCAAATAAATACCCGAAAATTCACATTTTTCCAATATTCAAAAAACCACTGGAAATTCACCGAAACATGAATATTCACAATTAAATAATTAATTAACATATTCCGATTAAATTTGGGGTGTTACACCTTATCACTTCAAAACATATCACATTAGTCCTTTTTCTCTAACTAGAAACAAATTTAACGACCTATTTCTGAGTTTTTTAGATCAATTTTTATGTGATCTAACAAATTATTATCCCTTTTCTATCATGGAAGCTTAAATAAATTATAAGTTGTTTAAAAATAATGACTTATTATTATAAGATAATATTTTATACGACAAATTTATAAATCTGATCAAAGAACAATACAACTAGTTAAGTCACCTAAGCGACATTAATTATATTAATTTTTTATATGGGGTGTTTGAGTTTCATACACTATAAATTGATCAAATATTATGTTATCTATCTCATAAAAAAGAGAAAAAAAATGGCTGCAATTCTCAAGTTGTACATTGTGTTTGTATTTTTTTTCTTATTTTTTGTTGCATCGAAGGTTGATGGTGAGCCATTTTTTCCTTCAAATTTCATTTTAATTTTTTACTTCTTATTTGTTTGTATAGAAAATATTTTGTCTCATAACAATATAAATTTATTATTATTTTTTGTTATAGGTACGGCTTGTACACACGACCGTCAATGTAGATGCACTCTACATATGGAAAGCAAGTGTATTAATGGTTTTTGTAAATGTTTAATTAGTAGTGCTAGGTTGAAATATGGGAAAAGACGCCTTGAATGGATGACTAAGTATTAGGCAAACACTCTCGTGCCTAAATAAAATCTATGTAATATTTTATTCTAAGGCAATAAATAATAAATAAATAAAATAACAAAAAAAAAATATTATAAACTATTATCTATTTTATTTTAATTGAGCAGGTATCACCCATTGAACAATCCATTATCTTAATCTGTCAAAATCATATATTATACAAGAAATTAAATTTCTTTAGATATTTAAAACCTCATCGTTTATAGAAAGAAGTATATCCTCCAATTCAGAATCTAGAACCAAATGTCTTATTTAAACTAATAAAGTTATGGACAAAAGTATTGAATAACATACTTAAAAATATAATAGAGCTAAAATTGAACTTTTTAAACAGTTGCCTATAATCATCCACAATAGGCTCGATGTCGGCATTGACTAAGCAGAAATTGATACACTCATCTGATGTAAGAAAGTTAGATCAAGTTGCGGTTAACACACATTATTAATATTTTCTAACATAGAAAATCAAATTTACATGATTAGACTATCGATTAGTGCATAAGTATTATAGGTAGTTATAACACAAAGAGGTAAGTTGTGTCATCCTCTTAAGCTTTATTGTACTAAAATCATATATTTTTTGTACAATAAAAATCAAACACATCTTAATAGAGACTCTAAATAAAAATTCAAATTAAAAACATAAGAAATTCAAAAGAACTTTATGCATTGATGATAATCTTTCATTTATCATGTTTTAACTTTTCATCATTGTAAAGGAATAAACTTTTACCTAAAAAACATTACTTATATTTATATTTTGTCCCTCAAACTTTGAAATCATGAAAACCTGTCATTCATATTCATTTTTGATAGGGTTTCATGAAAGATAATTTTTTCTTTAAAAAAAAGATAATAAATATCAAACTCATTAAATGAATAAATAAAATTTTTAAATAAAAACAAATAAAATCCAAACAAAACTTTTTGTAGTACTCATAATCTATCTTTTATTAAATTTTAAACTTTCATCACTGTACAGGAATAAAATTTCATCAAATAATATTACCATACTTGATGTTTGTCGCACCCTAATTTTTGACCATAAGATCCCCCCTCCTTGTGCTTTTTCTAGCTTGTTTTCTTTTACTTTTGTGTGCGGTTAACCAGTTTGTGCAGGCGCAGTAATGTCAAGGTATATACTCTTACAACCAGGCATCACGGAGGCTTGGCTAGTACATTTGGGTTTAAAGTTTACCGAAGGAAATTTTGCATATGAATAAGTCTATCAGATTCAAGTTGAAGATTCAGAGAGTACCAATCACTTTCAAAACTCAATTTGCTACGGATCTAGCTATAACCGCAAAAGCGGATTCAATTGTATCAGTAACTCTACTTTCCCTTGTTCTTTGTTCTACTCACGTTTGACTTTCACATATCCTGGACGGTGTTGGGTATTCGCATTAAAGTGTGTTGACGGCTTTTTCGAATGTCGTCAAGAGATTGCAAATAAGGACGTTACTTGCACAATTTGATTTTCATTACTTCGAAGTTCAAATTCAATTAAAAGGTTAAAGAGGCAAGGCTCAAGCCCTTGAAGTTCAATAGATTCAAGAGCTTTATGACCAAATTACAAAGTCCATGAGTTTTGTTTCAGTACAAGGTTCAAGTATTGGTTTGCAAGTTCAAAAGCTAAAACTCATTCTTGTTTCAACTAGTCCACGACCTTACATAAATGAGAGCCTTTTCATCCCGACCAAACCTTGGCAAATTACATAAGGATCCTCATTTAAACTCTTAAGTTTACCACTAGCATACGGTTCACAATATATGGATACCTTGTTTTTACTTTACAAGCTATCTACAAATCCACAAATCTCGTGGAGCTTTCAAGTTCAAAAGTTCAAATTCAAAGGACTCCACACCAATGTACAAAGACCTCATTACAAAAGTAAGAATAAATTTTAAACTCAAAACCAAGAAAAGGAAAGTATATTCAGAGTATATTAATTCACTGTTCTTCACAAGGTCATTACATAAGAGAATGCAAGCCCTCATGCAAGAAAACACGTTCCTGACTAACACAGTCCTAAGTCTTGAAGCACCTTTAGGCATTTTTGCTCCAAATTCCGTGCAAACGCTTCCTGCAAGTCTCTTTTGTCTTCTCTCGCATCGTTGTGTAACGACGACACGCACCGTTATGACACCAGTAACTAGACTTGCAATTCAAACCTTTGCTATTGGCTTCTCAATGGCTACCAATTCAAGAAATCCATCGGCCGCTCCAACAGGACATGGGAGCAATTCCTGCAATTTACAAATTCGTTCATGTCAGCCCTCACATGTATCAAGGCGGATCGATAAGCTAAAACGTAAACTTGTTAAAAGTCGGTACCATCTTAAGAACTAGGAGGCATTCAAATGCCGCCAGAAGACTCGTCGCGTGTAAGCGTAGATAACATGTCAAAACAACACCGACTCCATCAAAAGGGGGGTGTTTCAAAAGGTCTAAATGAGTTTGTTTCGAGGATACAAGCCGTTTTCCAAGTTTTCCTCACCTACAAGTGTAATTCGTGAAGCAGGAGTGTACGGAGATGGACAACGACAACTTTGAGAAGTTGGACGACTCCTGCAAGCCACCAGTATTATTCAGCAAACCGCACGAATGCTCAAAGACAAGACCTTCGGAATGTTGGCTGCACCAAAAGTAACGCAACTCAACTGACAGCAAAACCTTCAAAATAGAAGTCAGAACCACCATGAGAACTTCCAACAATCAATGATCAAACCGCAACCGCACAACAGTAATGTGCATACCAGAGCCTCAAGTACCAGGCATGAAACGTCAAAACCTGCAATGTCTAAAATGTTATGGATCCGTCTGCTAATTATGTTTCTGCAAGAAGTCATGGTAAACATAGGAATCTGGGACTAAAGCCAAGATAACAAACGGCAGTAATATTTCTTCCCTACCATTGGAACAATTGAGAAACTGAAGTTGCTACTTCAACGCGGGAGTACCACATATCGCCATCATCTGTCATTAAACCTGCAACTTTGGAAGAAACGTCCTCAAACGCTTGTTAAAATCTTCAGCAATAGTGGCAGCCTCCATGTCAACGACAACACCTTGAGACACAATTAAACAATCAAAAATCCTGCATTTCTAAAGCAAGAGTATTAAGCAAGAAGAAAGTCAAGATTTAAATAGCAACAAACATGAAAGTTTTCTCGTCATTAATTCAAGACAGTAAAACAGAGTTACTATAACACCAAGCATGTTTGTGTGTAGACTAAAATTATTGAAGACTTTCAGCGTGAGAAGGAGAACACAATACATTCCCAATTCAATTCGAAGACCTAGCCTTGTCAATGAGAAATCTGGACTGCGTACTGCTCCGACGAAATTGAGACCAACATCGATAATTGCCACTCTCCCGGCCTACATAGCGATCCGTATAAACCACATAATTAAAGGACTGCCTCTCCGCTTTAGACAAATCCGTATGTCCGCTGCAAATCATAAGAGCATGAAGGGTTAATTTAAGCATACCCAAAACAAATACCATTCTATGCACAAGGTCGTTATGAATCAAGGTACCTTGGCGACATGAGTTCTGGTACACCATCGAGTGTTTGCATTGCAGGGGAGGCCATGACAGTTGATAGAGAATTCATAAGCATCCTACGTAAAAGCGCAAATTTGTGAGCATAAAAAAAGGTTGAACCTCCAGGAACTATCATCAGAACTGCTTCGGTTTTTCGAGTAAGCAGGAAGAACGCACACAGAGATTGTTGCTCATCCCTTTTGAGCTGATGTGATTAGGAAGGAAAGGCTCACTGTCGGCTTCGTGATCAACCTGCACAAATTAATAAAAGGAAAAGATGGAGAGTTAATAGCTTCCAATTGTGAACAATTTGAACAAGGAAAATTCCCAAGCAATAGCTATCATGGAATCAAAACAACTGAAGTGCTCAACAATGCCATGTTTCTTACAGCTTGTGCTACAATAAAACTAAGCAACAAGCTAAGTACCGTAAAGATATAGACGTCACACGGAGGAAGCAAAGTAGGCTGTTGCAGATGATCTTAACTCAGCTCATTCATCACCTTGTGGATGGTTCATCTGCAATAGCAACCAGAGTGAGATACAATTTTCTTTGTTATTCGGGGCGAAGTCATTAACATCTTGGCAAGAAAGTCTAATTTTTGAATCAATTAATTTGAGGTTGTGCCAACATATGCTGCCAGAAGTTCACACCCACTTAAAACCTCCAGATTCTGCCATAACAACGGTTCCTATGTCTCACGTATCCTCTTTTCCCGTTGCACCAGGGAAGCATTGATTCAAAGCTGTCAAAAGATGATTAGTTAGTACAAGAGATTCCCAAAGGGATTTGATTAAGATAATTTATTGCCATCAAGCTGATACCATTTCCTTTCCTATACTGAAGAAACATGCTTCAGACAGAGCAAAACCAAAAGAGGAAGGAAATTCATTTCCAGTTACTGTCTTTTGGATCAAAGGAGCCTATAAAAGAAGGAGGAACTCGAGATTGAGAGGGGACTCAACATTCACAGAAAAACTCCCAACGATCCGTGCGCAGAAAACCCACAAATCATTTCACGGCAAACCCTAGCTCACCAACAACAGAAAAATCACAAGTTCAGAAATCCCAAATCAAACCCCATTTTCGTAAATCCAAAATTTTAAAAAGAACTTTCCCTCGCCTTGACGTCGTTGTCCTTCGATCCCGTCAAAAGTTCCGCCGACAACCGCAAGTATCCCTCGCTGCCAAAACCATCGCCGGACATCCATCAAAACCCCTTCGCGAACCATTATCGTCCTTGTTCTTCACTCCTCCAACCGAAAACCTACAAAACACCGTCGCTCTGTAAGTGATATTTCGTAAAACCTGTTATCTTATTTGACCTTTTTCTCTCTGTGATTTCAGGAAGAAGAAGAAAAAATGGTGAAAGAAATGGAAGAACAAAAAGGAAAGCGAGAAGAATGAAGAGTGAGCGGAAGAACCACGATCGGAGATCGCGTTGAAGGGGATGAATTGGGGGAAAGGGGATTTAGGGTTATCTGTTTGATGTTGTAACCTGTTGTAATCTGATAACCGAACACACAGTACTTACCACACACTACACAATCACAGCCAACATATCTATCCCTGATCTGATTGCATGCCCCACATTTGCGCAGCCCCACCATAAGTCTGCACCCGCGTAACACTTGATCACACGCCCTCTCCCAATTAACTCTAAATCCTCCCCTAATCAACCAATTAACCGTTAATCTACTTTTAATTAGTTTAATTACCTGTCTAATATTTAATTAATTAATTCTTCTAAACTTAATTAACCTTAATCAACTTTTTTAAATTAAACTAATGATCTTTTTAATTAACCCCTTTTATTAGGTAATTTATTTAATTAATTTAATATTTCACTAAACTTTTTTTATATATCATGTTATTTTAAAATCCTTTTTTACATTATTCAGAAAGATACTTTCAAATTTAATTGGCTCTTATAATAATAATTAAAACCATTTTATCTTAATAACCTTTTAAAATGACTCTCATTTTTATTAATAACTAAAAACATTTTTTTACCTCTTAAATAATCCTTTAATTAATTTAATTCTTTTTTATAATAAAATTATTCAAAGCTTTTATATAGTAATAGACCCCTTTTTATTGTAAAATTAACTTTTAGCTTTTTTATAATAATTAAGAATTCCCCTTTTTAATAACTTTTATATAATATTAACTAAAAAAAAAACCTATTTCATAATCAATTTGTAATAATAAAACTTTTTGCTCACTTACTACAATTTATTTTATTTGAATAAATCTTCATTTAATTAAAATTATCCTACTTAAAATCCAAATTAATTTATAATCTAATATAAAATAGAAACTAATAAAATTAATTCACACTTACTTTTTATTAAACCGCATTCAATTTAATTTCTCATAAACTCATATTCACTAAAATAATAACCAAATAACTTTTCTTAAAATTAATTTATTACCTAAAACTTTTTACTAAAGTAAATTAGGCTAAATCACCCTCCAAATAATTTCTCTTTAATCCCGCCAAGACAACTTTTAAAGTTAATCTCACAAAAATAATATTAACCTTTTCCACATATAAAATCATCTCACCTAAATCAATTCAACCTCCCCCTTAAGGTCAAACTCTCTCTAATCAAACTCCTAACTTTAATCCAATCGAGCACGCCTACGTCTCCGTCCTCACATTCACAATTCACACACTTAGCGCTTTCATGCGTATGTGCGTTTTACTTTATCCACTATTATTTCATTCACAACTCACACACTCACTTAGCGCTTTCATGCGTTCGTGTAAGCTCTATCTTCCGCAATTTACATTATTGCAATTCACATTCTCGCATTGCATTTCGTCCAAAGGAAAAACCTACACATGATTCAACAATTGTGTGTAGTGCACATCATTTGCATCATTCTCCCCTTGATCCTTGATCCCATTCAAGTTGATCTATAGGATAGATCCTACCCCATAGGAAGGACCATTATCCTTTACAATGTAGGAAAACAAACAACTCAATACAACAATATTCAAACACAATAGAGAAATAGATGTTAATCATCTTAAGCGAGATAAAATCTTCACCCCACATCAATCAATACTGTAGGGACTTTGCCTTAAGAGAGATAGAGGCGTACATCGTCGATCAATATCCGAGTACTTAAGCCCTTCTCTTAAGACGATGCAAAGACTATTTTCCTACAATTTGTGGCGGTTAAATCTCCCTTAAAATGACAACTCATCTCTTCTCCTAAAATCAATCAATCAACTACCCTAAACCCGTAGGAACTTTGACCACAGTCAAAGAGCTCCTCAAACCCTTTAGGGGAACTACAAATACTTTGATTCCACTCCCGTAAGGATATGTAGGCATAAGATGCGATATCTTATCGAGTATACTTAGAAATAAACCCCCTAGGTCTTTAACCTTTACGCAGATAAAACTTAGCAATAAACAACATAAAAACAAGAGGTTCCTGTAGAGTACTACAGAAACTTAGGATGCTAGTACCTTCCCTAAGTTTAACCAACCCCCGAACCTATAACTCTCTAAACCTTGCATTTGCATTGCATTATGGGTATTTCGATCTTTATCCCTTCCTTTGGACAAATCAAAGTTCGGTTGCAAAATGAATTAAAGATTCAAACTAATCAATAGTTTGGTATCCGATTTTCACCGCGACAATGTCCATATTTTCTTTCTCTCAATCTTTGGTATCACGAAAACCTCTCCTTCATATGCATTTTTTAGAAGGTTTCTTAAAAGAGAATTTTAAGAAAAGAATAAATAATAGAGATTAAACGCGTTTAAAATGAAACTCTTGATAAAAAAAAATGAAAACTAGAAGAAACTCTTTGCAGTGTTCATAATCTTCCCTCCCTCAACATCACTGTCATTCATACATTTGTTCAGCTCTACGACCCGCCACTAAGATGCTTCACATTTCAAGATTATCAACTAGCGCCTACATTTGAGGAGTACTCTCATATCTTAAGGGTTTAGATCAAGAGTCAGGTTCCTTTCGTCTACACCAGCAGTTGTCCGAAGTTTCCTCTTATCGTTGAAGCTCTTTGCAATAGTAAGAAGGATATGGAAGACAATCTCAAGACTAAAGGTAAAGGTATTCGGGGGTTTGCTTCGAAGTTTCTGGTAGATAAGGTCGTTTCTTTTGCTGAAGCTGGAAGCTGGAAGGCTTTCAATGTCGTGCTTGCTTTACTAATATATAGGGTCGTTTTGTTTCCAAGCATGGAGGATTTCCTAGATCAATTTGCCATCAGTATCTTCTTGTCTAAGAACCATGTTCCTACGCTCCTTGTTGATACCTATTATTCTATTCATTTGAGGAATGAAAAGAAGAAATGAACTATTGTATGTTGTGCTCCTATGTTGTACCGTTGGTTCATGTCTCATCTTCCGTAGAAGGGTCCCTTCGTTGAGAATAGTGGAAATCTCAAATGGTCTCAAAAGATCATGTCTCTTGCTGCTGAGGACATGTCTTGGTATTCTCGAGTTTATGACAACACCAGAATCATTCTTCATTGTGGTAAATTCTCCAATGTACCTCTCTTGGGTACAAAGGGTGGGATTAACTACAATTCGATACTTTCTTTCTATCAATTGGGGTATCTTATGCTTGACAAGACAGATCCCGAGGTAGTGAAAGAGTTCATCATTCATGAATGGGTTGATGACACACGGTTACTAAAGAGGTTTATTGCTGCATGGGTACAAATTCACCGTGAAGGAAGAGATGAGTTGGATAAAAAGAACTGCATAGAAAAATAAGCCTACACACATTGGGTTAAGGAACGAGTCCAAGTGATCTTGCTACCATTTCCTTTTGAGCCTTCCATGAATGCCAAGCTTCCTGAACTTGCCATTGTTCCTCCATATGAAGTTGATCAACTCAAGTAGACTATTGAGATGTTGAAGAAGGAGAACGTTAATCTTCACTTCAACCTTGATAGAGTCACATCCGAGAAGGAAAGATCACAGATTGAACTCCTCAAAAAGAGGGAGCTCGTGCTCAAGGAGATGGAGGTTGAACAGAATAAGCGGAGGAAAGTAGGTTATGCCTTGAAGAGCACTTATGATGGACTTGCCTCAAAGAAAAGACAACTCGCCAAAACTCAGTATCAAGCCTACAAGGATGAGTTGAGCTATAAGAAGCAACTTGGAGAACTTCGAGCAAAGTTATCATAGTACAAGACAAAGTTACAGAGTGAACAAGATTGTGCTGACCAGTTGGTGAAAGACCTTTCTCGATGTCAAGTCGAGCTCGATAAATCCTTCAGTGATATTCATAAGTTTCAAGATCAAGCACATCAAAACATAGAAGATATCATTTAGTCCAACTTGGAGAGTACTCATTGGGAGCGCCAGAGCCGCCATCTGGAAGTCCTCTTAGATCAGAAAGAGACATTTCTACTGGATCTTCTTCAAGGATCTAATCATTATTTGTTGCGTAACCTCATGAAGGATGTGAAGTATTTAATTGAGAGACATAGCCGTCTAGCCATATTTGTTGAGCACGCACTTGAAGACTTGCCAGAGTTGTTGAAGGAAGCATATGTTGATGTGCTACCGCACAAGACTCTTTGGGCTGTTTTTCTTTTCTTGTCTGTTTGTAGGGATGTTTTTGATAGGATTCATGTTGATCTTGTTGTAGCCCAAAAGGAAAATATTTGAGTTGCATTTGACTTGTACTTCTTTTCCCTCATTGAATGAATGAATAGTTTTTCTTGCCAGTTTTATCTTTGTGTCTTTACTTATATACTTTATGATTATTGCTAACAAAGATAAAAGCTCACGAATTCCTAGGATTTAAAACTTTATTTTACATACATTGCATTCATTCATGCACGCATATGCATGGCCTTCAACCAGAGAAAACAAATGCTTACACTATCCGTCTCTGCCTTGTAGCAAGGCGACGACTTGACATCGCTATTTCACTTTATCAAGAAAATCCAAGATCATGGATAATATTGAACAAGAGAATGTTGCCTATAAGGAAACCTTGGCTCAGCTCCAAGGTCGGATGGATCAGTTCCAGGACAAGATGGATGTTATCATGGAGTTCCTTCATGTTCAAAAGGACGTCTTTGCTGCTACTTCTGTTGTTGCAACCATCACTGATGCAATTGTTGTCACTCATGTGGTGATTTCTCCTCCTGTTATTATTGAAGCACTGGTTGAGACTATTGTTCAACCTACTGCCAACCTACCAAGTGTTCATCCTGGTCCGAAGAGAATGCATGCTGCCTTTCCATGGGGAATGCCTCCGAATTTCACTCCTCAGATTGCCAGTGATAGAGCCTTTTTTTTGTATCAACCTTTTGTTGCGCATGCCCAATGGGAATTCTATTGCTTACCGATGGGGCATGCCTACTCCGCTTCCACCTTCTGCGGTGAACCATGATGATCATGAAATTCCTCAGATGCATATTCGCCAGACTCCTATGCCGACTAATGTTGAGACCCTTGATGAAGATGATCATGTGTACATAGGTCCCCCTATTCATGTCTCAGTTTTGTCTCAATCTACTTAAATTGTTGTTCAAAATGTTCATTCTGGAGTGCCTTATCCTGAGGCATCCTCTGTCGCTATGGTACCTCCGTCTAGTTATCCGTATTGTTTCAGATGGGTCAAAATTCTAGTCAGGTGGTGAATTCTGGGCTGGTATATCAGTCTCAGTTTGCTTCTCCTCAAATGCCTGCTCTGGCTGCATCACAACTTCCAAATCTATAGAATCTTGTGAGATATGCAAATCATAATAGACCTTCTGACTATAAGCTGTTAGATGAAAGGATCAGGGCTATTGAAGGGTATTCTGCTTTTGGGATGGAAGCCAAAGACTTGTGTTTGGTTCCTAATGTTGTGCTGCCACAAAATTTTAAGATTCCAGAGCTGCCAAAGTATAAAGGGTTGAGTTGTTCGCAAAGTCACGTGATAATGTACTGTAGGAAGATGGCATCCTACAATGACAATGATGAATTGCTGGTTTATTGCTTCCAAGATAGCTTGCCTGGAGCTTCTTTGGATTGGTATATGGATTTAGAGCATATCAATATTCGCTCATGGAGAGACTTGTCAAAAGCTTTCTTGAAGCAATATAAGTATAATCTCGATTTGGCTCCTACCATATTGCAATTGCATAACCAGTCTTAGCGTACAACTGGAACTTTTAAAGAATATGCGCAGAGGTGGCGCAAGATGGCCTCTTGTGTGCCACCTTCTCTTTTTGACACTGAATTGGTTGATATCTTTATGGGAACTTTACAAGGGGTGTACTATGAAAAGATAGTGGGCAGTTTTTCTTCAAACTTTGCTGATATCGTGACTATTGGTGAAAGGATTGAAAATGGTTTGAAAATTGGTAGGATCGCTGGTACCCTGGTCAACTCAACCAACAAGAAACCTCAGAACAATTATCCGAAGAAGAAAGAAGGTGAAGTGAATCCTGTGATGGAAAAATTCTCTCCTTAGTATCAGGTTCCCATGGCTGTCATACCGTATTATCCTTATCCTTATGTCGCTGTTGCCTAGTATCAACAATCGCCATATTAGTATCAGCTGTAACCACAAGTTCAAAATTCTCATAATCAATAATAACCGCAGCGTCAATGATCTCAACAAAATAATAATAGTCAACAATATTAGAACAGACAGAACAACAACAATCAGAACAACCGCAAGCGTCCGGATTTTAACAAAATTCTTGTGTCGTATACATAGTTGTTTCTTTATCTGTTTCATCAAGGGGAAATTGTTCCCAAAGAGATTGCACCTGCAATTCCTCCTTATGATCCGAAGCATAATTTGAATGCATCATGTACTTACTATTATGGGTACATAGGACATACTACAGAAGACTGCTTTGTTTTCAAGACCAAGGTTCAAAAGCTTATTGACCAGAAAATCATGATATTTGTTGAAGAGTGTTCTAATATACAAAATAATCCATTGCCTAATCATGGTGGACCTGGGGTTAATATGGTTAAGGACGATCAAGGGGCCGATTTGATCAAAGATGTCGACAAAGTGAAAACTCCAATGATTGTAGTGATCAAGAAGTTGAAGGAGTAATGGTTATTTAAAGGTCTTCATGGGAAGTGACATATCTGCGATGATAATCCCAATCAGTGCCGAAGGTTAAAGGGTTCTGTTCAGATCTTGATGAACCAAGGTGTGATTCAGTTTGCCAGAGCCAAGTCTATGGAAGAGGTAGCTACCATCGAGCCATTCACGGTCATATATAGGAAGGTTCACGCAGAAGCTCCTAAAAAGAAAATACATCATATTATTGATTGTGCACCAAAGTCGTTCCCATATCAGAATTCAAAAGAGGTACCTTGGAAGTATGGTTCCACCGTGTTTTCTTAGGGTCGAGAAATTCTGTTTTCAAAATCCAAAATTGTGAATGTAACTGCTACTGGAAGGATGACTCGTAGCGGACGAGTGTTTACTCCAAAAGTCACATCTAAGCCAGTGCAAGTTCCAAATGTTGTTCCTTCTAAGGAGAAATCTACAACCCCTGCTATGCAACAAGGGGCATCTATCGTTGCATCAGTACCAGTCACTCCGTCTATGGATTCTGCAAAGAATAAAGAGGCAATTGATGATCAAGAGTTTCTCAAGCTGATCAAGAAGAGCAATTTTAATATTGTGGATCAACTGGGGCAGACTCCTTCAAGAATTTCAATCTTGTATTTACTCATTAGCTCGCATGTGCACAGATCGACTCTGTTGAAAGTTTTGAATGTTGCTCATGTAATGCACGATATTTCCATAAAACAGTTTGATGACGTGGTAGCAAACATAACTGCAAGTCAGTATTTGGGTTTCAACAAATCAGAGTTGCCTCTTGAAGGAACTTCCCATAATAGGGCATTACATATATCAGTAACTTGTATGGACTCCTTGTTATCTCGTTTTCTTGTGGATACCGGTTCTTCTCTCAACGTGACGCCAAAGGGTACATTGAATCAATTACTGGTAGAAGGGAACAAGATGAGGCCGAGCGCTTTAATTGTCAGAGATTTTGACAGTTCCAGCAGGCAAGTTATTGGCGAGGTGAATCTACCCATTAAGATCGGACCACATTTGTTTACCATTACCTTCCAAGTGATGGATATCAATCCTGCATACAATTGCTTATTGGGTCGACCCTGGATTCATGCCACAGAGGTTGTTACTTCCACATTGCATCAGAAACTGAAATTCATATTTGAAGACCGTTTGTGGTGAAGAATATTTGCTAGTAAGAGATTTATCATCCTTCCGATATGTCGAGACTGAAGAAAGCATAGATGAGGTGTTGTTGCAATGTCTTGAATTCAAAGATGTCAGCTTCGCTTCTGACAATCCCAGTAGATCATCGAAAATGACCATGTTATATGTAAAAAGTGCTAAAGAGACCATTGAGAAAGGTGCCTTGCTTGGCAGGGGTAAATCTTGGATGTGGTAGACAAGCATGATTGGTTTGGACTAGTTTATCGTCCTAATCAACAAGTTAGCTCGTATGGTCAACCGAAATGCAACCTGATCAGGTTCAGTAGTGCTGGTTTTCAGGAGGGCGATATCATGGCAGCCATTGATGATGTTGGTCTTAGAAACCAAAGTGCAAGCTTTATACGTAATTTTTTTCCTAGCTTCAAGCTCAACAATTGGACATCTACTGTGGTTCCCGTGGTTTTTCCTACAAACATGTAATCCATTTTACTTTCCTGTTCCCTCGTCCTCGCCCGAGATGAGTGGATAGCTTGTAAAGGGCTTCACACTTTTGAAATATTATATGATCAATAAATAAAAGTCTTTTTGCATTCAAATCATGCTCTCTTTTCTCCTTTTATTTTACTTTTTCACAAATAACAAATGACAAAAGTTTCTTTTATTTTTCACCTTTCAAAATAGCTCATTCTAAACAAACTCATAAACATAGAGAACAAATAAACACATTGAAAATAACATGACAAAAATCCATTATAATTATGGGATTCTAGTTAACCAAGCCGAAGTAGATGGTGAGGAAGATTGTGAATTACTGGCTAAACTGGCAAGGATCCTTAAGCACAAGCAGAAATATATTCAGCCACACAAAGAGCTAGTGGAAGTTGTCAATCTTGGTACTAATGATGTCAGAAAAGAAGTCAAGGTTAGGGCATCCTTTGCTAAGCAAGTACACTCTGAGTTGGTCAAGTTATTGAAAGAGTATGTTGATATTTTGCAAATAAATATGGTCATTGCAACCAAATCCAGGTTTGGGAATCGATTATGCGTAAAGAAGGTATTAACACCCCACAACATCCATTTTAAACAATGGTTACCCCTAATGAATTTTGCAAATAAATGGTGTTAGCATATGGTATTCGGCTTCTCCTAATCATTACGATATGCTTACAAAAAGAAAGAGAAGCGAAAAAATAGGTTTTTTTATAAGGGTGTTTGACGAGAGGTTGAATTTTGCTCCTATGTATCCTCAACTGCGATGAGAAATTCAAAGCTACATAGTTCTTTGGGTAGCAAAAACTTATAGGTTGATTCGTTTTAATTTAAAAAAATTTGATCGTGCTAAGTGAGAAAAAGATTTAATTGAAAAATTTTATTCGCGTGGTGACGAAAAATGAGTATTTTTTTAATTCTCTCTCTCTCTCTCTCTCTCATACACACACATATGAAATTTTGTAGAATTGTATGTTTAGGTTGATTTTACCACTTTCTTAGAATCGTATGTTGTTAGTTTTTTTCCTTGGTAGCGATTTATCCATAAAGTGTAGGTTCTATTAAAATCCACACTTCAAATTATCTTGTTATTGATAAAATCTTGAAATTGTAGTTGTAGGACTCTTTGTTGTATTGATTTAGTAAATTTACACGTCTTCGGTAAATTTGATATTAATTCAGTACTCTATATGATAATTTTTTGCCTAGGTTTTTTATTCGATTTTTTTATCATATTGTGTATCGATTGAGGTGTCTCATGTATATACTGTTCAATAAGCACAATCATTTTATATGCACATTGCTTCCGCCACGTAATCTTATTTTTGTTTTCAAACTCTAATAAACTTTTCAAAACTATTTTTCAAATCGGTAAATTTTATTTTGGAGGTCTAATCACGCTCTATTGATTGTTGCATCTGTGAATTCTCACCTATTAGTTTGTAGTCATCATTGCATGAAACAAAGAAAGTTATGACGTGATTCAAGATATTGTGCAAACACTCAATTCAACTTAAAATCACTTTTAATGGGAAATTTTATAGTATTTTACATGGTGGAAGTTAAAGTGGCAAAAAATGAAGCGACATTAAATTTGAGAGAATTTGTGCTAAGAATTAGATTTCTATTTTACTAGACTGATCCTAATTATTCCTACATATAAAATTTTTATGGTCTAACAAATTATTGTCCCGTTCTTATCATGAAAGCTTAAAAAGGTATATTATCCTTTTTATCTTGAATGTTAACTTTGGAGTTGGTTTTGATGTTTTTACTTAAAAGAAGGTTTATATTGAGCCCTTATCACTTCAAAACATATTAGATTAGTCATTTTTATGAAGTTAAAAACAAATTTAGCAAACTATTTATGAGTTTTTTGGACCAATTTTCATGTAGTCGAACAAATTATTGTCTCTTTCCTAACATAAAAGCTTAAAAAAGATTTATTACTCTTTTAGTACTGAATTTAACTTTGGAGTGAATTTTGATCTTTTAATTTAAAAAAGGTTTATATTGGTCCTTTATGTAACACCCTTTTTTCTACCCCAAAAATATTAAGGCAGAATAACACATAAATCAGAGTGAATAAATAAATCTCATTAAAATGCCACTAAAAGGGCGTACATTTCCCAAAAATACATCAAGGCATCAGAAACAGCGGAATTGAAAACATACTTCAAAGTCTTCCTCAAAGGGAGAAATTAATCAAAATAACATCAATAGTATAAAATCAACTCAAGGAACCCAACCCGATGTTACATATCAGAGCAAGACCCTATAAGCTGACCAAAAGACTAAAACGCTCAAAAACTTCAAAACTAACTCCTCGCCGGCGTCCACGGCTAAACTGGATCATATGCATGTTACCCACGTGGAGGTAATATTTAAACAGGCAGGGTGAGTAAAACAATTCATAATAATCAATGTATGACAATTAATGCATAAACGGCAACATATTCATATTCAACACATTCGTATTACTCACATATGCCTCAAAGGTCACAATATCATAATTTATACACAAAGAATCATAAATGCAATGCAACACAACTCAATGCATGTGGTACCAATCATCACAACTCGATGGACACTGGGCCATCAACCCTCCATAGATCCCCATCAATAGGATCGGAGCACGTCAAAATACTTCACATCCACACAGTGGGATTGAAGCCAAAGCAATCGAATGCGCATGAATTCATGATGCACACGTCACAATAATAATCCTAACAATACAGCATATGGAGCATCATCCTTCATCATATTCATCATCATCACATAAATCACATAAAGCAACATATCTCATGTTATCACATAGTTCATCAAATCATGGTAGTTTCATCATATTAACTAAATCGGTACATCATGGAAAACTATCATAACATCATGTACCCATCACCTAAAACCCATTGTCATACTCATTGAAACTCGTCCCAGAAATCCCAGAATCACACATCACGGCATCGCTGCACAACACTCAATTTCGCGAACTTCTGCTACATTCACTGGCTCGCTCGCTAGGCGAGTCTTGTAGCGAGCCCCTCGCTGGCTTGCTCGCTAGGCGAGCCTCTAGCGAATACTCGCTGGCTTGCTCGCTAGGCGAGTCTTGTAGCGAACCTTCACTGGCTTGCTCGCTAGGCGAACAGTGCGATGACAACAACCTCACCGTTTATAGAAAAAAGTATATCCTCCAATTCAGAATCTAGAACCAAATGTCTTATTTAAACTAATAAAGTTATGGACACCAGTATTGAATAACCTACATAAAAACATAATAGAGCTAAAATTGAACTTTTTAAACAGTTGCCTACAATCCTCCACAATAGGCTCGATGTTGGCATTGACTAAGCAGAAATTGATACACTCATCTGATGTAAGAAAGTTAGACCAAGTTGCGGCTACCACACACATTATTAATACTTTCTGACCTAGAAATTCAAATTTACATGATTAGACTATTGATTAGTGCATAAGTATTACAGGTAGTTATAACACAAAGAGGTAAGTTTTGTCATCCTCTTAAGCTTTATTGTACTAAAATCATATATTTTTTGTACAATAAAAATCAAACACATCTTAATAGAGACTCTAAATAAAAATTCAAATTAAAAATATAAGAAATTCAAAAGAACTTTATGCATTGATGATAATCTTCCATTTATCATGTTTTAACTTTTCATCATTGTAAAGGAATAAACTTTTACCTAAAAAACATTACTTATATTTATATTTTGTCCCCCCAAGCTTTGAAATCGTGAAAACCTGTCATTCATATTCATTTTTGATAGGGTTTCATGAAAGATATTTTTTTCTTAAAAAAAAGATAATAAATATCAAACTCATATTAAATGAATAAATAAAAATTTTAAATAAAAACAAATAAAATCCAAAAAAAACTTTTTGTAGTACTCATAATCTATCTTTTATTAAATTTTAAACTTTCATCACTGTACAGGAATAAAATTTCATCAAAAAATATTATCATACTTGATGTCCACACTTTCTTTCTCTCAATCTTTGGTATCACGAAAACCTCTCCTTCATATGCATTTTTGAGAAGGTTTCTTAAAAGACAATTTTAAAAAAAGAATAAATAATAGAGATTAAACCCATTTAAAATGAAACTCTTGTTAAAAAAATGAAAACTAGAAGAAACTCTTTGCAGTGTTCATAATCTTCCCTCCCTCAACATCACTGTCATTCATACATTTGTTCAGTTCTACGACCCGCCACTAAGATGCTTCACATTTCAAGATTATCAACTGTCACCTACATTTGAGGAGTACTGTCATATCTTTGGGGTTGAGATCAAGAGTCAGGTTTCTTTTGTCTACACCAACAGTTGTCCAAAGTTTCCTCTTATCGTTGAAGCTCTTCACATTAGTAAGAAGGATGTGGAAGACAATCTCAAGACTAAAGGAAAAGGTATTCGAGGGTTTGCTTTGAAGTTTCTGGTAGATAAGGTAGTTTCTTTTGCTGAAGTTGGAAGTTGGAAGGATTTCAATGTCGTGCTTGCTTTACTAATATATGGGATCGTTTTGTTTCCAAACATGGAGGATTTCCTAGATCAAGTTGCCATCAGTATCTTCTTGTCTAAGAACCCTGTTCTTATGCACCTTGCTGATACCTATTATTCTATTCATTTGAGGAATAAAAAGAAGAAATGAACTATTGTATGTTGTGCTCCTATGTTGTACCGTTGGTTCATGTCTCATCTTCCGTAGAAGGGTCTCTTTGTTAAGAATAGTGGAAATCTCAAATGGTCTCAAATGATCATGTCTCTTACTATTGATGGCATCTATTAGTATTCTTGAGTTTACGACAACACCAGAATCATTCTTCATTGTGGTAAATTCTCTAATGTACCTCTCTTGGGTACAAAGGGTGGAATTAACTATAATTCGAGACTTTCCTTCTATCAATTGGGGTATCCTATGCTTGACAAGCTAGATCTCGAGGTAGTGAAAGAGTTCATCTTTCATGAAGGGGTTGATGACATGCAGTTACTAAAGAGGTTTATTGCTGCATGGGTACAAATTCACTGTGAAGGAAGAGATGAGTTGGATAAAAAGAACTGCATAGAAAAATAAACCTACACACATTGGGTTAAGGAACGAGTCCAAGTGATCTTGCTACCATTTCCTTTTGAGCCTTCCATGAATTCCAAGCTTCTTGAACTTGTCATTATTCCTCCATCTGAAGTTGATCAACTCAAGCAGACTATTGAGCTGTTGAAGAAGGAGAATGTTAATCTTCACTTCAACCTTGATAGAGTCACATCCGAGAAGGAAAGCTCACAGATTGAACTCCTCAAAAAGAGGGAGCTCGTGCTCAAAGAGATGGAGGTTGAACAGAACAAGCAGAGGAAAGTAGGTTATGCTTTGAAGAGAACTTATGATGGACTTGCCTCAAAGAAAAGACAACTCACCAAAACTCAGTATTAAGCCTACAAGGATGAGTTGAGCTATAAGAAGCAACTTGGAGAGCTTCGAGGAAAGTTATCATAGTACAAGACAAAGTTGCATGGTGAACAAGACCGTGCTGACCGGTTGGTGAAAGACCTTTCTCAACATCAAGTCGAGCTTGACAAAGCCTTCATTGATATTCAGAAGTTTCAAGATCAAGCACATCAGAACAGAGAAGAGATCAGTTAGTCCAACTTGGAGAGTACTCATTGGGAGCGCCAGAGTCGCCACTTGTAAGTCCTCTTAGATCAGAAAGAGGTATTTCTACAGGATCTTCTTCAAGGAACCAATCATTCTTTGCTACTTAACCTCATGAAGGATGTGAAGTATTGAAGTTAGAGACATAGTCGTCTAGCCAGATTTGCTGAGCACACACTTGAAGACTTGCCAGAGTTGTTGAAGGAAGCATATGTTGATGTGCTACCACACAAGACTCCTTGGGCTGTTTTTCATTTCTTGTCTGTTTGTAGGGTGGTTTTTGATAGGATTCATACTGATCTTGTTGTAGCCCAAAAGGCAAATATTTGAGTTGCATTTAACTTGTAGTTCTTTTCCCTCATTGAATGAATGAATAGTTTTTCTTGCCAGTTTTATCATTGTGCCTTTAATTATATGTGTCGCACCTTGAAAAATCACAGAGACATTTCGGAGAAACGACCCTCGTGCGAAAGGCGCGGAAATGCAGTTCGACAGAGTCGCCACTGAACTTTATTTATCCCAAATAAACGGGAGAGGAAAATATCGAGAAAATCTCTTAAAACGAAAGGACAGGAACAGGGTTGTCGCAACCAAGTTCCGGGTTCGGGAGTCGGTTACGCAAGAGGAAGGTATTATCACCCCTTACGTCCGTTGTACTCAACGAGAACCTCTTAGGGTGGTTTGTGATGGGTGTTGTCTAGGTTTGCTTATTTTTCTTCTCAATGAAGGAGAATTGGTAGATTAATGGTTAAAGACGCAAAGAGGAAATAGATGGTTATGGGATAGGGTGCTCGCCAAGGATTGGGGCCCTTGTGCCTAAGTATGCTCATTCGAACGAGAATGAGAAATCAGAGCGTCGTAGTTCGACTACGGGAAAGGATAAGGGAAATGGAAGATGGAAATAATTGTGCTCTCCAAGATCATCGCAATCTTGTGCCTACATATCTTACATTCTAGAGTGAATGAAGAATCACAGCGTCCGTAGTTCGTGGTAACAACCACGAAAAGACGAGGTTTGAATTGGGTTTCAAATTGAGTTGAAAAACGAAATAGTGATTGACAAGCAACCCAAAGGGCATGCCTTGAGAGCTTATCATTCAAGAATTCAAGGAATGCGAGATTCCAAGAACTCATTTCTTTCGGAAGTTGGGTTGAATAGGTTGAAGATAAGGAGTTGAATTTTTTGAAATTGTAAGAATGAACTAATAACAACTCAAGGGCGCGCCTCGAGAGTTACCCATTCGAATATTCAAAAAATGCTATTGTAACACCCCAAAATTTTCCCTAAGATTAGTCGAAGCATCTTGCATCCTGTTACATTTCTGAATTTAACCAGTCACTAACAAGTTCGTGTAGTTGGTTGATTTTTGCAGGAAAATGTCATGTGGCGCTCTCTTTGGTTCATGAAGGGTAAAATGGTCATTTGTTTGCAGCCGGCTGTCAGTTTACGAAATTTGAGCTGTAGACAGTAAGTATGAGCCGTTGGGTTGTTGATATAAGTCGGGGCCGAGGGGGAGTTGGAACTGTGCGATTAAGAAAGATGCGGACCATTCGGAAATGAATCGATTCGAGTTTTGGGCTGAAGATAGCTGGAGGATACGTTCATGTTGACGAGTTGGATCCATGCCGAGAAAATTGGTTCGTTTAAGTTGCCAGAGAGATTAGTCGGAAGTTCGGGGCAAAGATAGAATCAATCGGATAAGTGGGGCGAATTTTGAATTTATAAAAAAGGATAGAATTTTAGTGTTTGTTTTTCATCTCATTTTAAATCAAAAAATAAATAAATAATAATAATAATAACAAAATTAACTTAATTTTATCTTCATTTCATTTTCAAATTATTTTCAATTCCTTTTAATTTTTTTAATTTCATTCTCAACTAATTCTATATATCGTTCTCACTCATTTTTAAATAATTGTATTAAAATTTGTTCTCCTCTCA